>JAODAL010002240.1:0-201797 GCA_025379985.1 Phyllomedusa bahiana | reverse complement strand
TATTGAGGCAATTGAACCAGAATTCTAGCACAATTACTACCAAAATACTGTCATTCATGTATCATAACTAGTGATGAGCGATTACGTTGACTATCGTCATCGGGTCGATAGTCGATATCGGCAATTATCAAGACGATTTCCAATAGTCGATAATAGATTATCGCCGATGACCATTAAAGTCTATGGGAGAGGAACAACACCTTCATTCTTACACCCATACAGGGCTGGAGAAGCTGGAATTAACATCCACAACAGTCAAATGGATACGTGCTACATCTTAGGCAACACACTTAGGTTATAAAAGCCACCGACAATAAGGCACAGACCACTCACTATCGCTGGCTTGTACCACAGCCTGATCCTTAAACCTGTATGACCCACAAATTAAAAAAGTGCTAGAAGCCAGTATTATTTGAACCATCATTTTACTTGAACTGGACATTGACTATACCTGTCCTGGGCCACAGCATGAGCCCCAAACCTGCATGACCCCCCAGATTAAAAAAGTGCCGGAAAAAAGGAGTCTTTGAACCACCATTTAGTTAAAAACTGGACTTTGACTCTACATGCCCCTGTACCGCAGCATGACCCTCAAACCTGCATGCCCCCCCAGATTAAAAAAGGCCGGAAAAAAGAGTCTTTGAACCCCCATTTTAGTTGAACTGGACATTGACTATACATGTCCTGAAACCGCACATGACCCTCAAACCTGCATGACCCCCAGAATTAAAAAAAGTGCCGGAAAAAGGAGTTTTTCAACCACCATTTTAGTTAAAACTGGACATTGACTAGACCTGTCCCTGGACCCCAGTATGACCATTAAACCTGTCTGACCCACAGATTAAAAAGTGCCGGAAAAAGGATCTTTCAACCACCATTTTAGTTGACTGGACATTGACTATACCTGATCTGTACCACAGTATGACCATAAAGCTGTCTAAACCCACAGATTAAAAAGTGCCGGGGAAAAGGAGTTTTTCAACCACCATTTTATTGAACTGGAAAATGACTAACCTGCCCCTGGACCGCAGTATAAACCATTAAACCTGTCTGACCCACAGATTAAAAAGTGCCGGAAAAAGGAGTCTTTCAAGCACCATTTTAGTTGAACTGGACATTGACTATCCCTGTCCTGTACCGCAGTATAACCATTAAACCTGTCTGACCCACAGATTAAAAAGTGCCAGAAAAAGGAGGCTTTCAACCACCATTTTAGTTGAACTGGACATTGACTAGACCTGTCCTGGGCCACAGCATGACCCTCAAACCTGCATGACCCCCAGATTTAAAAAACTGCTGGAAAAAGGAGTCTTTCATCCACATTTAGTGAACTGGACATTGACTAAAACCTGTCCTGGGTAACCTACATCTGTTCAAGCCTTCCTGTATCTCCTGTAACGGTCTGGAGGTGGATCCACTGGAACACCGCAGGCGTAAGCCCACACCAGGGAGTGGAATCTAAGTAGGTCCCGGTATTCACCAGAGCCCGTCGCAAAGCGGGATGGTCTTGCTGCGGCGGGAGTCTACCAGGTCACTTCCACTGGCGGGGCTTGCCTGTGGTGGCGGCCAAGGGTAGGCGAGGTACGGAATCGGCAGGCAGGCTCGTAGTCAGGGACAGGCAGAAGGTCAGGACAGGCAGCTCTGGTTCGTAGACGTAGACAGGCAGAAGGTCAGGGCTGGCGGCAAGGTTCGTGGTCGGTAAACGTAAGCTCGAGGTTCGGTACACGGTAGACAGGAATAGACAATACTAGGAAGGCTTTCTCCAACTGGAAATACACCAAGGATCCGGCGAAGGCCGCCAGGAAGAGGCCGGACTTAAATAGGAGCAGTGCCCCTATTACCAATTACCAATTACCGGCGCACTGCCCCTTTAAATTTCAAACTGCCGGCGCACGCGCGCCCTAAGGGCGGAGCCACGTGCCGGGAGACGGAGACAGGCTGAGCAGGAGCGTGGCCGGGTAAGTGGACGCCGGCGGGGACGGGGGAGTGAGCGGACCCTGAACCCGACGTGCGGGACGGGGCTCCGCTAGGTGTAGGAGCACGGACGCGCCTGCGACCCGGGACAGTGGTCGCAGGGGCGTCCGTGACAGGACCCCCCCTTGACCCACCCTCTTGGCCCCCCCTCTCTTCCTGGATTGGAGGAATCTCTGGATGAGGCTGCAGTTCAAGATATTCTCCTCCGGCTCCCAAGACCTCTCTTCAGGACCGAACCCCTTCCAGTCCACTAAAAAGTATCTTTTTCCTCTAGTTCTCCTCATGCCCAGAATCTCTTTGACCTCGAAGACATTGGGCGCATCAGCCACAGACGGGGAAGGAAAGCCTTTTGGAAAAAGCGATTAGGCCAGGGGTACAGTGGGGAAACGTGAAACATTGGGGATTCTATGTAGGGAGGGAGCGGAGTTTTAGGACCCCGGGGTTGATGGGGCGATACCTCAAAGGTCCCGGGAAACGGGGTCCCCAGTTTGTGAGAAGGCATTTTAAGGGGGACAATTACCGGAGCCCCCCTTTGTCACCTGGGGGGGAACACCGGAGGGGGAATTTTCTTTTGTCCCTTGGTCTTCATGCCTCGGAAGCGGGGAGCAGAGCTGAGGGGTCGGGCCAGATGGCCTTTATGTCTTCCACATGCGTCTGCCCCCCGGGACCTGGGAGGGGTTGCTAGAGGGGGGGCGGGGGGGGGATCAAGCCATACAAAATGTAAAAGGGGGCGAGCCCCCCCCGGGGGGCGGGGCCCTGAGCAAGATGTGAGCAGCGTGGGAGGGACTCTCCTGAAAGGAAAACCCCTTTTTCTCGGCAAATAAGCC
Organism: Phyllomedusa bahiana; assembly: GCA_025379985.1. NCBI lineage: Eukaryota > Metazoa > Chordata > Amphibia > Anura > Hylidae > Phyllomedusa > Phyllomedusa bahiana. The sequence goes on along the minus strand of JAODAL010002240.1, from coordinate 198,996 downwards.
AAAAAACAGAAAATCTCGCTACAAATACTAAAGATTTTTTGGAGGACAAGCTACTCCCTGGTAAAAAACCTACCAAATTGGAGGGGCAGAGCCGAAGAAAGTGTGGGGACCAGCTCAAAGCTAAAGGGAAGAGGTCCATCTTTTCCCTTTGCACCGCACAGCATCACCCGGCCCGGCTACCCTACTTACACTTTTCTGTGAGCCTCCCCTTCCCCCTCTGTGGTGTGAAACCTGCTCCTTCACACAGGCTGCTGTAGAGGGGAAATGTTCAGTATTTTCCCCCTGGAAAACCCCTAGTGAGTCTCTGCCTGGCTCCCTTTTCTCTGCTTTATGCCCCACTGCTAAGCAAAAAGCGAAGAGGGCACTTTCTTTTCTGCAAGTAAAACATCCCTGTGCAAGAGCATAGTAATCTTTTTTTTTGCTGACAAAACCTTTTGGGGACTGGGCCCATTTAAAATTATTACCTCCTAATAATTTAGCTGAAAATAATACATGAGGGCTTTGTCACTCAAATTGCATATTTCAAATTTACACCTTAAAAATTTTGGCAGTACTGCTCAGCAATAACGCTCCAAACCCTATTTTTAGCTGCTCTACACCTGCAAGGAATTCTTATGTTTTCAGAACTTTCCTCATAAATAAAGAACATTTAAACCGACACTTTAAATTGCTGTACTCCTGGGGAATACCCCTGCTCCATTCAACTCATAAGAACTGCCCCTCTAACAAAATGCAGAGGTTTAAAAAGAAAGAGAGAAAAAAAAAAAAAAAAAAAAGCTAACCCCAAGGCTTTTTTTTTTGAGTACCATGGGTGGCACATCAAAGAAAACCCCCAAAACTCAACCCACCAAACACCCTGACTTTTAATCCTCATCTCATACTGGAAACACGATCCAAAAAAGGCTTACATCTCTTCAGCTGCCTCCCTCTGTCTCCTCCAGAGCAGGCTCTGTGGATCTTGAAAACCATGAAGATGTGGACGATCAACCTCTTACAACCGTCTACTTACAGAGGCCTTTTCCTCGTTTCGCACCATCTACAGACAACATTAAAGAAATGATTTTTCATATCTCAAATGAGATTTCCAATCACTTGTGTCTAGAACAGAACACATTAATCGAAGATTGGCCGAGTTCGCAACTTCACAACAACTCCCTAATGGACGCCAATATTGCCTTGGAGGAGGAGGTCCTACGTCTCCTCCAATAAAGTCCTGGCTCGAAGATAGTCGCGACGTAACAATGTACGTATACGTGGTATACCCAGAGTCCAACACCAGCAGAGCAGCTAATACATTCATGACCGCCTAATGGACTAGTTCTTCCTCAATGTTCGACCCCAGAGTTTAACAATAGACAGGATCCACAGGATCCAAAGACCTCGTAATCTCCCCAACAGGTACCCAGGATACCATTGCGTCGCAATCACTTTATATCATATCAAAGAGGACTATCCTGCGGCCTACCAAGACAGAATCTTTGCCAATGATTTCAGCCTCTGATCCTTATTCCCCGACCTTTCTGCGGCACCATGCTACCGCAGGAAGAGTAGTGCTCCAGCTTACACAAAAATCCCAGGGAAAAATTAATTCCATACTGATGGGGATTCCCATTAAAGTTAATTATTAACAGAGATGTCACACAAGTCACCTGCATCACCCAGAAGAAAGCCAACTCAGCTCTGAAACACTGGAACTTTCTCCTCTGACGAATCATCCCAGTCAGAAGAAACAAATGAGACCTGAAAATGATTACAGCCTCTATGGTCCGTGAAAAACCTCCCCACCTTCGGTCCAGTTCTGTCGCTTTGAGCCCACCACCCAAATTATCCTTTATGTCTCTTGTTTTCCACAATTTGGGTAGTTCCTGAAATGGAGAATGGTTACCTTGACTGAACTACATCTTTTGTTATTTTGTTTTTTTGTTTTCTCCTCCTACTTTAGGCAGGACTTTGCCCCAATGATTTCCCTTCTCCTAAGGGATAAATGGGAGTTCACACTATTCCTTCTCTATTTGGTTACCCTGTTCTGTATTTATTTTTATTGCAAATTATTGTATGAATATAACTTTTTTCCTAGTTGTCAAGGCTTCAACAAATCTCCGATTTCTTTTTACTACCCGCCTATACATCCTTCTCACTATAATATTAAATGGCATTAAAGATACTGTCTTTTAATTTATTTTGTGCAGGGGTTTAAACTCTCCTTTTCAACGGTCGTTGGTGTGGAGAGATGCTATCAAATCCTGTGCAACATAGTCTGCACTGCAAGAGACGCATCTGTTATCTTCAGATGTCATCGGCTTATAACAAATTGCTTTCCTCACATCTTTCAAGCGCATTCCCCACACAAAAAAGCAGGGGTGGTATTTTTAATAAAAAATCAGTAACTTTCCAACTTACTCCGAGTTATCTGTGACCCCTCTGGTCGATATATCATTCTCTTTGGTGAAATCAAATTCCAGCCATATACCCTTACTGCTTTGTACGCACCCAACTATAACCCAAATTTCCTTTATAAATGAAACTATTCCGGATGGCTAAAGAGTGAGGAAAGGGGGCTTGACGTCTGTGGGAACTTCAATGTAGTAGTAGATAATTCCAGCTGACAGATCCAACCACTAATCTCCTACCCCAATTTAAAAACCTTTTTTATTGGAGGAAGACCTTCATGATTAGGAGATATTTCATACTACTGAGAAAGATACACCTTCTTCTCCCACCCCCGTTCTTCCACGCCCGAATCCCCGACGCCATCCTCTTCGCACCACACCCCACCCCACCTTTCACTCCCCCTCCCACACATCACACTACTCCCCACACCCACCACCACAGAGTATTTCATCTAACCACCAATTGAGTCCTCATGAACTGGTCGGACCACCCATCCCCCCACCAGCAACCAATTACCCGCGATACCTCATCGACTAATGTTTCTTCATAGCACTAATAGATCCGATGACCATGCTCTAATAATGTAATTAATAATTCCACTCGACCTCGCTAGGTGTGCACCATAAGAACAACACAAATTGCGAGAGACACGAAATATCATATCAATACCAATTCCTTCGAAAATTTGAGGGCAATGGCCTTCTCTCAGCGATATATTCCCCGCATTGCCAATCGTAAATAACGGCTTGAAATGGAGATAATGAGCGCACAAATTAGGAATAAATTGCAATAGAACATTCGGAGTTGGATATAGTAATCTGATTGATCCAATTTCTTAGTATAACGCTATGTTGATGAAAAACAGAATAATAACAATGAATACTTATTCATTTGTCCAAACCCGCATAGGTAGGAAGTAAGCCTGATAGACAAAATTAACGTATACGACAACTTAGACTCTTTAAGAAATAATTCTTCCTTCGAACGTAGATCAACAAAGAACCTAATTTCTAAAACTTACAAAACGACCATCACGTATTCATAATGTATCTCCAAAATGAAATGAGAAAAGAATTAAACCTGGCCAAGATTGAAATGGCAAATTACCTTCAAGAGTGACAGGACCTTACAAAAATTACTTGTGTCCAGAAAGGAGTGCAAAAGTTACTCCAACGATATTGTCTTAGTCCTAAGAGAATGTTTAACACACTTAAAAGTAAAACACAAACTATCGGGGTCCCACTTCTCATAGTTAGAAAAGAAAATTATTAAATATACCATTATACAGCGAAAAGATCTAAGCCGAACCGACAAGATACGTGCGCGAATATCTTTTCATGAACATCGAATAACTCAACTATACAATAAGCAATTCCAGTGAAGGGTCTAACCCACGCCCTTTTCTTATTTGAACGACATATTGCGAATGAATTTAACAGACTATGTCGACTATGCTGACAAGTGATTAGCCCGGATCACAAAATTGTTGAGAGCATAGATCAGCAACATAGGGAATAACTCAAGCCGCACTACACCACAACCACCACACGCACCCACCCATTTTACAACTTCAGAGTCCGATTACTATTAACTGCTAGTAACTAAACAAAGCATCAGGTCCAAATGGCTTGTCAAATGAATATTAATTGCCTTTTATTCTCGCTGACATATTACTACCGTCATAGCACCTCTATTCAATGATATTGGCTATATTTCGAAGCCACCTAAAAGAAATCTTACACGCCACTATTTCAACCATCCCTAAGCCAGCAAAGCTGAAGATACTGACACTAACTACAGGCCCATATCCCTTTTAACACAGACAGTAAACTATATGTCAAAGGTCTAGCCTCCCGACAGAATCTGATCCTTCCCTCTCCTAATCACAGTGATCAAACTGGATTTGTACATGGCAGACAGCAAGAGATGCCACCCGTCCGTCCTACTAGATTTAGTCCAGGTGGCAAACCACTCGATGAGGACGTGGCCTTTCCTATCATTGACACAGAAAAGGCCTTTGATAGAGTCAACTGGCGTTATATAGAGCTAACGCTGCGGGAAAATTTGATTCATCTGGCTTCTTACTATCTGCTATACAATGGCCCCTATCCTCTAACCCTTCTGCCTCCGTACTCACTTCAGGTTTCCTTTCCAAACCCCTTCAATTTTGACAAAGTAACCCTCCAAGGTTGTCCCCATTCGCCACTAATCTTTATACTATTTCTGGAACCCTTAGCAGAAAAAAATCAGAAGTATTCTATTATTTCGGTATACTGACGTGCCAACTCCACCATAAAATAAGTTTATACGCGACCGACATTATGTTTAATCATCTCAAATCCCACATCCACAATTCCCGGCCATTCTAAATATTCTACAATTCCTTCTCAAAAGTCCAACTACAAACTTAACAAATCTAAATCCCTATATTATTCCTGTGAATAAAACCCAACTCAAACCACGTCCTAAAAACAATTTGGCTTTTCCCTCGCACCAACTTCAATAAACTAACACCTAGGCATACAGGTAACTAATTCACCTCATCATACCAATTCCCACAAATTACAATTCCTATATGCATACCTTGAAACGGAGAAATCCGAATAGCTAAAGTAGCCTCACTGGATAGCGAAGATTAACCTTGTGAAAATGTCCATTACCAAATTCATATATATTTGTCGTGCCATCCCTTATATCATCCTGCTCCAAAATATACTTCATAAACTCCAACGTCTATTCCAAACTTCATTTGGGGAGGAAAAAAAGCTAGAATCAAGAAAGACCTCCTATTTTATAGTCACAAAGATGGAGAATGGCTGTCCCATAACCTTCAAGTTATAATGTCGCCAATCATCCTCGCACAATCCCCCCGCTATGGACGAATGATAACTCCATCTCCTGGGCACGTATGGAGGGTTAAAATATTTACGCCCCAGGTGGTTATCGCTCCTCATCATAAGGCGTCACTTTGGGCGTACCTCTCCCAATATCCTTATTGGAATTTCTCTTCGATCCTTTTTAAATTAAGGACCTTCACATGTCCTCTCCAACCCCTGATATGATCCTCCAAAAACATCATACTCCCTATCTGTCTTTAAAACTGCTGGAATGTACTTTTTATCCTTTTCATCTTTGTCACGTTTCAATATTTTTATACAGTAGACCAACAATCTAATGATAAAAATGAACACAAATCATTTGGCAGAACTCTCTACCATACAGGCCTCCCTCTCCTACTTTATTCCAATGATCTTCAATACGCCACTTACTCCAAAAGATGAATGGCCCAAAGCCACCCTCTACGTCCCTCTGACATCCATAACTTTCAAATAAAAAAAAAGGTTTGGGAAAGGCCTCTCACTGATAACCATATAGCTTATTGATAAATGTGACCTCAGCTAAATTACACACCATGGTCAAGGGGAAAAAGAAATGTCCAAAGAATTCTCACACTTCACAGTGGGAAAGCAGCCCAAACGGCTCCCCAAAGATTTTCCAAATGCTTCAATCATACTTGAGAATTAGCGTGCGCAAAATACACCTCCGTTTGTGTATTTTATACCTCCCACACCCTTGCACATTATCCACCCTGGTACTTCTGCCCTCTGTTGGAAACAATGTGGCCAACAAGGCACACTACTCCTGTCTGGTTGGGTTGTCCCTACATTCAACACTTTTGAAGTCAGTTTTTCAATTACTTTTATACAGTTGACCGGTTATTACTGTAACCGACCCCAGAACTAGCGGTCCTAGATATAGGTCTTCTAGATTTCCCGCCCTCTTTAAGTACAGTTTTTCTTTCACTATACTAATTGCAGCACGGACAACTCTACTCAAACCAGGAAGACTCCTGTGTTTCATCCGCTATCGTAGGTAATTAATAGAGTTAACCTTTCAATTTTCATGTGAACATAAACTTATTGACCCTCCTCACGACCTCATTAAGAAAAGATTACTATGTCAATCCTTGCTGACGTCTCGGTACTATGTTGGTCATAACAGTACAATCGACAGTCAATTAACCAGAGCTGCGTATACATCTCTCCCACACCTTCCCATACACCGTTAAGTGAGCAACATTCTTCTTTCTCGGTGCACCTTGAACACCAGCCCGTTTTAATTTGAAATTTTTGAATATCCATAACTCTTTCTCCCATAGGAATATTTTATTCAGTGTTTTTTTAAATTGGGAAGTTTTTACTGAGCATTATGTGCTTTTCTATGTCTTTTCTGATACCAACCTAATTTACAAGTGCGATTTGTTGTGATACTGTTTTTGCTTATTGAAAATCTCAAGTTTTGTATTTGTTTAGAACTGCTTATAACAGTGGTCTTCAATAAACCACTGTTAAAAGAAGGGGGAGACCCCGCGGACTCAGACTCAAGGGAGGTTATAAGAGAACTCCACCATGGCAGCAGAGTTGGACCAATCATCTTGACGCGCCGAGACGAAATGGCGAAGTGTAAAATTTCCCAAGACCTAGTGACCCTCTCAACCTGACCGTTCGTCCTGCTGGTGGTAGGCAGAAGAAAAGTTCGAGCTTCACAAGTTGGCAAGCACAGGGGCTCCCAAAACTGGTAGACAAACTGAACTTCCCGGTCCGAGACGAATTGCTGATGGAGTCCAGGCAGATGAAACACATAAGGAAGAATTGCTCCGTCAGGTGGAGGCAGACGGCAGCCTGGCAATGGGACGAAATGCGCCAATCTTGGAGAAGCCGATCCGTGATCACCCAGAATAACTGTATGCCGAACGACGTAGGGAGTCCAGTTTATTGAAGTCCATAGAAATATTGGATCCAAGGTTGCGTCTGGAATGGGGAGTGGACTGTAGTAGACCAGCCGGCTGTGATGTGGCGTCTTGTTGCGGGCAACAGGAGCTCACAAGACAAAACGAAGTCCTTAACAACCTTTTCCAGCTCTGGCCCACAAATAGAACCGGGATATTCAAGGTAGGTTCTTCGGTGCGCCGGGAAGACCCCCAACCAAATGGAGCAATGTCCCATTTTAAGATACGACCTGCGAGAGCCAGGGCTGCACTATAAGTCCTACCAGGAGACCCTCCGGAAGGTACACTGGAGCTGCCAGATAAGGCGATTCTGAGTAATTATAGTGGGTTCTGGAGTATAACTTCAGCCACCATCGTCGGAGCACGGGAGAGTGCATCCCCCAGCTCTCAATTCTTTCTCTGCAGGCGAAGTGAATCTTGGAAATCGAACCGGGAAAAAAAGAGCGACCACCTAGGCTGTCGTGGTTAAGTCGCTGAGGCCGTCGAAGATATTGGAGTTGTGATTATGAGGTCCAGTTAGAATACGGATTGGAAACGCAGCATATAACCCGATCTCTCCTCCAGGGCCATTTTATGGCCAGTAGTTCCCGTTGCCAATCAGGTGAAAATTCTCCTCTTCAGTGGACGACGAGAACGTCTTGGAAAAGAAGCCGCATTAACAGGTCTTACCCGTGGGACCCTTTTTGCATAAGAACTTGCTCCGGCTACCACAGACACAGGCATCCACTTCCATCGTTAAGGTTTTGCGGCATCCTACGTGCAAGGAAAGAAGCCGTAGAGAGGCAGATTGGCTTCGAAAATGTCCTCTTCGGCCCTCGACAGGCCCAGCTGCGTTGGATTGGGCTTGTTTCCTGGTGAGGGCACTATCGGAGCCACCAGCGTAGAGAAGTGATGGATAATTGGCCGATAGTTAGTTGCAGCAGCCCCAAGAAGCGCTGTTATAGCCCGCAGACCGACTGGGGCCGTGGCCACTAGCACACGGCTGCCAGTTTTGCTGGATCCATCCATAGGCCTTGGACAGAAATGACGTACCCAAAACGTGAGCTAGTCTGATGGAACTGCGCTTCCCTAGCTGGCTACGATGGTTCTCCTCGGAGACCGCTTCAACACCTGACGGAACATGACTGCGGTGGGTGCTCGAGGTCAGGAGAGTACAACCAGGATGTCATCAAGGTAAACCACACCAGAGAGAGGAGGTCTCTTGAAGACGTCCATTCACCGAGCTCCTGAAAGACGCAGGCGCATTACACAGTCCAAGGGCATCACAAGTACCAAAGTGCCCATCCCTGGTGTTGAAGGCCGTCTTCCAATCATTCCCATGCGGATTCGGACCAAGTTGTAGGCCCCTTCTCAATTCCAACTTTGGAGAAGATCTTTGTCGCCCTGCAGGCGGTGCAAACAGTTCTGTGATCAAACGGCAATGGGAAACTTTTTTTTTCACCATGATCTTTCGACCCGTAGACTATGCAGGGCCGTAAGGTAACGGTCCTTCTTTCTTCAACGAAAAAAGAAACCCGCACCCCCGTGGGCGGGGGGGAACCGAATGAATTTCGGATGAACCCCTTTCCTGAATTCTCCTGGATGTACTCAGACATGGCCTTGGGTCTCTGGAACCGAATAAATATAAATGGTTGGAAAACAGTGTAACCCGGCCCCTGGAGGACTGTAACACGCAAAAAGTCGATCGGGCAATCGTATGGACATGCAGAGGAGACCTCTCGTCTTGGCGCTCGGAGAAACATCACGACTCCAATAATCGGGCGGGAAGCCCGGGCAACGCTCGCTGAAGGTCGAGCAAGAGCAGGAAAGCACCAGGCGAGGTGCCACCAAACAACGCCCCCCGACAGTTGGGACCCCAACGAATCACCTCTCCAGAAAAATTGGGTCCAGTCCAGAATAGGAGAATGGAGCCGCACCATGGGAGTCCGAGGAGACCGCCGACGAAGAGCGGGCAACACATAGAAGGATATTTCTTCCTTATGCAGCGCCCCCACGTGAGGGACAGAGGCTTGGTGACAAACTGATGTGGTCCGCTAAGCAGCTCCCCACTGACGGATGATATTAACAAGCGGTTTTTCCAAAGCGGACCACCGAAGCCGATACTGCTTCACTAGAGACTGGTGGATGAATTTCCCGGCCGGAGCCCGAATCCAGAAACGCCGAACCAGGAACGAGTTACCCTCTCTGAGACGACCTGCATGTGCATCAACAGACGTGGAGAGAGGAGTTTGCACCTAGGAATGCCTCTCCAACATATCCTAGGTGTGAGGGAGTTTCCCGCAGGCATGGGGCACCTGGACAATTCCTCCGGTAATCACTGCCTGCCGACAGTAAGAGGCCAAGTTCCTCTGCCGACGCGGGTAACTCTTGCTCAGAGAGACGAGCCCAATTAACCAGCATGGCTCCTCGGTGGTGTTGGTCGGCTATGGCGCGTAAGGGTCGTTAACCGGATCAGGTCACTGAGGGAAGACTGGAGGACTCTAGCGCCAAGACGTCCATTAACTCGTCCTTGAGACCCTTTCTTGAAGTTGGCGCACAGAGCTGTCCCCTCGTTCAATACAGTTCAGGCAGAGTGCGAGAATTGCACGCGTAGTCTCCACCAGACAGAATCCCCCTGGCGTAGGTTTAGGAGGGCTCTCTCAGCGAGGAGATCACGAGCTGGTTCCTCGAAGACATGCGGAACTCACTGAGAACGACTGAAGATCCGCCGTCACTGATCTTTCTGTCCCCACAGAGGTTCGCCCTGCCAGGGCCTTCCCGGAGAGGAGGCTTCCACGAAAGCCACTTTCGCACATTCGGACAGGAACTGATCAGCCATCACTCCACTGCCATAGAGCATTGTGGTGCATTGACCCCCTGCAGAGTTTTCGGAGTCACCGTTGAAAAAACTTAGCTGGGAGCGACAGCCGAAGCTTGGGACCCCTCAGAGCCACAAGGAACCATAGAGGCAGGGCCAAACCACTGGAGATGGCGACGGGTTGCTGCTGCTGGACGGTGACGAGTTGCTGCAACATGGTATAGCTGGGTAATTTGCTGCCCTGTTGACCGTGTTGCTGTACTGCGAGCAACAACGCGACAGATTTCCGCCAGGCTGGCGGTAACGGCACCTTGCGGGATCCATGGTCCGATCCTACTGTAACAGGTCCCTGGTGTATCCACTTGGACCACCGTAGGTGTGATGGCGTAAAGCCCACACCAGGTGGAGTGGAATCTAAGTAGGTCCCGGTATTCACCAAGCCCCCGCCGCAAAGGGAGGTCTTTGCAGCAATCGGGAGACTACCAGGTTCCACTTCCCACAGGCGGGGCTTGCTGCGGTGGCGGCCAAGGGTAGGCAGGTACGGATCGCAGGCAGGCTCGTAGTCAGACAGGAAGGAGGTCAGGACAGCAGCTCTGGTTCGTAGACGTGACAGGCAGAAAGTTCAGGGCTGGCGGCAAGGTTCGTGGTCGGTATACTTAAGCTCGAAGGTTCGGTACACGGTAGACAGGAATAGACAATACTATGAAGGCTTTCTCCAACTGGAAATACAACCAAGAATCCAGCGTAAGGCCGCCATGAAGATGGCAGGGACGTTAAATAGGAGCATGCCGGCAAATGACCAATTACCGGCGCACTGCACCTTTAAATTTCAAACTCCAGCGCGCTGCGCCCTAGGGCGAGCCACGCGCCAGGTATGGAGACAGGCTGACAGAGCGTGGCCGTGTAAGTGGACGCCGGCGTGGACGGGGATGAGCGGACCCTAACCCGACGTGCGGGCGGGGCTCCGCAAGAGTGAGAAAAGGAGCAACGGACGAACCTGCGACCCGGGACAGTGGACGCAAGGGATGTCCGTGACCCTCCCTTGTACAATTCAGAGAATATTTGTATCAGCCTATTTTGTACATGCCGTTTTTTTTTAGTATTTAATTCTAGAAGACACATTTTTAAAATAGGATGGAATCCCGACACGTCCCTTGTTTCACATTTTTAAATTGTATATGGCTTGTCTCACTACAGGGATTGCTAGCTATTTTAAAGATCTTGCAAAAACAAGACATTTTGCAATATGTGTCCATTAACAGTGTCCTACCTATTCCTGTTTTTGACAGCAAATGTCTGTTAGAAACCACATTTTTTAGAATAGGACCTGTAGTATAGCTGCATTTCACAGTAAAATGCCCCCAAAAATTCAAAACATGACCCTTGAGCCCCAAATTTTTACAATTGTGAAGAACAAATGTCTGTTAGAAACCACATTTTTTAGAATAGGACCTGTAGTATTGCTGATTTAAGCAGCATGCCCAAAAAATTCAAAAACATGACCTTGAGCCAATTTTGACAATTGTGAAGGAGAAATGTCTTTAGAAACCACATTTTTTAGAAAGGACCGTATTATTGCTGCATTCAAAGCATCATGACCCAAAAATTATAAATATGACTTCTCAGCCACTATTAAAAATTGTGAGGGAGAAATTCCACTTAGAAGCCACATTTCTGTTCCAAAGGACCATGATTATAGCTGTATCTCACAGCAACATGACCTCAATAAATTATAAATATGACTTCTCAGCCACTATTAAAAATTGTGCTGGAAAAATGCCACTTAGAAGCCACATTTCTGTTCCAAAGGACCATAAATATAGCTGTATCTCACAGCAACATGACCTCAAAACCATTGCGAAAAATTCTAAAGATAAAGGGCGACATGTATGAATCTCGCCAAGTCAGGGCACACCTTTCCGCCGGTTTTCCGGCAAAATCTGCGCCTGATTTATGTCGGCGCCGGGGCGCGCTCATACATTCCATGTAAATTCCGCCGCCCTGCCATGTTTGGGGAGAGGCGGGACTTAGGCGCAGTGCGGGCGCTGCGCCTATGATTCGCGCCCGAGGTAGTGCACTTTTACATGCGGGGAAAAAATTTCCCCGGGGCCTCGCCAGGGGGAAATTTGGCACAGTGGGGGACATGGGGGGTGCGGGCTGGTTACATGTATCCGATTCGAGAAGGCGGGGGAAAAACAGGGGAGAAATCATTTAAGTTGTCCGTGGGAGTTGAATCAAAAAACCCCTTTAAAAAAAGGGGGGAAAAACTTTTCCAAAAAAAGAGCTAAACATAAAAAAAAAAAAAATATCCTAATTCAAGAATTAGGATTTTGGGAAAATTCCCGGAAAAAAATACTTTAATTCAATTCGGGGAAAAAGTATTTATTGGTCAGCAGAAACCCCAAATCAGAATAGGAGCGACAGTGACCCATTAAAACCTATGAAGAAACTATTGACAAAGAATCAAGGCGGGGACAGTTAAAAAAATACAGTAAAAGGGGCAAAAAAAGAGTTGATTGGTTGGGGGGAAACCCCCCCTAGGGGAGGGGGCCCTTTGGCTAAATTTAACCCAAAAAAAAAGGCCAAAAATCAAAAAAAGGGGGGGTGAGGGATACCTTCTACCAAAATTTGGGTAGTTTTCCCATTTTTCCCCATTGGTCCAAAAAACTGGCCTCTTTTAACTTAGCAATACAGGCTGCTCGGCTTTTCTTTCCCCATAGAACTCTATGGAAAGTAGCTGCGCTTGATTGGCTAAGGTGGAGGGGCCCCCCCCGCCGCTTAAACCAATCAGTTTTCTGCCTTTTTACGTATTTTGAAATTTCCCCGCCTTTAAATTATGATTGGTCATTTTTTCTCCATGGTTAGAATGGGCCCCTGTCTTTTTTTTTTCCTTTTTGTTGGTCAATTCTCCCCCCATTTTTTTTGAATGGGGCCACTGTGCTCCTATTCTGATTGGCTGGTTTTAGCCCCCCATCAGAATGTTAAAAAATTTGAATTATGTACCCCCGGGAAATTCTCTCTTTGAAATTTTCCTTATGAGGCCGGAATCGGCGAAAAATGCGTTGTTAGGGATTTAACTGTTTATTTTTAGAGAATGTTTCAGCGTTTATTGATAATGTTTTACACTTAAAAGAGTTTTATTCAACCCCTTCCCGCACGGTGGAGCCCCGGATTGTTGGCCTTTTCCCCCATAGCACATGGGGAAGTACTCGCGCTTGATTGGCGGGTAGCCAAGAAACCCAGCAATCGTTTTTTCGTTTTTTATGTCTTTTGAACTGTCCCGCCTTTTTTTTTTGATTGGGGTTTCCCAAAATTTTTCCCCTTTTTTAGAAAAAAAGGGGGGTCTTTGTGTCCTATTTGATGGTCAATTTTCTCCATGTTTTAAAAAGGGGGTCTTTGTGCCCCTAACTGGGCAATTTCCTCCATATTAAAATGGGTCTTTGTGCTCCTTTTGATTGCTGGTTTATGGCCAAATGAGATAGTTAAGAATTTGGAATTCTGTATTTCCCGGAATTCTCTTTTTGAAAATTCCGAGTAGCGTGGTCCCCGGCGAAAAACGCTTTGTTCGGGATTTAATTGATTTATTTTTATAAAAGGTTTAGTTTTTTCAGAGAATATTTTACAACTAATAAAAATGTTTTTTTTTTTTACTCCATGCGAGGCGCCGGGTTTTATTGCGCCAAAATTCTCCATAGCTACAATGGGAGAAGAAACCCTTGCGCTTGATTGGGGGGGATAGCCAAGCCCTGCTAGCTCAGTAATGCCTTTTTTTTTTCTGTTTTTTTTTTGAACTGCCCGCCTTTGTTTGTTGGTTAAATTTCAAGGCATAAGGGTTGTGTTAAAATTCGATTGGGGGGTTTCCTGGTTTTGGGGGGCCCTGGGTGCCTTTTGTTTGGGCCCCGAGATACCCAAGCCCTCGTGCTCAGCCAATCAGCTTTTTCTGCATTTTTACGTTTTTAAAACTGTCCCCCCCCCCCCCCCCCCTTTGATTTGATTGGTCAATAGTTTAAATGGGTTTTTTAATGGTTCACTGTCGCTCCTTTCTGATGGCCGGTTTCTGCCGACCAATGAGAATAGCTTTAAAATTTTTAAATTACTTTATTTCCTTAAATTTCAATATTAATTCTTGATATTGGGGCGTTCTGATTTTGGAAAGTGTTTTTTTTTTTAGTATTTTTTTTTTTTTTGAATTTTTGAGTCTTTTCTGAGAATGTTTTCCCCCTTTATAAAGGGAATTTTTTGGATCATACTCCATGCTGTACGGGGTGAGCGCCGAGATTTTGTTGCGATCTACTGTATGCTTCCTCTCATGTTCCCTTCTTTTTACTTCGCCTCCCCCGGAGCATTTAGACCAAAAAAAATGGGTCGACTGTGGAGCTGCCCGGGGCGCAAGCGCCCCATTTGCCACTCGCGATGTACATGCCTCGGAGTTTTTCGAGGCGGGTCCCTCCGGAAGCCCAACCGCGCCCCTTGCCCCCCCTTTAGCGGGGGGCAGCGAAAGTGGCGAAAAACTGCGCCCAACCTGCATCCCCGCCCGACAGGGAGATTGGGCCGGGAGGCGCAGGTTACACCAAAAAACAGGCGAAAAGCCCGTTCATCTGTCGCCCAAAGTGAGTAAATGGAATAGGTTTTGTAGAACCTTTTGGTTTTTGTTCCCAAACCCCAAAAACCAAGCAAAAAATCTTTTTGGAACTGAGAATAAAAATTTCAGAGAGAAATGACATTTAAAAAACATTTTTTAAGGGGACCCATTTCTGTTGAAGAGGAAAGTGAAGTAGGGCCGGGGAAATTAATCGGTGACCCCCGGCAAGTGGCCCCAACTCACAGAGATCATGCCGATTATTTGATGAAGTCAACGATCCACTTATCGGTGGAAAGCCCGGGGGTTTGCTGAAAGACTCCTCCAGGTGCTGAATCCCCTCAGATAGAGTGGCTGTGGGAGGAAAAAACCCCTATGGCGTGGCGAGGGAGCTGGGCCATTCTCCATTTTTTGGTAGAGATAGTCTGACCTGATTAGAGATGGGGAAAGATTTTAACGAGTGGAATTCGTTTAGAATTTCAGGAAAACTTGATTCTAAACGAAGTCGAAGTTTTTGGGGTACTTTGGGGAAAGAAGCTGCTTTTTATTGATAAATGGCTGCGAGACATGGTTACATGGGGCAAAAAAACTTGGGGGGAAAAAGGGCTGCCCACATAAAATGTGCAGAGAGAAGGCCCCTCAGAGACGGCGGGATTCTGTGCGTCAGCACTATATAAGCCGGGCGCGATTGGGGGCCATACCGCTTCACGTATGATTAAGGAAAGGGTGCCACGGCTACTTATGATTTTTTCCTTACTAAAGAACTCATTTTTATAAGGATTTTTGGGGGGGGGGGGTCAAGCTTGTTCGGGGACTGCTTCTCTTAAAAGTTTTTAAATTTTGATTTTGTGGGGATTGGAATGAAATCCCGTGTGCATCCAATGCAGCTGCATATACTTTTTAAAGTATTGCTCACGCACATTGAAAATTAAAGGGGTTATTAAGCCTGTTCTGTTGTATTCATTTAAAAAAAAACTTTTTAAATACAAATACCATTCATTTTTTGGGTTTCTCAATTCTTTTGGCAATTTACACCAGGGGTTTTTAAATTTAAACTTGTTCTGTGTTGTGTTCACGAAAGAAACGTTTTTTTACCGCCAAAGAGGCAATTTTTCCGTAGATAATTTTATAACCGAAGGTTAAAATTTAAACCCGTTTTTGCTTTTTATTCAGTAAAATACATAGTAAATTTTTGTTTAAATTTTTTTTGGCCCTTTGTGGAGGCAATTTTTTCCAAGTTTTACCCAATCTTGGTTTTCTGGGGTTATTTGGGTCAAATAAGGGTGTTATTTTTCTTTACAGATATTTCAAACAGTGTCTGTACATTTTAAACAAACAGTATGTCAGACAGAGAGGTGGCAGGCTCTTCACCTGCGAGTGGCAGTGGCACAATCATTCCTGGAGCAGGCCCAGGTCACAGCACAGCAAGGGGAATCGCAGCAGGGGTCCACTCGGTGAGGCCAGAAACTGCGCTGTCATCTAGCGGCCGTGTTTTTTGTTCAGCAACCCAATGGTTCTTGATTGGGTTTGGGACTAGGTCATCCACTTCCTCCCAGTTAACATCTGACAACCCCAGCCAAGAGTCGGGGGGAAACATCAGACAAAACCCCTTAGTTGGCATGGTCCGAGAGCGGGTCAGCGGCCCTCACCTGTCCTAAACCGCCTCTGTCCCATCCGGTTCCCTCAGCCAGAGATCTACTATGTGGTCTGGGCTCAGTGCCACTATACAGCGAGGATGTGAAGTACAGTCAGCAGCTACTTGGCAGTGAAGAAATGGGACCAATATCCCCTGCTTCTTGCAGTTAGGCGGAAAAAGTATAGGATGTGGAGAGTGGCATGGGGAGGTCATGTTGTGAGGGGTCAGCCTCTGCATACCAAGACCGGTGAATGAGGACAGCAGTGACGTTTGAAAAACAATTCGATGATGATGTAGCCGCCCGCACTTGGGAGCCAGGTTAAGCAAGGGCTTCTCATCGTTAGGAAAGAGGGCGTCAGCTTGCACGTCAGGCGCGGCGCAGCCAGCAAGTGGTTTGGGGTGGCCGTAGTTCAGCAGGGTAGCAGCATGTGAGGTCAAGGAGCCAAGCGGCCACGGGGTAGAAAAACCGTCTTCGCAGGTCCAAGAAAGTAGCGGCACAGGGGCTCGTAAGGCAGCGGTGGTAGTAGTCATTTTAGTGCGGAGCCTTGGCGGTAAAAAGCGCTACCGGCGGTGTGGCAGTTCTTTGCTTTAAGAAAACTGGAGGAGCCGAATATGGGTATATGTAGAATCTGTGGGCAAAAGTGAAGCGTGGCCAGGGAGCTAAGGTTGGCACCACGGCCCTGCTCAACACATGCAAACGTCATCATCTGGTGGCTGGGAGAAACGTGGCTCAGATGTGGTGGTCCATCCAGCCGCCGCAGCAACAGCCCGCGCAGCGCCCAGTTGCACGCATGCCATTGCAGCCTAAAGGCTCCACCACCTCTGAAGAAGGGAGTTGTTTTCTTTCCCATCATCTCTCGGTCCAGATGCACTCTGCCACCCCAGTTAGAAGGCCCACTGGACTACTGGGCAGCCAAACTGGATGTGTGCCGCAAACTTGCCGATTTTTGCAGTGGAGAAGTGTCCTGCCCGGCCAGTAGTGTGGCATCAGAGCGGGTGTTAGTTGCTGGGGGCCATCGTTCCCCCAAGGAAAACCCCGCTTGTCCAAGGGAAATGTGGAAACGCTGACCTTTGTCAAGTTTAATCAGGCGTGGATAGGCCAGGATTTCCACACACCAATGCCTTAGGCATCTGACTACATCAGCCATGATGCCTCACCCAAACTGTGAGAAATGAGTTTCAAACTACCTGCCTCAACCACTATTCTGATGCCGCCCTCCGCCTGATGCCACACATCTGCTGCCAGTTTCTCCTTCTGCCTACCACCATCTTTACCAGGGACTGGTATTGCCACCCACCTCCACACTCTGTCATTGTGCCACTCTCTGACCTCATGCTTCTGCTGCTGTTGTTGCTGCTGCGGTCACCTCCACACTGTGTCATTTTGCCACTCTCTGACCTCATGCTGTTACTCCTGCCGTCACCTCCACACTGTGTCATTGTGCCACTCTGTGGCCTACTCCTGTTTTTGCCACCTCCAGAATGTCATTGTGCCACTGTCTGACCTCATTCTGCTGCTGCCATCACCTCCACTCTCTGTCATTGTGCCACTCTGTGGCCTACTCCTGATTTGCCACCTCGAGAATGGCATTGTGCCACTATCTGACCTCATGCTGCTGCTGCCCCCCGCAGTGACCTTCCACCCTGTTTTTTCCCTTTTTGGCCACTCTCTGACCGCATGCTGCTGCTGTGGCTGTTGTCGTGCCCTCCACACCGTGTCATTGTGCCACTCTCTGACCTCATTCTGTTGCTCCTGCCGTCACCCCCCACTCTGTGTCATTGTGCCACTTTGTGGCCTACTCCTGTTTTTGCTACCTCCAGAATTTGTCATTGTGCCACTCTCTGACCTCATGCTGTTGCTCCTGCCGTCACCTCCACTCTGTGTCATTGTACCACTCTGGGGCTTACTCCAGTTTTTGCCACCTCCAGAATGTCATTGTGCCACTGTCTGACATCATGCTGCTGCTGCCGTGACCTCCACACTGTGTCATTGTGCCACTCTGTGGCCTTATTCCTGTTTTTGCCACCTCCAGAATGTCACTGTGCCACTCTCTGACCTCATGCTGCTGTGGCTGCCCGTCACCTCCCCACTCTGTCACTAATGTTGCCACCTGAGCTCTCAGCTTGTTTTTTTCCAGCTTTCGCTGCCATGACTTTATCAGGCTACATTCCCGCTTCAGTTTTGGTCAGTTTTGCCCTCTTAAGTGCCCAGGGAATTTTATAGTGAAGCGATTCTAAGAGCGGCGAAAGGTCACTGCTGTCATACTAAAACACACATTGATGAAGACCAAACCAAGCTCCTCTGCATATTTAAGCATGGGCAACGTTCTACAGCACCCTGCAGGCTCTGTGCAGCCTGGAAATAGTTGTTTTTTAACGCGATTCATTCGGACCGAAAAATTTTGTCGGAAAATTCGGCGAAGTCACCGAATCGAATTTTTGACAAATTCACCCATCGCTAACCATGATCTTAAGCTGGTCTCTGTGTGTTGTATGTGTGCCCTGCATTACATGCTTTGGTGAGTGGTAAAAAA
The DNA here is from genome assembly GCA_025379985.1 of Phyllomedusa bahiana. NCBI lineage: Eukaryota > Metazoa > Chordata > Amphibia > Anura > Hylidae > Phyllomedusa > Phyllomedusa bahiana. Next base: position 180,270 of record JAODAL010002240.1, on the reverse strand, counting down.
AGATTCCCAGGGGGCCCAAAAAATTAGGCTTCTGCCACTTTCCCTGCTGTTTCCCCGCTACGGCAAATTGGAAACTCTACTGCTGTACGTCGCTGACGTTTTTCCCCACCGTGAAATTTGAAGAACGTAAAAAAAAAAAATTTTGAAAAAAAAAAAAAAAAAAAAAAAGAAAGGTAAAAATGGAAAAAAAAAAGAAAAAACAAAAAAAAAAAATTGGGTTTCGTTTAAAAAAATAAAAAAAAAATAAAAAAAAGGGCAAGGTTTTTTTCCCAAATTTCCTTGCCATTTTACTCTTATTTGGGGTGGGGGGAAAGGGAAAAAAGGCGGGTTTTTGGGGTTTGTACCGGGGATCCAGGAGGGTGGGCCAAACCCAGAAACCCTGTTGTTTTTTTGATGAGGCCCTTAATCCCGAGGTCATTTTGGGAAAGGGAAATGGAGCTTTCCAAGAAATTTGTGGAGTTTTGGACCCTTTGGATTTCCCAAGCCTCTGGGTCGGGGGGCACTTGGGCAAACTGTTTTTCCCTCATCTTCCTCCCCCCACCTTCCAAATTCACCCCCAACCCTTTTTTCCCAAAAGGCGGGGGACGTTGGTAACGCCCCCGGTTTGTTTCTGGGTTTTTCCCCCCCGCTTCCCCCAGCACAGTTAAAAACACACCCTGATTCCCCCAAGGTGATGCACCCGGGGAGAGCTGGGGGGCACCGCCCTTGCACTAGCCCTGGAAACCCCAAAACCATGCCTAATAAAGCCCCGATAAACATTGTAAAAACTGTGGGGTTTTTTTTGGATTCGAGGAGAAAAAAGGCTCCGTGTCCGAAATCTGTGTCCGTCTCCCCCTTTCCGTGTTTGGGGGGAACCTGATATTTCAGATTTTCCAAGGGTCTTTCCCAAAAGAATTTAAGATCACCAAAAATTGTCATGCGGGAAAAGGGGGCTTGTCCGCCCCGGGACCTTTTTTGGTGGCTTCTTAAAAAAACTGGCAAGGAGGGTTTGCGGGAGCTCTTTCACCTGCCTAAAATTTCCCCGGCTGCTTGCCCAGGCCTTTGGCATTGCGCTGCCCCCACAATCGTGGAGCATGGGGGAGGGGGGGGAATTCCAGGGGGCCCCCTTGTCAACAAAGAAAACGGTTGGGGGGAGGCCGAGCTGACGCTGAACGCCCCCAGGCGGGAGGGAGGCAAGGTGGGGAACGGTGGAAGTCCCCTTTTACCCCGGGACCTCGAGCCTTCCTGGGCGGGCCCAGTCCAGCCCCGGGTTTGCGCTTTAGAAATTTTTTGGAAAGACAGGTCATAAATGGGGCCAGGAAAGGGATGTCAAAAAACCTACCGACCCTTAAGGGCTGCCGGGCAGATTTCGACCGTTACCCCCACCCCAAACCTTGCCTGGCACAAGGTTTTGTCCCCCAGCCAGCCCCTGGGGTCTGGGTTTGCGGGGGAACCCCCGCCCACAGTTTGGGCCCTGGTGGGGAAACGGTCCCAAGACAGATTAATTTCAAACACGGGCCTGGTTTCTTGGGAAAGTGTTTGCCACCAGGGGGGCCCTTTTGGGGGAAAGAACCCGGCACCATCCCTGGGGTTTTTGAAGGGGTGCACCAAGCCTGAGAGCCACCGTAAACCACCGAGGAAAATTCCCCAGCTCACCCAGTGAGGTTGTCAAAAAGTGGAAAAAAAGGCGCCTTGGGCCCCGTGCTTAAAAGGCCATGTGTCGGGGGTCGGGAGGGACTTTTCCGGCCCACAGAATGCAGAAAAAGGGCGTTTGAAATTTTAGATGACACGGGGGAAATGGCCAGGGCGGGGAAAGGGGCCCTTTTTTCCCCTTTGGCAAAGGAAAATTTTTTTGCCCTGCTCGGAAAACTTGGTAATTTGGGGGGCAGGAAAAGGGGGCCAGACTTGGCGGAAACCCCCCATTTGTTTTTCCACCAGACAAAAAGGGGAAAAAAATTTCCCAAAGGGCCCAAAGGGCCCCTGGCAATGCCGAAAATTCCCAGGTTTTTTGGTTTTGGGGATGGTTTGGGTTAAAGTGTTTCTTCTGCCCCCAAAAACCTTTGGAAAAGGGAAGAAGGCTGGCTGTTTGACGGGGGCCACTGTAGGGCGGGGGCAGGTCTTTAAAAATTGGGGGAAGGGAAGGGGTAGGATTTTTCTCTGGTGGTGCGGGGTGGTACTCGGGCGACGGTGGGGGGTAAAAGCGGGGGGGCTGATCCCTTCTTTGGACTTTTGAGAGACATGGGCAGTTGGGGAACCCTTTGGTGGTGGCGGAGGAGGAGGAGGCGGAGCAGAGGGTGGGGACAGTGGTTGGAAGCCCGGATCGGTGTGGTTTTTTTTGGGCCCAAAGTTTTCCCCTCCATTTAATTTCATGAAATTCCCGTTTAAATGAGACTAGAAGGGTTGGTGGGGGGTTTTAAACCCCAAAGGGATTTTTGGGCCTCTACTGATGCTTTTAAGGGCCCCAAAGGGGGCAGCTTTATGACATGGGGTTTGGTGTGAAAAAAGAGGCTTGTTTCCGAAAAAAGGGCCCAGGTTGAGAGGTCCCGGGGCCCTTTTTTCGCGGCGATAAGGAGGAGGGGGGTTTCCGTAGGGGGCCCTGGCGGAATCTTTCCCAGCGGCCGCCCTCTCCCTTTTTAAAGGGGGGAAACCCGAAACTGACCCTCCCCCATCGTCTTTCTCCTTCCCCAGTGATAAAGGGGCTTTGAAAAGAAAATTCTGTTTAAAAAAAGCCCACTTTGGGGATCCGCAATGTGTCATCATCATCATCAAAAACAGGGGGTTTTGGGGTTGGGGGCCTGAAAATTCTGCATGCAGGAGCTGAAGGCTACAAGCCAACAGGCACTGCAAAAGGCGTTGCCGACTCCCCGAGTTTTTTTGCCGATTGCCCGGTTTTCCTTTTCTCCTCCTCGGGATGGAAACAGAAAATGGGCGTCAGAGCAGACAAAATCTTTCCTCTTTGGCCTCTTGATCTTTTTAACATCCCTTCGGGCCCCCAAAACGTTTTTGGGTCTCAAAAGGGGTTTCTTCAAAAAAGGAAATTACCCACTGTGGTGGGTAAAACGATTTGGGGCTTTTGGCGGGCCTTCGCCATTTTGGGAAAGGTTTGCTGAAGATGCTGATGAGACATTTGTGGCCGTGAGGGGGGAGGAGGTAAAAATGCTGGATGCAGGTTCATTAACAACTGAAGAACGATTGGCGCGCTGTTCGTTACTGAGATTCACAGGGCCTGTTTCCCGCCCATGACAGGCCCTGACTGGTTTCCCGCAAAAGACGAACCGCTGGCATGGTGTTTGTCGCCAGCACTGGGGAAAGGGGCCCCCTTCTCTCGAAACCTTACCTTTCATGTCCTTCACCCCTTTTTTGCTCCTTTCCAAATGGGATTTCGCTCCTTTTTTAGAAAAATAAAAATTTAAGAAAGGGATGGAAGGGTTTTTGAAAAAACTCTTAAATTTAAAACGGCAAATCACAGCTATTCTTAAAACCCCCTAAATTTTTTCCCACAGCCAACTAGGATTAGAAAATGAAAAAGTTTCTAGCGAAAAACCTGTGAAATGCGGTTGGTGGGGAAAAAATCCCCCCCAAAAAAAATCAACAGTGTTCTTTCTTCAGTCCCCGGGATTTTCAACTGCCCCGTAGGGCTAGGAATTGATAGTTTTTTAACCCAAACTATCATACAAGTTTTCGGGGAAATGAGATTCAACGAAACACAATTTTTCTATTCAAAAATTACACGGATGAGAAATTGCGTTTTTGCAGCAATGACAAACGAGAAAAAGTTTTCTAGAAAATTTTTTTTTTCGAATTCTCGTTTCAAAATGTCTATTTGAAAAAAAACTAGGGGCCCCACCCGTGCCAAAGCGCTATTTAAAAATTATACGGTAACAAACGGTGGTTTTTGCACCTATAAATTTAAAATGCGGTACTACAAAATTTCTGTATTCAATTTTAAATACAGGTTTGGGTTTATGAACAAAACTGGGGCCCCACCAAAATAAAAAAAAAAAAAACCCATTTTAAAATGTATTCGGGATAATAAAAGGTGGATTTTGCACCTTTGAAAAACACCTTTAATTTTTTGTATGGTTTTATAAGTAAAAGATGGGTCTTTGTTTCAAAGTGGGGGTGCGTCAAAGTGGAAAAAAACCCCGGGAAATTTTAAAAATTTATTGTTCTGTTAATTTTAGTTGTTTTTTCAAACCCTTTTAAAAATTTTCCTGGGGGGACTAGAAAAATTCTGTATCCTTTGTAAGAACAAAATGGGGCTTTGAACAAAAACTGGCTGCGCCAAAGTGAAAAGAAACCTAATTAAATTGGTACCCGGGTAAAAAACGTGGGGTTTTTTCACCTTAAATACACCTGCGGTGACTAGGAAAAAATTCTGTATCCTATTGTAAGAACAAAGTGGGTCTTTGAACAAAACTGAGCTGCGCCAAAGTGAAAAAAAACCTAATTAAATCATGTGCTGATAATAAAAGGTGAGTTTTGCACCTATCAAAAACACCTGCAGTTACTAGAAAAGATCTGTATTCTAATATAAGTACAGGCTGCACAAAATAAAAGCTAATATTTCAGCAAAAACTGGCCAAAAACTGTTCATTTCAATACAGGGTCAAAGCAGAGTCTAGGCTGCACAATATCCACTCTCCTTTCAAAAGCCTGCCTGCCTGTCTGCCTGTGTTCGACCTAGTACACGTCCTGCTATTATGAGACACTGACACACACTGAGGCTGAACAGGAAGGGCTGTTCTATGTAAAACGAGGTCATGTGATTTTTCCAGCCAATCACAACCATACACATCCCAGTCATGACGTCGCACACCCAGCTCACCCTGCTCTATTCTCTAAGCTGATTTTCTGGCCGCCAAAATGACAGGAAGCACCGAAAATGGCGCGATATTAATAGATTATGCGCAGATTTTCACCTAAATTAGAGCTTGATCGAAAAAATCCGATCAACATAAAAACCGTGTCGATTTCAACTTTGTCGATAATAATCGCTCAACACTAATCATAACACATTTATTATGCATTTTAGACAGTTTCCAAACACATTTGTGCCTTGTCCAACAGAGGGGGCGAGGTCTCGATAAAAGGGTGAGGCTTCAAGGAAAGGGACATGGCTTACCATTCAATGCTGTGCGCCAAAATTTTGGTGCAATTAGTTGAATAAAGTAAGTCAACTAATAGACGAAATCATTGCCCTAATATATGGTAAAAAAATTACCACCAAAAACAAATAGAACACTCACAATCAAAATATTGTATGAGGCTTAAGAGATAACCTTTAATAATTACCAACTAAAAAAATATTTTTTTTGTAAACAACCTACTGCTCACCAACATCATGGACAACAAAAGTCATCATAAACGAAACCACAAACTACTTAATCCATGTGGGGACTTATAGTTATGTAGGTTCATGGGATCTGTAGGTTCCTTGCTGGTCTCTTCTTCATGTCGGTTCAGGGAGTATCTCAATGCTGTAGTCTGTAGCACTCTGGATAGCTGTAAATATTCAAGAACAGATACAGCAGTAACTCTCCCTATTTGGTGACTACATCTCACATCTATTTCAAGGTCACAGAGTTTTTTCCCCGAAAAGAGTGGCCCCATATAGCACCAACTGACCATGAGATAGCTTAAATCATTCCCAAACCTCCAACACGTTTCTCCCTCCTGTTTATCGGAAGGTTCCTCAGAGAAAAAGAAGTAATATGTACTTATAAATTTTGTTGGCCTAGATTTGGCCTAACAGAACAATTATGGGTCTGCCAGTCCATACCCTCACCACAATCGGCTCTATTGGCTGATGTTTTCCACAAGGGGACCTCTCGTCCCGGACATTCATCTTTCAACTTAACACCATAATGTTCGCCGTCCTCTGCTTCATACTCTGCTTGCACTGATGTATCGCCGAAACCTGAACCCGGAAGTCATAATCACAGACCGGATATTCTTCTGGTCTGGTAGTCCTAAACTGTGCATGCGTCAATTATCTCTGAGGCGTTGCGCATTGGCTTATACATTCAAAGCCCCAGACGTCCTCAGTGCACATGCACCAATAGGAAAAGAGGTGCCGCACATAAATTTATTACATTAAAGGGGTTGTCTCACTTCATTGATTCATCTTACCTCAGTCCTGTTTTCTTGGTTTCACTTTGGATTCAGGGGTGTGTTTACTGCCTTCTACTAGGCTGCAGTAGAAGCCAAGTCTGTAGCTATAGCAACCAGTGCTGGCAGCCTATTATGAGAGATTGAACAGGTCTGTAGCTATAGCAACCTGAGGAGCTGATGCAGCCCATACAAGAGGGGATATCTAGGAATAAGTAGGATACTGTTAATGGACATATATTACAAAGTGACTTGTTTTTGCAAGATCTTTAACATAAAAAGCAATCCTTGTAGTGATACAACCCCTTTAAGAGACCAATGTAGAGACCATATACAGTATATTCACCAACAATGTTATAGGGTTTGAGGTACAACCCCCAGATGTATATGACTCTTGTCACACACAAATTCCAACCACTGTTGATTGCTGAGATGTAATCATGCACCCTTCATGATATGCATACATACCTCCAACTGAGGAAGACATTAAGCCCCACCCCTTATGCAGCACATAGTTCACGAAGTGATCAACCAGTCACCTACAAACAGGAGGCGGGTCTTAACCCTTCAGAAGCTGTACTTTAACAATAACTCAAATGCCAATCACTTTCTCTACAGTAATATAACTATATACTGTATCACTTAAAATGAATGATCAATGTACTAATTGGTCCTCTTATAATTTGTTATTACATCCCCATTCCTCTGTCATATGGATAGCAATGCCATTTTGTTCCCTTTTTTTCCTTTAACTTCCAAGGTGAAAAGAAATAAAGAGGTTACCATAAAAAATATATACATGTATATATGGGAATAGATATTTTATTTATCCCAAATTTAGTGGAGTTAGGGAAATTCAACCCCAGATAACTCGAAAGGACATCTCTTATTCACCCTCCTAGGAAAAAACAGCTGGTCAGATGAAGCAGCTGAAGCATAAAGGCTCATTCAAACCCTTTGGTTGCAGGGTACCTAAGCGATAAATCCACCCAGTCTCTTTCCTGAGTAATTTATTATCAATGTCACACCTTCTCATTCACATACTAATTTTCTCAATAATCATAAATCTCGAGTAGCTGAAACCCCATCATGGTGATTCCAGATATGCCTTGCCAATGGTGACTCCCTGTGGTTACTTATATCACGAAGATGCTCTCCCAATCGGCGTCTAAACTGCCTTTTCAGCTTGTCCACATAATGTAGGCCACATTCATAGGTGCAAAGATAGATAACACCTTCGACCAGGCAGTTTAAAAAAAAACATATACCAAACTCCTTCTTGTTGGAACTACAAGAGAACATCTTGGCCTGACAGATATAGGGACATGCAATGCAACAACTACATTTTAACATACCCATGGGTCTGTGATCCAAAGAACTACCCGTTGGTGTTGGTGCGACATAGTGGTTCCTAATGAGCCTATCCCTAATAGATCTTTTCTGAATGTAATCAAGGGTCTTGAGAGTAAAATAGTTTGTCACTTCTGAGAATGTCCCAGTGCTCCTCAAAGATTTTTCTTATTTCAACAGACTGATTGTCAAATGTACCAATGATCCTAAATCCCTAAGATTCCTTCTCAACTCTATTTCCTGTGTCCAACAAATGAGACCTATTATGTTCATAAGCATGACGATATGCAGATCTTAACACTGAGTTCAGGTATCCTCTTTTGAATAATCTAATCCGCAGTTTGGCAGCCTGTTTTAGTCCTCGACATGGGAGCAATTTCTTCTAATCCTCAAATATTGCCCCTTTGGTATACCTTTCTCTCCCACCTCAATAAACTATTTGTGGATGTGCTCTTTTGACAGGTATGTGTTCTAAGTAGTGATGAGCGATTGTGTCAACTATCGTCATCGGATCGATAGTCGATATTGTCAATAATCATGCCGATATCCAATAATAGATAATCGCAGATGACCATTAAAGTCTATGGGAGAGGAACAACACCTTCATTCTTACACCCAAACAGGGGAGGAGAAGCTGGAATTAACATCCACAACAGTAAAATGGATACGTGCTACATCTTAGGCAAGACAATTAGGCAACAAGAGTCACAGGAAAAAAACAGACTATTCACTATCCCTGTCCTGTACCACAGCATGACCCTTAAACCTGCATGGGCCCACAATTAAAAAGTGACAGAAGGCAGTATTACTTGAACCACATTTTATTGAACTGCACTTTCACTATTCCTGTCCTGGACCGCAGTATGACCCTTAAATCTACATGACCCACAGATTAAAAAGCGCCGGAAAAAGGAGTCTTTCAACCACCATTTTAGTTGAACTGCACATTGACTATTCCTGTCCTGGACCACAGCATGACCCTTAAATCTACATGACCCACAGATTAAAAAGTGCCAGAAAAGGGAGTTTTGAACCACCATTTTAGTTGAACTGCACATTGTCTATACCTATACTGGGCCACAGCATGACCCTTAAACCTGTCTGATCCACAGATTAAAAAGTGCCCGAAAAAGGAGTCTTTGAACCACCATTTTAGTTGAACTGGACATTGACTATAGCTGTCCTGGGCCACACCATGAGCCCCAAACCTGCATGACCCCCAGATTTAAAAAGTGCCGGAAAAAGGAGTCTTTCAACCACCATTTTAGTTGAACTGGACATTGACTAGACCTGTCCTGGGCCACAGCATGACCCTTAAACCTGTCTGACCCACAGATTAAAAAGTGCCGGAAAAAGGAGTCTTTCAACCACCATTTTAGTTGAACTGGACATTGACTATGCCTGTAAAGCACTTTCTCTCGTACCTCTACCTACATGTCCTACACCCCTCTTAGCTCGCTTATCACCTGTATTTCGCTCCATGTTCAGAAAGATAAAAATTTAAGAAGGTATGGAAGAGTTTTTGACAGTCTGTTATTGAAAGACGGCAAATCACAGATATTCTTAAATCCCTCTAATTTCCTACAGCCAACTAGGATTAGAAACTATATTGTTTCTAGCGAATACCTGTGAAATGCGGTCTGGAGGAAGAACCGTAAGACAAAATCAACAGTGTTCTTCCTTCAGTCCCAGGGATTTACAACTGCCCAGTAGGACTTTTCATCAAACTATCATACAAGTGCGCTATCTGTGCCAAACTGAGATTCACGGAGCGCAATAAATAAGAAATTGGTTTTTTTGCAGCAATGACAAACGAGAACAGTTACTAGAAAAATTTTCTTTCACAATTGTCGTACAACGTGGCTATTTGAAAAAAACTTGGGCGCACCCGTGAATACACTTTTTTAAAAAATTTTTAGGATAAGAAAAAGGGGTTTTTTTCTCCAATTAAATCAACAGCAGTTATACAAATTTCTGTATTTAAATTTATGTCACGATGGCTCTTTGAAAAAAACGGGCCCCACCCCAATGAAAAAACAGCTATTTAAAATTTTTATGGGAAAACAAAGGGGGGTTTTGCACCTAGAAATACACCTCAGTTACTAGAAAAAAATTTTGATCCCAATAAACAAGGTGGGGCTTTTAACAAAATGGCTGGGCCCAAATTTAAAAAAAAACCTATTTAAAAGTTATAGGATAAGAAAAGGGGGGTTTTTCACCTATGAAAATTTCACCTGCAGTTATAGAAAATTTTTTCCTGAATAAGTACGGGGGGTCTTTGACAAAACTGGGCTGTGAAAGTAAAAAAAACCCATTTAAAAAGTTATATGGATAAGCAAAGGTGGGTTTTGCACCCATGAAATACCCCTGCCTTACAGAAAAATTTGATTAATAAAGCACAAGGTGGGTCTTTGAACAAAACTGGGCGCCAAATGAAGCAAACACCTATTTAAAAGTTATACGGATAAGAAAAGGTGGGTTTTGCACCTATGAAATACAACTGCAGTTACTAAAATTTTTTGTATCCATGATGTAAGTACATGGTGGGTCTTTTAACAAAACTGGGCTGTGCTAAAGTTAAAAATCTATTAAAGTTATACGGATAATAAAAGGTGGGTTTTGCACCTATGAAATACACCTGCAGTTACTAGAAAATTTCTGTATCCTAATATAAGTACAAGGTGTGTCTTTGAACAAAACTGGGCTGCGCCAAAGTGAAAAACACCTATTTAAAAGTTATATGGATAAGAAAAGGTGAGTTTTGCACCTATGAAATACACCTGCAGTTACTAGCAAATTTCTGTATTCTAATATAAGTACACGGTGGGTCATTGAACAAAACTTGGCTGTGCTAAAGTGAAAAACACCTATTTAAAAGTTATACGGATAATAAAAGGTGGGTTTTGCACCTATGAAATACACCTGCAGTTACTAGAAAATTTCTGTATCCTAATATAAGTACAAGGTGGGTCTTTGAACAAAACTGGGCTGCGCCAAAGTGAAAAAACACCTATTTAAAAGTTATACGGATAAGAAAAGGTGGGTTTTGCACCTATGAAATATACCTGCAGTTACTAGAAAATTTCTGTATCCTAATATAAGTACAAGGTGGGTCTTTGAACAAAACTGGGCTGCATAAAATAAAAGGTACAATTTCACCTAATGTGCGAGGTGTGCTGGACAAAAACTGTTAAAAAAAAAAGCCATTTCAATGCAGGTTCAAAGCAGAGTCTGGGCTGCACAATATACACTCTCCTTTCAAAAGCCTGCCTGCCTGTCTTTGTTCGCCCGCAGCCCCACCCCCCCACCCGTCTGCGGCTGTACAGCGCTAGATGCTTCTTTAAAAGTTTCTGTCTAACTAACTAAGAGCTGAAGTTCTCTAATCTACCTATTGTTCTAATGTTCACAGCTGAATAAAGAGAACTGTGTCTCTGAGCTGAGCTGTATTGAGAAAGACCTAGCACACGTCCTGCTCTAGTGAGAGACACTGAAACACTGATGATGAACAGGAAACGTTGTTCTATGCAAAACGAGGTCACCTGATTTTTCCAGCCAATGACAACCATACACATCACAGTCATGACGTCGCACACCCAGCTCACCCTGCTCTATGCTCTAAGCTGATATGCTGGCCACCAAAATGACAGGAAGCGCCGAAAATGGCGCGATAGTAATAGATTATGTGCAGATTCTCACCTAAAATATCGCGTGATCGGAAATTTCCAATCAACCTAAAAACCGTGCCGATTTCAACTTTGTCGATTTATAATTGCTCATCCCTAGTTCTAAGATTACCATAATCATCTTTATGGATCTTCTGATCCAGAAACGAGATTTCTAATCTCATATGTACATCGCAGGCCTAACTCATTACAATTGAGGAAGTCCATAAATAGGCAAAAGTCCTTTTCATCCCCCTGCCACAAAAGGAACACATTATCTATATATCTACCCCAGTATAGTATGTTAGACGCAAGAGGGTTTCCTTCCTCTTTGAACACAGACATTCTCTCCCACAAGCCCAGGCAGAGATTAGTGTACGTGGGAGCACAGGGGCTCCCTATTGTCGTACCCTTGAGCTGGTGGTGGACTCTGTGTCCAAAGAGGAAGTAGGTGTGTGTTAAAGCATATATAAGGAGCCGCAATATAAAGATATTGGGCGACATGTATGATCGGGAGTTGTGCCTGTTTTCTGGCGAAAACTGTGGCTCACCGATCCGAATCCCCCGGGCAATGGGTTGGCCGGTTGATTGGGCGTTCTTGGGTGCGTTCGTGGCAACTTTTGAATACTCCGAGGCATGCATGATTGCGGAGCATTGCAGCTCCGACAGGCAAACCTAGTTAATTGTGGTCTAAATGAGCCGGAGGAGGCGAAGTGAAGCGAGAACGTAATGCTCTAGGTCGACTGTTACAACAGTTCACAGCTCTCAGCTCCGTGAGACATGGAGTATGATTCCAAAAATCGTTTTTATTAGGTGTAAAACATTATCTGAAAAAGAGCTCAAACCTTCTATAAACATACTTCAATCACATCACTAACAACGCGTTTGTCGCCGTCACCGGCGCTACATCAGGAATTGCGATTTAGAAAATTGCCGGGAAATACAGTAATTCAAATTCTGTAAGCGCTTCTCATTGGTCGGCATAAACCAGCCAATCAGAATAGGAGCGACAGTGACCCATTATAACTAGAGATTGGCGAATTTCTCAAAAATTCGATTCGGTGACTTTGCCGAATTTCCAGACAAAATTTGTTTCGGTCCGAATTACTTCGGGACGAATCATGTTAAAAAACAGCTATTTCCAGGCTGCACAGAGCCTGCAGGGTGCTGTAGAATGTTGTGCCATGCTTAAATATGCAGAGGAGCTTGGTTTGGTCTTCATACAAATGTTGTGTTTTAGTATGACACGCACATGACTGTCGCCGCTCTTAGAATCGCTTCACTATAAAATTTCCTGGGCACTTAATAGGGCAAAACAGACCAAAAAAGTGAAGCGAGAATGTAGCCTGATAAAGTCATGGCAGCGAAAGCTGGAAAAAAACAAGCTGAGAGCTCAGGTAGCAACATCAGTGACAGAGTGTGGAGGTGACGGCAGCAGCCACAGCAGCATGAGGTCAGAGAGTGGCACAATGACATTCTGGAGGTGTCAAAAGCAGGAATAGGCCACAGAGTGGCACAATGACACAGTGTGGAGGTCACGGCAGCAGCAGCATGAGGTAAGACAGTGTCACAATGACATTCTGGAGGTGGCAAAAACAAGAGTGGGCCCCACAAGTGGACAATGAACATGTGGGGGCACGGCAGCACGCATGGGGTCAGAGGTGGCACAATGACACGTATGGGGGGGAGGGAAAAAAGCAACGCAGAGGTCGACGTGGCAAAAATGACATTCTGGAGGGGGCAAAACATAGTGGGGCCACAGAGTGGCACAATGACACAGGTGGGGGGCACGGCAGCAGAGGGGGGCAGACAGTGGCACAATGACATTCGGGAGGGGGAAAAACGGGAGTACCCACAGATTGGACAATGACACAGGTGTAGGTTACGGCAGCAGCCACAGCACACATGGGGTAAAAAGGGGGCCAATGACACAATGTGGTCACTGCCCCCAAAGCGCACAGCATGAGATCAGAGTTGGCACAATGACAGAGTTGGAGGTGGGACAATACCGCCCGGGGTAAAAATGGTGGGGGAAATGGATAAACTGTCAGCAGATGTGTGGCCTCAGGCGGGTGGCGGCATCAAATAGGGGGCTGAGGCATTTTATTTTGAACCCAACTCATTTCTCAATTTTGGGGGTGAGGCCCCTGGTGATGTGTATGACCCTAAGGCATTGGTGTGGGGAAAATCCGGGCTGATCAACCCTGATTCATCTTGACAAAGGGTATGTTCCACATTTCCTTGGACAAGGGTTTCTCCAGGGGGGAACGATGGCCCCCGCCGCCTGAAAAACCCCGCTCTGATCCCCACACTTAGGCCGGGCAGGACGGGCTTCTCCACTGCAAATTTTGGCAATTCACCACACACCCAGTTGGCTGCCCAGTAGTCCAGGGGTCTTCTAATGGGGTGGCAGAGTGCTGTCCAAGTACCACCACCTGTTGGTTCGGGGGATGCTCCGGGCCCCTCGTTTGCTGTTTTCGACTGCCCCTACTAGGGGGGTAAAAGGAAGTGCTCACAGTGACTCCAGACTTATTTGGCGAGGGAGCGGTACTGCTCCTACCCCCCCCCTTTCCCCAAGGGGCCCGCGGGCAGTAGTACGTGAGCGCTGAAAAACCCCCCCGTCAACCGTCAGAGGAAGGCACCACACATAGGCAGGGCCCAAATTCACGGAGGATTTCCCTATATATTTGATTTTTGCCTACGTCTCAGCAGCAAAAAAAAGGCCCCCCTTTTGGGACCATACGAGGGCCCAATGGGGTGGAGACCAAAATCACCCCTCTCCCCGAATGCTGCTTTTCGGCTTCACGAGGCGGAAATCAGCTGCTGCGGGCCCATCTGCACAAGTGATTCAGGGGGCTCCCTCCTCCATCTACTGTATACCCCACGGTGCTTGGGGGTCATCTCCCTCGTCTTCCATCTCCATTCCCTCCTCCAGTGCTCCTCCCTCTTTCACCGGGGTAAAAAATCCACCATTTTACCAGAAAGCTTCGGTCCAATGTCCCCCTCCTCCTCCTCCCCTCCTTTTCACCCCACCGACTCATTGGCCGCAATGTAGTCGCCAGTCTCCAGTCCCCGCCCAGACAAAATTTTTTCAGCATCTGTTCGGATCTGAAGCAGTGGAATGACTTTATTCATCCCATAGCCTGGCGACTGCAAATAACATGGCCTCCTCGAATGGCCTCAACAACGGCAGTGCAACAAGCTCCCCTGGTGACATCAAAGTTACACGGGAAGATCCTGTCCGCCTGGATCATAAAAAAAATCTTTAATGGCCTTTTCTTGTTCATACTTTTTCCCAACATGTGCAGGCTAAAATTCCAACGGGTGAAACATCGATATCAAGTGTTTTGGGGGGAGGCCGATCCCCCGCACAATTTTGGGAGGGTTTTTCCCTGGTTTTTGTGGAAGGGAAAGAAGGCAATGCACATTTCCTCCCCATTTTCGCATCTTCTGAAGATCGGGGGAAGACTTAAAAAATTTTTCACAACCAATTGAACACTTGCCCATGCGGGGCGCATGGCCCATCCCCCTCGGTGAGCGGGGACCCCATTTCCCCCCATTGTCTGTCACAAAAGGTTCCGTTTTTCGTTGGCGCGGAAAAACCCACACATCGATTTATTCCCGCATGACGGGGAGCAGTTCCCCCCCTGTTGACTTTGTTCCCCGAGAACCCAGGGTAAAACTGCGTGACACCGCTGTGCCCAAAACCCTGTTGTATGAACAGCAGTATTGTGGAGGCTGGATGGGGTGGTGGTGGGGGAGGGGGAGGCGGACTTGGGGCGCAGGAGCTGCAGTTTGAAAACGGGGAGGGAAAGCGCCATCTCCTGTCCAATTGTTGGGTGCCTGGGCAGGAAGCCATTTACACAGGGGGCTGAAAAGGGACATGTACTGGCCCTGACCATATTACAGCTCCAGACTTCCGCGCCCCGTGCACCTTGGAAAAAACCAAAATAACTCAAGGACTGCCCACCTTCGTTTACATATTTATGAAGTGCTGGTCCCCTTTTTTGGGGAAAAGAAATTACGGTTTGGAACTCTCCATTCGCTGGGCCAAGCCAAAATTTTCCTGAACGGTGGAATCCCCACCTTTTGGAAAAGGGGGGGGCTGCGGTCCCAAAAACTTGGAAAGGAGCAGGGTCAGTTCTCACCTTGGGAAGGTTGGACGCATACTGTTGTCTCTTTGCAACGCCTGCTGAAGACTGCGGGCGCCATTAGCGAGGAGCAGGAGATCGGACGGGAGCTGAGGCAAAGAGAAACAGCTCCCTTCTGCAAGGTGGTGGAGCCTTGACGGCGCAATGGCATGGTGCCACGGGTGCTGTTGCTGCTTTGCTGGCGGCGGATGGGCCCCCCCACTAGCCAGTTTTTTCCCAGGCACTGGGTGGGAAGCTGCATGTGTTATGCGGGCCGGGTGCCAACGTTAGCCTCGGCCACGCTTCACTTTTTTGCCCACAAATTCTACAATACCCATATTCGGTTCCTCCCGGGGTCTATAAGGAACTCCACAAAACCCCCGGTTTTCTGATTTTACCGCCCAAGGCCCCCCACTGAGTACTACTACCCCCGCTGCCTCGCTGAGCCCCTGTGCGTACTTTCTTGGGCTTGTAAGGGGTTTTTTTCCCCCCTGGCCGCTTGGCTCCCCCACCTCACACTGCGCTATCCCGCTGATACGGCCATAAACCCCCTTGCTGCTGCGCCGCTGCTGACGCACAAGCGACCCCCTTTTCCCCGACGGTGATGAAACCCTTTCCTCACCCGGGTCCCAAGTGCGGGTTTGGCCATATCATCTTTTTTTTTCATCGTCACGCTGTCCCACACCGGGCTTGGGATCAAGGTACCCCCACAACATCCTCCCAGCCATCTAAAATCTAACTTTTCTGCCTACTGCAAGAACAGGGGATATTGGCCCCCTTTCTTTTGCTGCCAAGTACTGTTACTGCCCTCCTCAAATTGTTCAATCCTGTATAATGGCGCTGGCCCCCCACCAATAGTAATTTGGCGAGGAACCAGATGGGACAGAGGCGGGTTGAGGACGGTGATGGCCGCTGACCCAACCCGGGTCGGGCCAAATAAGGGTTGTGTCGACGTTCCCACCGACTCTTGGGTGGGGTTGTCAGATGTCATCTGGGAGGGAAATGGATGACCCATCAACAAAAAAGAATCCCGCGGCAGTTGTGGCCCACCCAGGGAAAAAAACCCGCTGCGACGTTCCCCCTTTCTGTGCTGCACCTGGGGTCAAAAGGAATGTTTGTGTACGACTCGCAGGGGAAGAGCCCCGCCAACCTTTTCTTCTGACATAAATGTTTGTTTTAAAATGTACAACCTGTTTGATGAAGATATCTGTATTTGAAAATCACACCCTGTATTTGACGCCAAATGAACCCAGTTTCAAGCTTGGGGAACCCTTTGGGTAAAAATTGCCTCCACAAAAACCAGGAAAAAAACTTTTAATGTGTGTTAAAAACACTGTTTTTTTACGAATATAAAAGCCAACAGCTTAATTAACCTTCGGATATAATTATGCTACGCAAAATTGCCTTTTGGGATTGAAAAAAAAACATTTCTTTTACTAAGTAAAAATGCAGAAAAAAAACTTTTGTTTTAACCCTTGATTAAATTGCGCAAAAGAATTGACAAACCAAAAAATTTCCGCTTTGTAGGTGTTACTAGGGGTTTTTTTACTCACAGCAGAGAAAAAAATTTTTAAATTTAAACCTTTGGTTATGAAAAATGCTAAGGCAAATGTTTTTTTGGGGATGAAAAAAACGGTTTCTTTTTCCCAAACAGCAGAAAAAGGTTAATTAACCCCCGGATTTAAATTGCCAAAAGAATTGAACAACCAAAACACCCGCTTTGTAGCGTGTTTCAATGGCGGTATTTTTAAAGGGACAGAACAACAGAAAAAAATTGTAATATTCTTCGGTTTTAATTATGCTACAGGCAAAATGTCTTTTTGGGGAGAAAAAGACGGTTTTTTTAGTCACCACAACAGCAAACAACGGTTAATTAACCCCTGGGTGAAAAAAGTGCAAAAGAATTGAAACAACCAAAAAAGACCCCTTTGTGGTGTTACAATGGAGTGTTTTTTCGGGACACAGCAAAAGAAAAATTGTTAAAATTAACCTTCGGTTATGAAATTTTTGTCAGAAAAATTCTTTTTTTTTCCGGTGAAAAAAACGGTTTTCTTTTTGTCACCACAACAGCAGAAAAACGCTAATTTGCCCTGGATGTAATGCGCAAAATAATTAGCAACCAAAAATGAATGGTTTTTATTGTAAAAAAAGCTGTTTCTTTAAATAATACAAAGGACACTTAGATAACCCTTGGATATTAAGTGCTGTGAGCGATAGCATTAAAAAAGTATATCAGCTGCATTGGACGCACACTGAAATTCAGTTTCCAATACCCCCAAAATCAGAATTAAAATTAAGAAAACTCTCGAACAAGCTGTGACACCCCCCAAAAAAAGTGTATAAAAAATAGTTTTTAGTATGAGAGATTAGCAGCCTGGACACCTTCCCATTCAGTAAGTGAAGCGGTAGAGCTCCCCCGGGCGCCCGGACTTTATAGTGCGGTCGTACAGAACCCGCCGGTTTATTGGCTTCATCTCTCACATGTATATAAGCCCCTTTTTCCCCCAGGTTCTTTTCCCCCTTAAAACCCTGTGCTCGCAGCCATTTTACAATCAAAAGCACACTTCGTTCACCCGGGGTACCCAAAGTTCGACTTCGTTCTGAACCGAAGTTTTCCTGAAATTCTAAACGAATTCCACTTCGTTAGAATCGATTCGCCCATCTCTAATTATAACCTATGGAGTATTGACCAATCAAATGAAAAGGCGGGACAGTTCAAAATACAATAAAAAATGCAGAAAAGAGCTGATTGGTTGAACTAGCGGGGGCTTGGCTATCCTGGCCAATCAGAGCGCGAGCTACTTTGTCCCATTGTAGTCTATGGAGAGATGGGGGCACTGAATTCTCAGCTGAAAAAGAGCTGAAACCTTCAATAAACATACATAAATAAAATCACTAACAACGCATTTGTCACCATCCCCGGCGCTACATCAGAAATTGCGATAATAAATAAAAATGAATTCAATGAGTTCATTTTTATTTCTTTAATTTCGTTAGCCAGTGATCAATAATATGGGGCTAACGAAAATAAAGAAATAAAAATTAATTAATTGAATTAATTTTTATTTGTTTATTTTCGTTACCCCCATATTATTGTTCATTTTATATAGAGATCGATACAACTTCGTGAGTCTTATCATTTTATTTCGGGCATGTACAGTTTTATTATAGATTGCATTAGAAAACCCACAAGAGCGTCTCTCGCTCTCCCATTGGCCCAAATAATCGCGCCTCTTTTAACTTAGCCAATCACAAACAGAGCTTGCTCTGCATTTCTTTTCCCTATAGAACTCTATGAGAAAAGTAGCTCACCCGCTGATTGGCTAAGCAGGACGAGCCCCTCTTCCCCCCAACCAGTCACAGTACTAGAATATTTCCCATAGACAGTAATAACTTTTAGGGCGCCCTTCTTTCGCGCCCTTCTTGCTACACTCAAAATAGACGCACTACATATAATTGGTGGATTAATATCTGCCGCCCGGTCTCAACCAATCAGCTCTTTTCTGCCTGTTTTACTGTATTTTGAACTGTCCCGCCTTTTCATTTGACTGGTTAATACTACTCCATAGGTCATAATGGGTCACTGTCGCTCCTATTCTGATTGGCTGGTTTCTGCCGACCAATGAGAAGCGCTGACAGAATTTGAATTACTGTATTTCCCTGTAATTTTCAATATCCCAATTCCTGATGTTGCGCCGGTGACGGCGACAAACACATTGTTAGTGATTTTATTTATGCATGTTTATAGAAGATTTTAGCTCTTTTACAGAGAATGTTTTACACTTAATAAAAACGATTTATTTACTAATACTCCATGCCGCATGGCGCTGAGATTTCAGTGCCCCATCTCTCCATAGACTACAATGGGGCAAAGTAGCTCGCGCTCTGATTGGCCGGGATAGCCAAGCCCCCGCTAGCTCAACCAATCAGCTCTTTTCTGCCTTTTTTACAGTATTTTGAACTGTCCCGCCTTTTAATTTTATTGGTCCACACTAATCCATAGGTTACAATGGGTCACTGTCGCTCAAATTCTGATTGGCTGGTTTCTGCCGACCAATGAGCGGCGCTTACTGAATTTGAATTACGGTATTTCCTGGAAATTTCCAAGATCCAAATTCCTGATGTAGCGTCGTTAATTTTTTGTTAGTGATTTTATTTATGTATTTTTTAGAAGGTTTGAGCTCTTTTTCAGATAATGTTTTACACCTAATAAAAACGATTTTTTTGATTCATACTCCATGCCTCACGGAGCTGAGAGCTAAGATTTATTTCTTCAGAGATCTTATATATTTTCACTTTAATTTTTAATGATCCACTTTTTCACTACATTTAATCGCTTTTAGACAGCTTTGATATTTCACTTTATTCATTGATTCATTTGAAAGAAAACTCTTTTTGCTATTCACTAACATGTTTAATGATTTTTCACTCATTTCCAGTCTCGAATCGGAATACATGTTAGGCGCAGTCCTTCTGCGCCTAAGTCCCGTACTGAGCCTCACACACTGGCGAGGCGCAGGGAACTTTTCACCGCATGTAAGAGCCCACCTCCTTGGGAGTCGAAACTTAGTTGCAGTCACTTCACCGCCAAAGATCCGCACTGCGCCTCACACACTGGCGAGGCGCAGTGGACTTTACATCAGAGTGCCATGGACTACTGCACTGAGGTACACTCTGAATTCACATGAAGAATAGAACAGCAATCTATGAATCTACACAATATAACTGTTAGTCCCCACATGGTTTAAGTACTTTGTGATTTCTTTTATGATGACTTTTGTTGTCCATAATGTTGGCGAGCAGTAGGTCCTGTACAAAAAATTTTTTTTTAGATGGTAATTATTAAAGGTTGTATTTTAAGCCACATATAATATTATGACTGTGTGTGTTTAGCTAATAGAAGGTTTAAGCTTGGACTAGGCAGTCTAAACCTGCGCCAGATTTATCAACACTATGATAAATGCGGTGCATTGTAAGACTGTCTAGTCTATGTTTACACTGTCTAAGTATTAGACTGTTTGCTAAATTTGCCCCAGTATCTATGCACATGCAACCGAACCTGCACAAAAGCACAAGGAGGACTTGTGGTTCTGAACTAGGGAACCATAATAATAACCAACTTTATGTCTATATTCTGTAGAACTTTGAAATTCAGAGAGTATAACACAAGAGGTAAAAGTGCTTGATTGATATCATTGTCTGTTCATCTTTTGTACAAAAGACTCCTAAAGTTAGTTTTCCACTGTGCACACACAGATATAAAGTGCATTCAGGTACATAGAATAAGAGATCTGGTTGAATAAAAAATTGAGATTCCGAAATAAAAATGTAGAAACAGTGTCAATAGGAAAGAAGTCAAAACAAGGAATGTGAAAGGCCTCCTGTACATTACCATATAGACTCAGTAGCAGAGGTACTATAAGAACACACATTCATTGTTTAATAAAATTCTATAAAATAAATGCAATGGAAAATGCATTTGTGAAAAAACTTGAAAAGATCTTTCTTTGCCGCAGCATAAAAACATCACAAGAATACATCTTGATTAGGAACCCTTCGTAGTGTCTCATGAGATATTGGGCACAGGCCCCCAGTGAGGCAATTATCAGGGACACCGAACTGCTGAGTTGGCAAATCTAAGGCTTGAAGGGGTTTATTCCTCCTTTTAATTTTTTTTGAGAATAGCAATGGATCCCAGAAGCAAGAACAAGAAACCTTATTTTGATGGTTCTTTGAGTCTCTTACCTAGATGTATTTTACATAAAGAAGAAGTACATTTCATATAAGAAGGAAGAAGAGTAGCACATGTATGAATAATTAAGTGCAGTAGTTTTATATGTAACATCCACACAGAAAACTCATCAAATACAGACTTAAGTTTCATTATAAATTGTACCAACACCTGTATCATTTGTGGTATTTCTGAGAGAAGCACAAAATAGTATATCCCCAAACACACGAAAAAAATATCTGTTTACGCATTGAATGATCTCTGTATCTACCTTTATCTGAATTTCTGTGATCTGACACTAATGAGACCTGTTAGGAATCAGGTTGTCAAATATTTTCAAGAAGTATAAAAAACATTATTTTTAGCATAAAGATATTAACACAAGGCCTAACTGGTGAGATGTGAATCCACTGAGTCGCAACAGATTTGATATGGGGCTAAACGGAAGAGCAGATTCAAACAGTTTGATAGGATCTAGACTTGCCTGCTGGAATCCTTAGTCTACTACCCGTAGAGTAGTCTGTTAGCAGCAGGTGATAAATCCAAGTATGATGCCAAAGCAGGAAATAAAAGTTGTAGTCAGACAGACCGAGGTCAGTACAGGCTGAGATTGCTCAATATGGTGGATAGTCAAGAGTTAAGTCCAGGCTACAGGCACCCAGTCAAGGTCAGGAAACCAGATAGTTGAAGAACGGAGTAAATTGAAGAATGCCATTGCACTCACAGGTCAGGTATGAAGCAATGGGAGAAGGATAATATATTATACGAAAGAGTTCAATGGAAATTAGATTTGTGTTATGTACTTGTGATGTTATTGTTTAATGTTTGATGTTTTTATTAGTGTTGATCGAACTGTTCTAGAAAAGTTAAGTTCTAGTAGAACTTCTTATTTTTAGAACTCGAACGAACATTTTACTGTTCGTTTGAGTAAACTTCTAGTTCGACATGGCGTTTTCAGTTTAGTTTTCAGTGGCTTTCTGCACTTTTGGCAGCCATCCAATCACCTTTCTGCACTTTTGGCGGCCATCAATCAGTGCAGAGCACAGAGAAGTGTCAAAAACGTCATCGCTGAGATGTAGGACTCTCATTGGCTGCTAAAATCACATAATCATGTGTTATATATTTCACTGTATTGCCTTGTGAACGTCATTTTCAGATCACACTGTACTATACAGGCTGCTCTTAGTTAGATAGCATTTTCCTCTCCATAGACAACAATCTTTAGGGAGGGTGGTATTGCTGGCTGCATCTTTACCACACACAGAAGCTGTTATTTGGCAACATTTTCTGGCTCACATAACGCCTAACTCTCATATACATGGATATATATTATACAGAGTGCCTCAATTTGCTAAATCATACTCAGTGCCCAATCTGTTTTTGCAGTTTTGGGGGTTCAGTAATTGTATAACACACCATCTCTTATGTGTCAAAGGGGCTTTTGGGCCCCCTCAGGATGCAGGGCCCTGTAGCAACTGCAACCACTGCACCTTCTATAGCTATGTCCCTGCTTGCAAGCTGCCCTTGCAAGCTATCCAGTAGCTTTCTTCTCCCATACACTTTAATGGGGTTCGAAGTTCGAGTTCGAATTGAACTTCGAACCGAACTCACAAAAGTTCAAGATTCTAATCGAACTAGAACTTTTTACACTTTTCAACACTAGTTTTTATCTCTGGATTTACCGTAAAAAATTGATTTTATGTTTCGGGTGTGCTGATCCATCGTACACATTTGTTTTGAAATCTCACTCGGAGAAGGATGTTTAAATTGTAATAGGCCAGGAGTGGAAAAGGCCTGAGGAGGATGAAGATAACATTCAGCAGGATGTCATTTATGGAGGTTGTGGGGTTGCACAGAAATGCGGTGAAGACAAATGGTGGTAAGTAGCTGTGACATACTGTATGTTATGATGTAAAACTCTATAACTATTTCCCTAACTCACAGCAAGTGCTTATCCTATGCAATGTTATACCTATGTCTTTACATATTTGCTAGTTAAAGAATTGAAGCAACTCGTTCATATTTATGCTTCAGTATGATTAATCTTGTTGTTTCTATTTCTTTATATCTTAAAGTACTGTATATTTCTATTTACTGCTATATTTTTAGTTATCTTTTGACAAATGACAAGAAATATGTATCACAATCTGAATTTTCATGCATTTCATAATTTTATTAACCTGTCTAGCAAGCGCTTAGCTATGGCTGCCATTTAATTTACAATCCAGTAATATTTCTTTGAAATTTCACAAGGCGTATGTCATATAAATAAAATATTTCTTACCTTGACCTGAGTGTGGGACTTATTTATATTTCCTTCTATTATCCTGCCTAGCATTACAATTTCTCAAAATTCATTTGTAGTGTAATGCTTTCAGACATGCACACATCACTAGTTAGATGTCATAAGAAGCATAACTTGAAGCTATTGCGCTCCAAGGCATAATTACGTTTATCATATAGCTTTTGGGCTCCATAAAGGTGTTTTCTCACTACAATGATTAGCTTTAAACATGTAAACAAAGGTAAATAAAGAATACTTCTAAATACATTGCTGCTCCGATTTTGCTTTGTTTATGAGATTGAAGAGATTTTATTGCCTGCTTGTGTAAACAAGCTTCCCTAGGGTACCGAAAAATCTCTCTTTGCTCTTATTTCTCCAGCTGCCCCATCTGGCAATTGTTACTCACTTCCTGCTGAGTGTTTTCTCCAAATCAGGAGCTAGTTTATCTATGTTACTGACAAATTTGAAACCTTTTGGGGTCTGTAACCATGTGCACTACATTTTACAAACCTCCAGCAGTCATCTCACTGTAACAGTGTGGAGGTCACGGCACAAGCAACGGCAGAAGCAGCATGAGGTCATAGAGTGGCACAATGACAGAGTGTGGAGGTGGGTGGCAATACCAGTCCCTGGTAAAGATGGTGGCAGGCAGATGGAGAAAATGGCAGCCGATGTGTGGCATCAGGCGGGTAGCGGCATCAGAATAGAGGCTGAGGCAGGTAGTTTGAACCCAGACTCATTTCTCAAAGTTTGGGTGAGGCGTCATGGCTGATGTAATCTGACGCCTAAGGCATTAGTGTGTGGAAATCCTGGCCGATCCACGCCTGATTCATCTTGACAAAGGTCAGTCGTTCCACATTTCCCTTGGACAAGTGGGTTCTCCTTGGTGTAACGATGGCCCCCGCCGCACTGAACACCCACTCTGATGCCACACTACTGGCCGGGCAGGACAGCTTCTAAAATGCAAACTCGGCAAGTTGCGTCCACACATCCAGTTTGGCTGCCCAGTAGTCCAGCGGATATTCTAAATGAGGTGGCATAGTGATGTCCAAGTAGTCCAACACATGTTTTTGTTCGGGGATCTGCTCCAGGTCCTGCTGCTCTTGCTGCGGCGACTGCCCTCCTCACTAGGCGGGTGAAGGAAGCTGCTCATCAGTGACTCCAACTTAGGTTGTGCTGATGGAGTTTGGTACTGCCCCTACCCCCCACCTTCCCCTAGCAGCTGCGGCAGTAGTACTGAGCACTGAAGAACCCCCGGTCAGACCTGTCAAGGAGGGACAAATGCCGAAACATAGGCAGCGGCCAACTGACTAGGAGGATTTCCCTATAGTATTTGATTTTTGTCTCCCTCTCAGCAGCTGGGAAAAAGGCTCCAATAGGGGGGAGAGCCAGAAGTCATCCCTCTTCCGGATGTTGACTATTCGGCTGTCACTAGCCAGGCAAATCAGCCTGCTGTGGGCCATCTGCACAAGTGACCCCGAGGGGCCCCCCTTTGCCTCCATCTCCACTGTATACTGCCACTGTGCTTTCGGATCATCTGCCTCATCTTCCTCATCTCCATCTCCCTCCTCCAGCTGCTCCTGCTCCTCCTCTCTTGTCACCTGGGTAGAAAATCAACTCATTTCACCAGACAATGCTTCTGCTCCAATGTCCTCCTCCTCCTCCTCCAGTTCAGTCCCCACCGGACCTCATTTTGGCCGCGAGAAGTTTGTCGCCACGTCTCCAGTCCCTGCCCAGACAGATTTTTCATCATTTGTTCCAGGACATGAAGCAGTGGAATGACGTTATTCATCCCGTAGTCCTGGCGACTGACAAATAACGTCGCCTCCTCGAATGGCCTGAGCAAATGGCAGGTGTCATACATGAGCTGCCACTGGCTGACATCAAAGTTACACAGGGGAGTACTCCTGTCCGACTGGATCATCAAAAAATCGTTAATGTCCTTTCTCTGTTCATACAGTCGGTCCAGCATGTGCAGGCTGGAATTCCAACGGGTTTGGAAACATCACATATCAGAGTGTGTTGGGGGAGGCCGTTCTGCCACTGCAACTCGGGGGGGTTTGTTCCTGGTTTTGTAGGAATGGATGAAGTGCATCCCACAGTTTCCTGGCCTTTTTCCCAGAATCTTCTGAAGATCGGTGGAAACTTCAGGAACCTTTTCACAACCAGATTGAACAACTGCGCCAGCAGGGTGAATGGACGATCCCCCCTTGGTGCGCACCGGACACCATGTTCCTCCATTGTCCGTCACCGTGGTTCCAATTTGCAGTTGGTGCGGAGAAAATCCACACATCGTTTTCATGCTGCATGACGCGGAGCAGTTCCCCCCGGGTGTACTTTGTTCGCCGAGGCAAGCCAGGTGTAGAACTGCGTGACACCGCTGTGCCCAACACATGTGGTATGATGGAGCAGCACTTGTGGAGGCTGAGATGGTGGTGGTGGAGGAAGAGGAGGCAGACATTGGCGCAGGAGCAGCAGTTTGACAACATGGAGGAGAAATCTGCGTCTCCTGTCCAAGTTGGTGTGCCTGGGCAGGAAGCACATTCACCCACTGGGCCGTAAAGGACAGTACTGGCCCTGACTTTTAGTTCAGCTCCAGACGTCCGCGCTCCCGTGCACCTTGGAACAAACTGATAAGCTCAAGGACTGGCCCACCTTCTGTTCTACATATTATGAAGTGCTGGTTACTCCCTTTTTGGAAAAGAAATTACGGCTGGAACGCTCCATCTCGGCTCGGCACAAGCCATTAGTTCTCTGAACGGTGCCGGGAGTCCACCATTTGGAAAGGGAGGGGCTGCAGTACGCAACAACTTGGACACGAGCACGGTCAGCTTCTGCACCTTAGGATGGTTGGACGCATACTGTTGTCTCTTTGCAATCGCCTCGTTGAACGACTGTGGCGGCCATGAGTAGCGAGGAGCAGAGCATCTGGACTGGAGATGAGGGCAAAGAGAACAGCTCCTTCGCAGAGATGGTGGAGCCTTGACTGGCTGCAATGGTGTGCGTGCCACTGGGCGCTGTTGCTGCTGTTGCTGCGGCGGCAGGATGGACCACCACATCTGAGCCACATTTCTCCCAGGCCACCAGATGATGACGCTGCATGTGTTGATGCAGGGCTGTGGTGCCAACATTAGCTCCCTCGCCACGCTTCACTTTCTGCCTACAGATTCTACATATCCCCATATTCGGCCCCCTCCGGTGTCTTAGCAAAGAACTTTTTGCCATACTGCCGAGTATTTTGATTTCACCGCCAACGCTCCGCACTGAGTGACTACTACGCCCGCTGCCTCGCTAAAGCCCCTGTGCCGCTACTTCTTGGACCTGCGAAGCGGGTTTTCTACCCGTGGCCGCTTGGCTCCCGACCTCACTATGCTGCTACCCTGCTGACTCACGGCCACAAACCCACTTTCGGGCTGCGCCGCTGCCTGATCGAAAAGCTGACGCCTCTTCTCCTGAGATGACGAAGCCCTTGCTTCACTCGGCTCCAAGTGCGGTCGGCTACATCATCATCGATTTGGGTTTCATCGTCACTGTTGTCCTCATCACCGGTCTTGGTATGCAGAGGCTGACCCCTCACAACATGACCTCCCATGCCACTCTCCACATCTTTACTTACTGTAAGAAGCAGGGGATATTGGTCCCATTTCTTCGCTGCCAAGTAGCTCTCCTCAAATTGTTCATCCTCGCTATATAGTGGCGCTGAGCCCAGACCACATAGTAGATCTCTGGCTGAGGGAACCGCATGGGACAGAGGCGGGTTGAGGACAGGTAAGGGCCACTGACCCGCTCCTGGGCCATGCCAACTAAGGGTTGGGTGTTTTGACATTCCCACCGACTCTTGGCTGGGTTGTCAGATGTCATCTGGGAGGAAGTGGATGACCTAGTCAACCATAAAGAACCATTGGGTTGCTGAACAACACACGGCCGCTAAAATGACAGCGGCAGTTCTGGCCTCACCGAGTGACCCCTGCTGCGACGTCCCCTTGCTGTGCTGCGACCTGGGCCTGCTCCAGGAATTTTTGGTGCCACTGCCACTCCAGGTGAAGAGCCTGCCACCTCTCTGTCGGACATACTGTTTGTTCTAAAATGTACAGACACTGTTTGATGAAGATATCTTATATGATAAATACACACCCTGATTTGACTCCAAATGAACCCACTAACAAGCCTGGGTAACCTTTGGATATAAATTGCGCTCCACAA
Source organism: Phyllomedusa bahiana (assembly GCA_025379985.1). Classification (NCBI taxonomy): domain Eukaryota; kingdom Metazoa; phylum Chordata; class Amphibia; order Anura; family Hylidae; genus Phyllomedusa; species Phyllomedusa bahiana. The sequence goes on along the minus strand of JAODAL010002240.1, from coordinate 152,820 downwards.
ATGGGTAGGAAAAATTTACTTGTATGTGCCATTTAAAAAACTGTGTATTTTACTGAATATAAAAGCACAAACAGGCTTATTTAACCTTCGGATAGAATTATGCTACAGAATTTCTTTTTGGCGGTTTAAAAACGTTTCTTTTACTGGGGTACAACCCGCAAAAAAATACTTAGTTAAAACCCCTTTCATGTAAATTGCGCAAAAGAATGTGCTGCCACAATTACCAGCTTTGTAGCGGTTAAATCGGCGTGTATTTTACGGAACACAACAACAGAAAAACTTGTAATTAACCTTTGGTTATGAATTATGCTACAGACAAAATTTCTTCTTTGGCGGTGAAAAACAACGTTTCTTTTACTAAGTACAACTGCAGAAAAATACTTAGTTAACCCTTGGATGTAAATTGCGCAAAAGAAATGTGCTGCCAACAATTACAAGCTTTGTAGCGTGTTAAAACGGCGTGTATTTTATGGAACACAATAACAGAAAAACTCGTTATTAACCTTCGGATATGAAATATGCTTCAGCCAAAATTTCTTCTTTGGCGGTGAAAAACAACGTTTCTTTTACTAACTACAACTGCAGAAAAATACTTAGTTAACCCTTGGATGTAAATTGCGGAAAAGAAATATGCTGCCAACAATTACCAGCTTTGTTGCGTGTTAAAACGGCGTGTATTTTAAGGAACACAACAACAGAAAAACTTGTAATTAACCTAAGGATATGAATTATGCTACAGGCAAAATTTCTTCTTTGGTGGTGAAAAAGAACGTTTCTTTTAGTGACCACAACAGCAGAACAATGCTTAATTGTGCAAAATAAATGAGCAACCAAAAATTAAGTGGTATTTGGATTGTAAAAACGCTGTTTCTTTAACTGAATACAACAGCAACAGGCTTAGATAACCCTTGGATATTAAATGTGCTCAAGAACTGAGCAGATAGCATTAAAATGTATATGCAGCTAAATTGGACGCACACTGGACTTCAATTTCAATACCCCACAAATCAGAATTAGAACGTAAGAGAAGCAGTCTCTGAGACAAGCTGTGACACCCCAAAAAAAAAACGCTGTATAAAAGTGAGTTCTTTAGTATCAGTTATCATAAGCAGCATGGCAGCAAACCCTTTCCCCACCCAGCACAGTGAGAGCGGGTGTGGAGCTGCCAGCGTCGCGCCCGGCTTATATAGTGCGGTGACGTCAAAAGAATCCGCCGGTCTCTGATTGGCTTCATCTCCGCACATGTCATGTAGGCTACGCCTTTCTTCCTCCCGATTCTTTGCCCATGTAACGCTGTGCTCGCACATTTGATAATTAAATCCGCTTGTTCCGGAATCACCCAAACTTCGACTTCGTTTAGAATCAAAGTTTCCTGAAATTTCTAACGAATTCCCCCTTATTAAATCAATTCGCCCATCTCTAGTCGTGGCATATAACCATGTTCCAAAGTGTTCAATGCTAAGTATTTGATGTCTTACAGATCGAGGTCTATGAATATAAAATTTTATTATAAATGAACATAAATCAAAATCATTATTGATTAAAACATTTGTAAATGTAAAGTTTGATGTGCCCTTTTCTTCCCCTCTTTTTCTTTTCTTATATTTCCTGCCCGTAAGAGTTTATTAAGGAGGAAGGTTTACCCGGGTAGTACTACATGCTGATTTAATTCTGTAATATTTTTTTCATATTGTGGTTTAGAACGACATAGGTGGTCGATGGGTTTCCACTAGGTGGCGTACGTGCCACGAAATCCCGGCTTTGGTGGGGAAGGCAAACCCGTTAGCGTCCCGTAACCCTAAAGGGTTTCTGACAATGTTGTTAGTATGGCTGTATGGCTAGTATTGGGTTGCCTTTCCCGGGACGGGCCAATAGGTTGGGTGGAGGCCGCCCCCACGTTCAGCCAGGTTTTGGGCCAGTCCGGTAGGCCTATAAAAGGCGCCTACTCCAGGTGATCGGGGGGGTGTGTCTGCCCTCGCAGTTAGTGCAGTGGAGCTTGCAGGAGGCTTGGCCCCGAGGCTTAGAAGCGGAACCAGTAGGGGACTGGGTGAAATATACGTGGCGGTGTTTTGATTTTGGACCCGTAAGTCCAAATCATGTTAGAGAGGGTTCTCTATTTAAATTTAGGTAGTGGCTAACGGCCGAGGTTTTGTTTGTTTTGTTTTACTGATGTACGTTTACCCACCTGCTGAAAAATAAGCTGTGAAGCCAGATTGAAACTGGAGCCCGTTTTTGTGCCATTCGCAACAAAAGATGCGATCCAGGAGCGAAATACCCCCAAGACTGTCCAAGATGGCGCTGGACGAGTTGAGTCTTACAAAATATAATAAATCAATAAAACCTAATTTAATCGAAATGCTAGTGTTTGTTGTCTGACATTACAGAATAAAATACATTGCTACAAGAAACCAATATGATTTTGACAATGGTAGCATAAATACTATAACTGCCAAGATCTATCCAACTCTTATAGCAATCCTTAGATATTTTAGAAAGACCTTAAAGATATTTTATCCTGTCATAAATATTTATTGGATAGGTGGTAATTGACACCGCAAATTGTTGCGGGTCCAATTGCTGGACTTCTCTACACATCTCCTTGAACTTCTCTGACAGTAAATAGGTTATAAGTGTTTCTAGCTCAAGAATAAGATGTGACCAAAACTTCTCTTCACTCTCATACCTCACTGTGGTATTATGTATTTTGCTACAAGGTGATTGGGAGTGCGTTTTTTTAGAGTTAAAGTGGCTGTCTCACTATAGGGATTGCTTTTCATACAAGTCACTTTGCGATATGTGTCCATTAACAGTGTCCTATCTATTCCTTGATATCCCCTCTTGTATGGCCTATATCAGCTGCTCAGTTCACTGTAGCTAAAGACCTCTTTGATCTCTCCTGAAATATTTTAGAATCTGAAAACAGAGGCGTAACTTGAAGCTCCTGGGCCAAAAAGTTAAATAGGGGCCCCCCCAACTACCATGTGCCCTTTACAATACTGGTGTCATCTTATATCAAAGAAGGGCTTTTGGGCCCCTTCAGGATGCAGGGCCCGGTAGCGACTGCTACCTCTGCACCCCCTGTAGCTACGCCCCTGTCTGAAAATAGTTATTAAAACATGGTGTTTTTCTATGTTGGGCTATAATGCCTGGCTTTCAATAATCTATGAATGCACACTTCGTATTAGGCTTAGGGTTCTTTTGCACGTATTTTTTGTCAGCGCTTTAAAATGTTCGAATAAAAAAACTATGCATTTCCAATGTTTTTATGTTATTTTCTTTACAAGAATTTATAGTGATTATGTGATAGATGCCTAATTTGCATCTATATGGAAACAGCAAAAAAAAAAAATACCATACATAGAACATGTTGTACTTTGAAAGAAAAAAGAACACCACAACACTCAAAAACACAACAAAATGTGCGTTTTTTGACCTTCTAGGAAATCTATCACTGGTTTTTATTCCAATTGTTTTCTGTATATGATTTTGGGGGCAACAATCTTACCTGAGCTTCTTTAAACAGAATTTTAAGATATGCATTAATACTAGGGATAAGCGATATTATCGACAAAATTTGAAATCGGCACGATTTTTAAGCTGATCGGAAATTGCCGATCACGCGATATTTTAGGTGACAATCTTACAGATAATCTATTACTATTGCGCCATTTTCAGCGTTTCCTGTCATTTTGGCTGCCAGCCAATCACTCCGAGGATAGAGGGGGTGAGGAGGATTACAACGTCACCACTTGTGGTGTATGGATCTCATTGGCTGCAAAAAATCACGTGACCTCGTTTTATCTATGCTGCTGCATTTCCTGTTTGAGCTAATACTCTGTCTATGCCACTTCACAGCAGGACGTGTCTCTCAGCGTTAAACCATAGCTGTTCTAACGCTCTGATAGTACTTCTAATCCAAAACCACCCACCTACAGCTTAGAATAGAGTTAGATTAGAGAATTGCACTTTTTATTCAGTCAGAGAAAGTTTTAAGGATATCTACTGGTGTGTGTAGCCGCAGGGCTGCGTGGGGGTGGGGTGGGCGGCAGCAGGAGAGGCTTTTGAAATGAATGGAGATATTTTGCAGCTCAGTGTGTTCTGTGATTTTCAATTGAAAGAGAATTGTTTTCTACCACTTTTTTGGCCAGCAGACCTCTGCAAGCAGTTAAAATTGTCCCTGTGTTTTCAGTTCTATTGCAATCACTGCGTGTCAGTTTTCCCAAAAACTGTGCGAAAAGTCTGTGTGTCTCAGTTTGGTGCAAAGAGTCCAGTTGTACGAATATTGTGTTCTACAAATTTCCTAGTAAATTACACTTGTAGTCAGTGGTGCGAAGGCTGCCCTATTGATCCATATAATATTTAAATACTCTTATTGCAGTCTGTGCGTCTCAGTTTGGTGCAAAGAGTTCAGTTGTATGCATATTGTGTTCTACATATTTCCTACTAAATTACGCTTGTAGTCAGTGGTGCGAAGGCTGCCATCTTAATCCATATAATATTTAAATACTCTTATTGCAGTCCGTGCATCTCTGTTTGGCGCAAAGAGTTCAGTTGTACGAATACTGTTTTCTACAAATTTCCTAGTAAACTACGCTTTTAGTCAGTGGTGCCAAGGCTGCCATATTAATCCATATAATATTTAAATATTCCCTTATGCAGTCCGGGGCTTTTCTCAGTTTGGCGCAAAGAGTTAAGTTGTACGCATATTGTGTTCTTACATATTTCCTAGTAAATTACGCTTGTAGTCATGGGGTTTTGCCGAAAAGCTGCCATATTAATCCATATAACTTTTCAATACTTCTATTTCACTCATGCATCTAATTTTGGGCTTATCGGCATTTGTACGATAGTTTGTTGAAAACTATCCAATAACTGTCCTACTGGGCAGTTTGTAAACCCGGGGGACGGGAAGGAAAACACTGTTGATTGTGTTATGTTTCTTCCACCGGGACCGATTTCACAGATATTTGGATAGAAACAATCTTTTCTATCCTAGTAGGCTGTTGAAATTAGAGGGATTAAGAATAGCTGTGATTTGCCGCTTCAAAGAACTTCAAAAAATGTTCCAAACCCTTTTACATTTTATCTTTCCCTGAACATGGAGCGAACTCGGGGTTAAAACAGCAAAGAGGGTGTAGGACATGGAGTAGAGTACGAGGAAGTCTCCCTCCAGTTCTGGCAACAACCGCGCAAGCGGATCATCGCGCAGACCGTCAGCCCATCGCTGGTCGTGCCCTATAATCCAGCGCGCCCAACCTGTTCTTCAGTGGTTAAATGCAACCTGCACCAGCAGTTTACCCCTCATCCTCCCAGTCATGGCCACAAATGCCCATCATCATCACTTAAAGCATCTGTCCAACATGAAGCAAAGTCAGCCCAATTATCAACACATTACCGACTACTGTGGATAATCCATTTTCTGAAGACCTTTTTGTACAAAATGTGGTTGGGGCAAAGCATTCAAAAGATCAAGAGGCCAAAGAGATGATTTGTCTGCTCTGACGCCCAATCGTAGATGCCATCAGAGGGAAAGGAAGCCGTCAATCGGCAAAAATCCCGGGTGCTGGGCCCACCCTTGCAAGTGCCTGTTGTTTGTAGCCCGCAGCTCCAGGAATGTAAAAATGCCCAGGACGAGGAAGTCACCTGTGTAATGAATATGACTACATTGCGATCCAACGTGACTTTTCAGCAGAATTTGCTGCGAGCCTTCATCGCTGGACAGGATAAGACGATGGAGTATTCGTATGGGTCCCGCCTCAAAAAGGGAGAGGCGGTCGCACACTTCTGCTGAGATTATTGCGCCAGCCATGATCAGCGGAAACACCGCTCCTCACTTATCGCCATTGAAAAGGTCCAGGACCTCTCAAGCCTGGGCCTTTTTTGAGCAAGCCTCTGATTCACCCAGTGATGTCATATGCCGCCTTTGACGTAAACGCATCAGTAGAGGGAAGAATCTTAGGTGTTTAACCACCACCAACATGTCTAGTCACATGCAGCGAATGCATGAGTTGAAATGGAGGGAACACTTGGCCAACAAAGGCCACACCGATGCCGGGCTTCCAACCACTGTCACACCCTCTGTCTTCGCCACCTCCTCCTCCGCCACGACCAAGCATTCCTCAGCTGCCCATGTCTCTCAGCATCATGAGCAAGGATCAGCCACCACTTCAGCCTGCACTGTCGCCCGAGTACCACCAGCACCACCAGAGACACAGCCTTCTTCTTCTACCAGTTTGACCTGCACGCCGTACAGCGGCCAGTCTAGCAGCCAGCCTTCTGTCTACCAGGTTAGGGAGCAGAAGAAACACTTTAACCCAAACCATCCCAAAGCCAAAAGCATGAATGTTGGCTTTGTCAGGGTTTTGGCCTTGGAAATGTTGCCTTGCCATCTGGTGGACACAGATAGGTTCCGCCACGTCATGGCCCTTGCCTGCCCCCAATACCAGATGCCAAGCAGGCATTTTTTGTCCAGAAAAGCCGTCCCTGCCCTGACCAGCCACGTGTCATCTAAAATTTCAAGCCCGTTGTCTGCATCTGTGTCTGGCAAAGTCCATCTGACCACTGACACATGGACTAGTAAGCACGGCCAAGGCCGCTACATCTCTGTGACAACTCACTGGGTGAGCTGGGTGGATGTCTCTGGTGGTGACGGTGGCTCTCAGGCTCGGCGCACGCTCTTCAAAACCGCAGGGATGGTGCAGGGTTCTTTCCCCCCAAAGGCCACTGTATATCACGTGCCCATAGAAACCGGGCCGTGTTGAAATTAATCTGTCTTGGAAAACGTCAACACACAGGTCAGGAGCTATGGACGGCTCTTCGCAACGAGACCGAGCGCTGGCTGGGTGACAAGAACCTTGTGCCAGGCAAGGTGGCGTGCGATAACGGTCAAAATCTCCTCCCCGTCCTTAAGATCAGTAGGCTGGACCACATCCCTTGCCTGGCACACGTCATGAACCTCGTCGTCCAGAAATTTTTAAAGCGCTACCCGGGTCTGGACTGCATGCTGAGGAAGACTCGAGGTCTGAGCTCACACTTCCGCCGTTCGCACCCTGTTTCGTACCGCCTGGCTGCGTTGCAGCGTCAGCTCGGCCTCCCCGTCAACCGTCTCATTGTTGACGTGGCAACACGCTGGAATTCCACCCTGCACATGCTCCAGCGATTGTGGCAGCAGCGCAATGCCATTACGCAGTACGAAGTGACACATGGCCTGTCAAGAATGGGTGCGGACCTCGGGGTGTTGAGCCACCGAGAGTGGAGGCAGATGAAAGAGCTCTGCATCATCCTTGCCAGTTTTGAAGAAGCCACCAAAATGGTCAGTGCGGACAATGCCCTTGTCAGCGTGAGCATTGTGGTGATCTTAGTTCTGGAACGATCATTGGACACTCTGAAACATCAGTCCCACCAGCGATGAGGAGGAGGAGATGGACACAGATGCGGACACAGAGCCTTTCCTTTCCCCGAATCCAGAAGGCCCGACAGTTGTACAACTTTATCAGTCTTCATTAGGCAGTGGTTTGGGGTCCAGGGCTGCATGGCGGTGCCTCAGCTCTCAGGATACAGCATCTGAGGCAAGTCAGGGTTGTGTTTAAGCTGAGGCGGAGGAATGAGGAAGATGAGGAAGATTAGTTTGCTAGTGCCCCCCGACCCAGAGGCTTTGGAAATCAAGGCTCCATCTCTCACATGAGTGTTTTGATGCTCCATTTCCTCCAACATGATCCTCGCATTAAGGCCATCAAAATGAACAACAGTTACTGGGTGGTCAAAGCGAAACTCAGCACTTTCATTCCACCCACCCAAATAGAGAGTAAAATGCAGGAATTGGAGACCGTGCTGATTGATCCACTGGAGACATCTGTTGCGTCTGCTTTACGTTCTTCAAATGTCACGGTGGAACAACATCAGTACCGTGACAGCAGTAGAGTGCCAAATAGCCGTAGCAGCAGCAGCTGCATGCATTGTGGCAGAAGCCTAATGGGTGACCTCTGGCAATCCTTATTTACCACCTCACCAATGCATGTAATGCAGGGCACACATACAACACACAGAGACCATCTTAAGATCATGGTGCACGACTATCTGCATCTCAACACCAATGTTTTTGGATATGTTCCAGACCCAATCGCCTTCTGGGTATCCAAAATGGTGAATGGCCCAGGCTCGCTCGCCACGTCATAGAGGTGTTGTTCCAGCCCAGCAGCCAGTGTCATATCTGAGCGGACCTTCAGCACAGCTGGAGGAGTCATTACAGACAAACGCATCCGGCTTTCCACTGATAATGTGGATCGTTTGACTTTCATCAAGATGAATCAGGCGTGGATCTCTGATGTTGTAGCCCCAATTGCCGAGGTCACCGATTAGTTGCCGGTCTACTTAACATTCCGCTTCCAAAAGAAATGGTCTTCTTAAAAAAAAGAAATTTAAATTATCATTTCCTACAATTTTTATTCTCATTTCCCAAAAGGTCATTTTGTTGGTTTTACGGTGAGGAGACTGTAAAAGACACCAATTGTACACAGTTTCATGAAAAAAAACATATTCCATTTACTCGCTTATTCATTAAAATTTTTCGCAACGTCAATGGTTTTGAGGTCATGGTGCTGTGAGATACAGCTAAATTTAAGATCCTTGGAACATAAAGTAGCTTCTAAGTGGCATTCCCCTCACAATTTTTAACAGTGGCTGAGAAGTCATTTTTTATAATTTTTGGGTCATGTTGCTGTGAAATACAGCTATACTACAGTCCTATTTTTAAAATGTGTTCTAAAAGACATTTGTTTTCACAATTGTCAAGAGTGCCAAAGGGTCATGTTTTAAATTTTTGGGGCTGTTTTTTGGGAAATACAGCTATACTAAAGTCCTATTTTAAAAATGTGGGTTTTTAACAGACATTGTCTTCACATTGTCAAGGTGGCCAAAGGGTCATGTTTTGAATTTTTGGGGGCAGTTGCTGTGAAATACAGCTATACTAAGGGCCTTTTATTAAAAAATGTGGTTTCTAACAGACATTTGTTCTTCCCCAATTGTCAAGAGTGGCGAAGGGTCATGTTTTGAATTTTAAGGGCATGGTGCTGTCAAAAACAGGAATAGGTAGGACACTGTTAATGGACACATAATGCAAAATGACATGTTTTTGCAAGATCTTTAACATAGCTAGCAATCTCTGTAGTGTGACAACCAAAATTTAAAAACAATTAAAAAAAAGAGAAACAAAGACGTGGTGGATTCCATCCTATTTTAAAATTGTTTTCTAGAATTAAACTAATAAAAAACTTGCATTACAAACTAGCTGATACAAATATTCCTCTGAATTGTAACAAGGGGTACAGGAAGACTTGAACAGATGTAGGTTTTTCAGAGGACATGGAGTATGGAGCACGGACAGAGAACAAAGAACAGAGACAATTTCCTGTAAATTGTAAAACGAGAAAAAAAAATCAAGTAAAAGGGCACCTGTTTGGAACAGCAGCGTTAACCACCAGCATTTCCAAGTGAAGCTCAATTGGTCCGCACTCATACAGAGGGGCAAGCACTCTCGTAGAGGCAGAAATTTCTCAAGCGCTAACCAGGTCTTGACTGTGTGCTGAGGAAGGCTGAAGGTCTTAGCTCACACTTCCGCTTCCGCACTATGCTTCAGCACGACTGTTTTTATTGCTGCGTCATAAGGGCATTTGTGCCGTGCTAATAGATGATGGACGCAAGTCCTGGCTCTCACCGCACCCACTGTAACTCCGGCCCTGCTAGCTGAACCTGCGTGTTAATAGATGACGAACATCAGCCCTGGCTCTCACCGCATCCACTGTAACTCCAGCCCTGCTAGCTGAACCTGCTTTATCCACGTTTACAGCCTCACCTGCCCCTTTATCATAATTTTCCTCAACCCACTTGACAGTAGAATGGAGGATTTTCAGACAGGCCTCGTTGACCTACTGGGGACATCTGTTTAGTTTGCTTCGCATTCTAATGTCACGGTGGAACAATGTCACCAATAGAATGGCAAGTAGCTCTAGCAGCAGCAGTATTGGAAAACTAGTTGTTTTTAATATAGATTATTTCTTATTGCGAAATTTTCTGCTGATGGTCCATAAGGGCACCTGTGCGGGTTTTTGGGTCTTGCTGCATTACAGGATATGGATAGTCAATGTCCATTTCACTAAAATACTGCTTCAAAAGACTACTTTCTTCCGGCACTTTTTAATCTGGGGTCCATGCAGGTTTTCGGGTCATGCTGCGGTCCAGGACAGGCATAGTCAATGTCCAGTTCAAGCAAAATGGTGGTTCAAAGACTCCTTTTTCCGGCACTTTTTAACCCCTTCACAACCCTGGGCGTATGAGTACGTCCCAGGGCCGCTATGGGGCTTTGCTGGGGGATCGCTCCGGCACCCCCCCGCACTCCCGCCGGGTGTTAGCGTATAATCGCCGCTACCACCCGGCAGTAACAGCGGGCCCGGGGGGTGGTTCCGCCCGCTGGCGCGTTTTACCCATCAGACACCGTGGCAAAGATGGCCGCGTGTCTGAATGAACGCCAATCGGTGCCTGCGCACCGATCGGTAAAGGTCATCGGCAGTGCCGATCCGACGACCGGGGCAGGTGGTGGGAGCCTTGTGAAGGCTCCCGCCACTTACCCTAACCGGTTTGCCCACTTCCGTCCACAGACAGGAAGTGGGAAACCGCCATCTTTGTACACCCTAATGCATGCCTTATGCATGCATTAGGTTGTATTAACAAAACGTGCCCCCTAGTGGTCAAGCACCATAGGAGGACTAAATGTTACAGGGAAAAAAAATAAATAAATAAAGTTTTAAAGTACAAAAAAAAGTATTAAAAGTTCAAATCACCCCCCCTTTCCCCATTTTTAACAAATAAAATCATAAAAAATTTAAAAAAGTTACAAAAATTTGGTATCGCCGCATCCGAAAAAGTCTGATCTATAAAAATATAACATAATTTATCCCGTACGCTGAACACCGTAGAAGAAAAAAAATTCCAAACGCCAAAATTGCGTTTTTTGGTCATTTTCGTCACTCAAAAAATGGAATAACAATGATTAAAAAACTCGCATGCATTCCAAACTACTAGCGATAAAAGTAAACTTTAGCCAGCAAAAAATGCACCCTCCTGACGTCCGTAGGTGTTAGTACAAAAAAAATTATTGGTCGCACAAACTGGCGCCGCGGCGCAAATGTCAAAAATGGAAAATGTTTGGAATTTTTTAACGGTACCCAAAAAAATAACGGAAACCTACATGTTTGGGATTGCCGGATGCGTAAAAGCGTAGAATACAGATAACACATTTATATTTACCGAAGATTGAACGCCGTAAAACAAATCACCCCGAAAAATGGGGAAATAGTTTTTTTTTTTACAAATTTGTCCACTTGGAATTTTTTTGCGGTTTTCCCAGTATATTCTATAGTATAGTGACTAACACCATTAGAAAGTACATCTTGTCCCACAAAATAAAAGCCACATGTGTCTATGTAGGTGGAAAAATAAAAAAGTTATGGCTTTCAGAAGGCGAGGGGGGAAAAACGAACGTATCACAAAAAAAACCCGGGTCCTGAAGGGTTTTAAACTTTGGTTCAGACAGGTTTAAAGGGTCATGCTGCGGTCCAGGAAGGCATGGTCAATTGTCCATTTCAACTAAAATGGTGGTTAAAACTCCTTTTTTCGGCAAATTTTTAATCTGTGGGGCATGTAGATTTAAGGGGCATGCTGCGGGCCAGGACAGGGATAGTCAATGTCCAGTTCAAGTAAAATGAAAGGTTCAAATAATACTGCCTTCTGGCACTTTTTAATTTGTGGGTCATGCAGTTTAAGGGTCATGCTGTGGTACAAGACAGGATAGTTGAATAGTCTGTCAGTTTTGTTCTGTGACTCTTCTTGCCTAATTGTCTTCCCTACGATGTAGACAGTTTACTGTTGTGGATGTTAATTCCAGCTTCTCCTCCCCTGTTTGGATGTAAGAATGAAGGTGCTGTTCCTCTTCCAAAGACCCATTGACTTCTATGGGAGAGTTTTCTGGACATGCTGTGACTCAATGTGTACATCGCCTATTGTAAATGGTTAAAAGCTGGGCTATCTATACAATGTTGTCACCTTCTTTTGTAATCCCGACTGTTATGTTACTGAGAGTGAAAAGTGTCCCCTACAAAAAGGAACTGTTGTCTATTATTATACTTAATAGCCATAGTAAAAACTGCATGATATCAATATTTATTTGAAATATAGTGATATGGAGAGTAAAAAAAATAACCAAAACTTCTTTAAAAGTATGCTAAATTTAAAAACATGATTTGAACAACAAAAATTTAAAAAATGGGAGGTATATAAGTCCTCTACTGTACCTCTCTATGCGTTCAGTTTCAAACAGAGGCATATCAAGGTTTTTTGTCTTATTCGGTATGAAGCCAACAGTATCAAATGTCCTCCATTTGACTTTATGTAGGGGGGGGGGGGTGGTATTCTCTTTTAAAAGCAGCAGTACCATATTATAAACTTGATGGCTCCATAGACCATAATATGGTGCCTCAATGGGAATTCTTTGAAAGGTATGTGATACAATACAACAGCAAGTTTTTTTCATGTAGTATCTGTGAGACAAAACTTCCATTTATTTCTATATGAAATTGGAGGCACAAAGAGGTACAGTATGGGCCTACAATTTTCTATAGGAATTATAGTATAGATCCCTGCAACACACATCAATAACACAGCTGTTTCCATAAGGACAAGGTTAATAAAACTTTCCTACAGTGTATTGAGAATTTTATAATAGTATATGGTTTTGTATCGAGACTGAATTTTGTTGCTGATTCTAGCTGTGCCTTTCCATTTTCAGTCACATACTGTGGCTGATTATTCCGAATGCTTGGGCTGATTATGATCAACACTATTCTTTATAAGCATTATAGTCAGTCTGTCTAGTTGAAATGAATAAACAGTTGCTGCTTTTGCAGATAAAAGGTTAAATGCAATTTCAAAGAGAATTAATTTTTTTTTCCTGTTTTTATTATTCTAGGGCGGCACAATGTATCACCAGCCATGAGCAATCAATAGAGCCCTAAGTACAAGTTCACAGAGAAGTAAGTTTGAAAAGAAGTAAATGCATAAAAGGATATTTTAATGATTTTAATCAGAAACAGATTTTTGTAGAATCCAGGGGGAAAAGTCTGATCAAAGGAAGGAAAACTTTGACACACTTTTCTTTCCTTGATGCTGTTTTCGCTGCCTATTACTTAAAGACATTTGTTAGGGCTACAGAACCCATGAATTATTTCTACAGCTTGGTAAAAAATGTAAAACAATGATTTTTTTTTTACGGCTCTACATCTTGTTAGCATTCCTGGATGAAAATATGGAGATATTGACATGCATCTGATAAACGAAGATCCTGCGCAGTTCACTGATGCCAACTGAAAAGAAGAATTATTAATGAGGGTTGGCTCTCTTCTGCAGAACAGATTAATTATTTATGAAAATTCTCGGTTTTGCCTTATTAAAATATTTTTTATTCTGCACTCTGCTTCCTTGAAAATGATCTTTTAGAAACCTTGATTTTTTTTTGTCTGATCGAAAAGAATGGTTTTTGTAGATTTATTTTACTAGAAGATGAATATAGTCGTGGGTTATTAAACTGGAATGAAAAAACACATCTCATTAGAACTTACATGGTGATTTTTATTCTCACTAGTTTCAAATAAACTTAATGATGCAGAATACATTTTTATGCTCATACTATTTTAAAAGGGTGCCTGGAGCAAAATAGCTTCCATTACTGCCAGTTTGGTATTTCAAATACAATTTGATGTAATTTACTTCAAATATATATGGATGATGGAGGATAATGGTAAATGGGTTTTTCAAAAGTAGATGTAGGTTATGTAATGAAAGTGATTTTTAAAATCATGAGTTCTTAGACTAAAGTGTTTTCAACATTATACAAAATTAACCCATTCACATCTACCCAATGGGAATAGATATACTTTCATGTCTAGAGGACATTATTTTACATCCCATCAAACACACTGCAATAAGAATTCCTGTTATTTAGGCTGTATGCTGTTAAAGTCCACACAAATCCTTTTATTTCTGTTCTTTCCAACCCAGAAAAAGGTCTGCCATAACATTCTGCCATCACCTAACTCAGATTGCCCTGATATAGCCTATTCATATTAATGTAACAAAATATTATTGCACCTTTTCAAAGCCCATGTTAACATGTAATGAGCTGTACATTGGCCATATACATATGATCACCTCCGAGTGTGTAACTAGAAGTCATAGGACCCAATAGCAAAATGAGATGGGGGCCCCAGCACCTAATGACTATAAACCAAGGCATTAGCATAGGTAGCAATAATTAAAGCTATAAATAATACTGTCATGTATCAGTAAACCCAAATAGTATTGCCGGAGAGCAGAAAGCCCCCAACTATTTGTTCCTTACAAAAAGAAGAAATGTTCTTCTGTCTTAGTGGGCTCCCTCAACCTCGGGCCCAAAGCAGTAGATACAGCTGCTATAGTTATAGTTACAGTTGTGCTCAAAAGTTTACATATCCTGGCAGAATTTTTGCTTTCTTGGCCTTTTTTCATAGAATATGAATGACAACACTACTGTGTTTTCTCTTTTTAAATCATAATGACAATCCAAAACATCCAAATGACCGTGCTCAAAAGTTTACATACCCTGATGCTTTTACCCTGATAACATGCACAGAAGTTGACACAAATGGGTTTGAATGGCTACTAAAGGTAACATCCTCACCTGTGACCGGTTTGCTTGTAATCAGTGTGTGTGCATAAAAGCTGAGTGAGTTTCTGGGATCCAGACTCTTGCATTTTTCATCCAGACACTGACATTTCTGGATTGCGAGTCATGTGGAAAGCAAAATAATTGACAACGGATCTACAGGAAAAGGTAGTTGAACTGTATAAAACAGGAGAGGTATACAAAAAGATATCCAAGGAATTGATAATGTCAGTCAGCAGTGTTCAAACTGTGGTTAACAAATGGAAAATCCGGAGCTCTGTGAAAACCAAACCATGGTCAGGTAGACCGACAAACATTTCGGTCACAACTGTCAGGAAAATTGTTCGGGATGCAAAGAAAATCCCACAAAAAACATCAGCTGAAATACAGGCCTCTGAAAACTAGCAATGTGCTGTTTCAAGATGCACAATAAGGAGGCACTTTAAGAAAAATGGGCTACATGATCGAAAAAATAAAAGCTATTACTGCACAAAAGCCACAAAGTATCTCAACTACAATATGCCAAATTGCACAGAGATAAGCCCCAAAGCTATTGGAACAAGGTAATTTGAAGGGATGAGACCAAGATCAAACTTTTTGGCCACAACCAAAAACGTTACATTTGGAGAGGTGTCAACAAGGCCTATGATGAAAGGAACATCATTCCTACTGTAAAGCATGGAGGTGGATTGCTGATGTTTTGGGGATGCGTGAGCTACAAAAAGGGCAATACACTACGTGGAAATCCCTAAAGAAGCATTTATGCTATCATCATACATGAAAAACTTTGAGACTCTCAAGTTTTTCATGCGTGAGTTACAAAGGCACAGGAAACTTGGTCAAAGTTGAAAGAAAGATGAGTGCAGCATGTTATCAGCATATACTGGGGGCAAATTTACACTCATCAGCCCAGAAGCTGCGCATGGGACGTTCTTGGATGTTCCAACATGACAACGATCCACAAGGCCAAGTTGACCTTTCATTTGCTACAGCAGAACACAGTGAACGTTCTGGAGTGGCCATCTCAATCTCCTGACCTCAATATCATTGAGCCACTCGGATATCTCAAGCATGCAGTTCATGCAAGGCAGCCCAGAAGATTACCGGAACTGGAGGCTTTTTGTCAAGAAGAATGGGCAGCTTTATCATCTGAGAAAATAAAGAGCCTCATCCACAACTATCACAAAAAACTTCAAACTGTCATTGATGTTATAGGAGGCAATACATGGTATTAAGAACTGGGGTGTATGAACTGTTGATCGGGGTCATTTGGATGAGAAAAAAGGCCAAGAAAGCAAAAATTCTGCTGGGGTATGTAAACTTTTGAGCACAACTGTATACCCGTGAACACCTCCTAGAAGGCATCCATATCTATACAGTGGCATAGCCACTACATAGTTACAGGCTTTGCTTTGTTTTTGGCCATATTTGCTTCATTTGTAGGACAGAACAGCATAATATACTGTTCTGTCCACCACACTACAGGATGTACAGCCAAAAATAGACCAAATATAGTCGCAAGCTGACTATTTTTGGTATTTTAGCCTATGGCAATGCCACAGTATACATCCGAATACATTCTTGTAGGTACTCATAAATAGACCACTGACAAAGGCCTGGTTCCTAATGAGAAGGCGTGCCATAAATTTTTTCTGCATTTTAAAAATAGTGATGACAGGATATTAAATCAGACTTTTTCCTGGGATGCCACAGAAACATTGTTTCTGTATTAATAGGTTGACATGCTGACTCATAACTTTCTATAAAATAATGAAAACATTAAAACTCTTCTTCCAAAAATACTGAATTAGTAAAACAGACATAACTCCCAACCCATCTATATTGCCACTAAGCAATTTGCATAACATTAACTAATTATGCACAGGGGTCACACATTTATGCAGTAATCATCTAAGATTAAACTAAAGACTACATGTAAGACAGACTTAACAAAAGATTATATAAGCCTTTCAACTGTTATTGGTCCAGCTTTGGCGCTATCTTCTCCGCCGCTCATCTACATGGCACAAGGGTTTATGTAACTGGCTCCATTGTGATCCTAGTTATCAAAACTCTTTTTCTGTTAGTATTGTAGCATACTGTATATACTCAGAATCACAATTTAGGCATGAATGCAGCGTTAAGTACATGTAATACTATCCCATTTTATCTCCCTGATAAGCCCGTGCATTTATGGGGGGAAACTGTCTTGGATTTAAAAAATAAAAAAAAAACACGGCACCCTTAGGGTATATAGTTTGTTTTTCTCCTTTTCAGTTCCTTCTTTGCATAGAGGTACAGATGCAGCAGAGTTTAATTTGACCATGATATCACAGCTTTCCTTGTTATTTGTTCTTATCTCTAAACAAAAGACATTGAAGAAGGTTGAGATAATACTCTGTGCAGTGATATCGTGGTGTGTTGTTTGCCATATTTGTCTTTGCTACATCTGTATATTCGAGGTGCTTTGAGGTGTAACTATTTTGCGGTTGGTCACTTATGATCTTTGCTTAATGATTTTGGACTTTACGAATTTTGTCTTTTTACCTTCATGAATTAAAAGTTATGTTCTAGATATCATTGTTTTGCTACATGATCTTCCCTAACATCTCCATACCACACAGCATCTAATAGTGGATCATCTCTAGGGTCATCTCTATCCTTCTGTCACCTGGCAGTTAACAGGAGCCCATAGTACCCCTGAGGAACCGTGATAAAACACGGAGAAACGCGTTGGGTAGGGTAAAGTACGTTAAGAAACTATTAAAAGGAGGACTTTTTGTATTGGTGGACCGTAATTGGAGACACATTATTTATTCGTTAGGGTGAAACAGGGCCGACTAGGGCAAGTTACCGAGAGTGGGGACGCTCTTTTTGGGGCGAACACCCCACAGGAAGAGTCTTCCAGGCAATTGTGGTAGAGATATCTAATCCCAGGTTATCCTGGTCGAAACTACTTAATACAAACCCTCAATTGATAACCACTTTTTTGTATTTTTTGTATGTTCATATTTTTTCAAATATTGCCTTGTGTATTTGATGGGGTCATATATATTTTATAAGTAACATTATATATAATTCAGTGATACGGTGTTTGATAAAGGGTTATAGATTATAGGTTCTGCTTTTCAGTGATAGCTAAATGGTCTTTAGCAATTACCTGATTTTTGTCAGTAATATATGCCCTTCTCACACCTAATTTTTGTTTGTAATCATTTTGCATCCATATGCAAATGCATCATGTAAGCAAACTAAAAGTCAAACATGGATATAGTAAATAAGAAAGAGGAAACCATTTTAGTGTGGTACTGGTACTGATTAACACCAAAAAATTGAGTAAATTGGAAGCTACATTTCATGCACATTTAGATATCTGAACACCGCCACATAGCTTGATATAAAGTTTCTTAACATAAACAGAAAATAGACAGATGTATTAAAGACACCATCAGAGTGACATCTACATTCCCTCTGTTTAAAGGGGCTGGAGAGTATTACTTTCTTTTTTACATTTCTTTTTATAGATGTCAACAGATTCAGAAGTGGTTGGTAGCAATCTACTTGGCTTAAGGGGGTATTTCTATCTGAAACCAGAATACCAGAGCTCTGATAGAACAGTGCAATCCCAATTTATCAGAGGTCTAGCAGAAGACAACATTCTTAGGAGCTAACTTTAGAACCAGTCACTAGATTTCATATTAAATCATACACACGCAATGATTACTTTAAAGGGGTTTTCTCGTTTCACCATTTGGCAGCCGTTTATGCTGGTTGATAAGCAGAGCTTGTGAAATTGTGTGGTGCGTTTCTCCTCCCAGCAGTGTGTATCTTCTCTCTCTGCAGACACTCTGTATACAGTGCATGTGAGTATTCAATCTGTGTGAGCTGGGGGAAAGGAGAGGTTCTCAGCTGTCTTTGGAAGTGAAAAGCTAAGTGTAACTTGATAGTGTATATCTACATTTCTCGTTCTCTCTACATACATTGTAATTAGACTCTCGGAAATATGGGTGATTTTTTTTCTCTGTCTCTCACACACAGTGACATATCCTGCAGATTATTACACCTTTGACCTCTTCAGAACAAAACTATATGCTTTATCTGTTTGTGTTTACATGGGACTGCACATGATCTCTCTCTCTGCTGCAGGACCTATGATCGCTGTCAGTGAATTTCACCCGCCCCCTGCACACTACATTGCACCACCTCTGATTGCTGTCAGTGAATCTCCCCCTTCCTCCCCACACACTATGTCGCACCACCTCTGATTGCTGTCAGTGAATCTCACTGTCACCCCGCACACTATGTCACACCACCTCTATTGCTGCCAGTGAATCTCACACTCCTCCCTGCACACAATATGTCATACCACCTCTGATTACTGTCGGTGCATTTCACACACCCCCCCGCACACTATGTCGCACCACCTCTGATCGCTGTGAGTGAATCTCTCTCTCTCGTCCGTGCACACATCCCACTACATGCTCCCGTCCACGTCTCTTAAACCATAGCATTTTTATGGTAACCAAGGACGTACATGCTTACATTTTTGGTCCCCTCATTTTAAACTATGATATTTGTAGCGAGAAAACCGCTTTAACTCCTTGATGACACAACATAAGGTTAAGGTTACAGTATACTTAAGGTTCTATGTAATGGAATCACTCAGTTATAGAAGGCTGGTGTCAGCTGCTGACACGCGCCAATATGAACTGGTAACAGAGCCAACTCCGTTCCCTGCTGCCTAACTGTTTAGACGCCACAGCGATCGCGGCCACCGCATCTTAATGAATGGGAAATGGTGTCGGGCGGGGGTGCAAAAGGGTGTAATCAAGTTCAAATCACAGCCCCTTCAAACATTGCACAAGCAAATTTTTTTCACATTTTGCCCACATTTTTTCAGTTTCCCAGTATATTCTATGGTATGGTAAATGACACCAATAAAAAGAACATTTTGTTCCACAAAATAAAAGCCGTCATATGCCTAAAAAGAAAAAAATGACCAGTTCATCCGTGTAAATGGTGCACACATCCTATGACCCTCCTTATCATCCAGGAATCATTATGAAAAAGAAAAAAATATTGGACCAGCACAAAAAAAGGTCAAAATTAAAAGCAGCACATTTTATTCCATAGTAATATTAAATCCATAACATAGTATGAGTCCAACAAAAACCTGACTTGTTTCAGACTAATAGCAGTCCTTAGCTATATGCCTATACAGTATAAATGGAAAATGAAAAAGTTATAGCGAGGAAAAAAATTAATGTGATGAAAAAAAAACACTTGGTCCTTAAGGGGATATGTACATGTGGATTTGCACATGTCCTATCTTGATAGAGGGTGGGCCCCAAGAAAGGCCCTGAGAATAAGGACTGACACTATAGACGCGGGGTAGTTGTGAATTCACTGGGCCACTGTGGACTTAGCTGCGGTGAACCCCCAGGTCGCTACCCCTGATGTGGCTACACGCGGTGACAGCTGAAGTGCAGAACAAAGAACACAGAGTACAGGCAGATGACAGAGTCCGAAGTAGGTAACGGACTGGTAGGATACAACAGAAACATAGATACGGGAACATAAGTAGCCGGAACAGCAGCCAGGACACTACAGGGTTAAAAATTAGGCTGGAAGCTGGGTCCTAGGCAAGTAGCTGACTGGCATGACGGCAGGTAGCAGCAGAATCAGGAACCCAGTTATTAGGCTGACAGGTGGACAGGTAACAGCAGGGTTTAACAGGTATCAGGACAGCAGGCAACAGCAGAATCAGGAATCCAGGTATCAGGCAGACAAGAGGGCCGATAACAGTAGAATCAGGAACACAGGTAACAGACAGACAAGACAACAGGAAAAAGCAGGACTAAACATACGCAGGAATAGACAGGCATGATGACAGGTAACAACAGGAACACAGAGGTCAAGAGCTCAGATAGACATTAATGAACTGACCAGGAGAAGAGGCAGGAAGTTCCTTCAATCACTGGAGGTCTAAGTCATTGGACAAGTAATTGGGACCCTAGGGAGCACGTACGGACACAGACAGGAATTGCAGGCAGGAGCGAGGACAGGTGAGTACACATCAACAAGGGACATGGCGGGACTAGGACAGAAACACAGCAGGGACATGGCCATATCCGCATGGACCATGACAGTAGTCCCACCTTAAACCTCCTCCTCCAAATCAACAGAAAGGAATTCCCACATAGGCCAGGGGCCTGAAGCTTTTCCGGGGGTGACCCCAAAACCAACTACAGGCTCAGTAATAGCCAGTACAGGAAAAACCTAGAAAAGGAGTTGCACAGGAAGAACAAATGAGGTGATAGAAAGTATGGGGTGAAGCTCATGGAAGGACCATAAGCCAGGCAGGTACAGAAACTCTGGACAAGACCATGAGCCAGCAGGTACAGAAGCTCTGGGTGAGACCATGAGCCAGCGGTTACAGAAGCTCTGGGTAAGACCATGAGCCAGCATGTACAGAAGCTCTGGGCGAGACCATTAGCCAGTGGGTACAGAAGCTCTGGGCGAGACCATGAGCCAGGCAGATCAGATAGGGTCACTTCAGCAGAATCCATGGTCAGTTCATTCTGTCACGTTTCAAGTGGTCAGTAAGGACTGACACCATAGACACCAGGAAGTTGTGGATCCACAGGGCCACCGCGGACATATATGGTATAGGTATGGAGATCACTCCAGGGAGTGAAGTTTAAGGAGACTCTGATCTTTA
Organism: Phyllomedusa bahiana; assembly: GCA_025379985.1. Lineage (NCBI taxonomy): Eukaryota > Metazoa > Chordata > Amphibia > Anura > Hylidae > Phyllomedusa > Phyllomedusa bahiana. The sequence continues at coordinate 131,350 of JAODAL010002240.1, read as the reverse complement.
CTGGAGCCTGCCGCATGGCTGGACGGGCTTAGCTGCAGGGAACCCCCAGGTTGCTACCCCTGATGTGGCTACTCACAGTGACAGCCAAAGTGCACTGCGTACAGGCAGATGACAGAGTCCCAGGTAGATAACGAACTGGTACAATGGCAGGATACAGTAGAAACGTAGATACAGGAACATAAGTAGTCGGAACAGCAGCCAGAACACTACGAGGTTAAACATTAGGCTGGAAGCTGGGTCCTAGGCAAGCTGACTGGCATGATGGCTGGTAGCAGCAGAATTAGGAACACAGGTCTCAGACTGACAGGATGGCAAGTAACGGCAGGGTTAAACAGGTATCAGGCTGAATCAGGAAAAAAAGGTAACAGGCAGACAGGACAACAGGAAACAGCAGGGCTAAACATACAAAGGAATAGACAGGTATAACAGCAAGAACACAGAGCTCAGTAGCTCAGATGGACATTAATGAACTTACCAGGAACAAAGGCAGGAAGTTCCTTAAATCACTGGAGGTCGTAGGTCATTGGACAGATGATTGGGACACTGTCCCTTTAAATCCAGACCTGCGTGCACGCACACACATTAGGTAGCGCGTGCAGACACAGACAGAAATGTGGGCAGGAGCAAGGACAGGTGAGTACGCAGCAACAAAGAACACAGCAGGGGGCAGAACAAAAACACAGCAGGGACATGACCATGTCTGTGGCCCAGAACGAGGACCAAGGCATGGACTGTGACAAAATATAGCAAATTGACAGGATATTAAATACATTTCTGATAGGTGCAAGTTTTCAGCCTTTGAACAAAAATATGGTTAAAAAGTAAAAAAAAAAATAGTCTTTTTTCACTTATGCATGATATATTGATGGCATTTTAAGGATACCTTTATTTACAAGATGGTTCACATTTTAAGAATTTACATGTAAGTCCTCCTGCCAAACTTTAATATCCAAGTTGCCTCGTGGCCAAATTTGTTACTGACCCCAATTTACCAAAAAATATCTGACAAAACATGTCTCTAGGGAAAATAATATAATTTAATTTGGATATATAACATAAAAATTTGCCATAATGTATTACTTTCTGCAAACCTTTTCAATGTATACATGTATCTGTTTGGGCACTGAAACATGACCTAAAACCATGCAGGGTTTGTTGAGATCATCCTACCAATAAATCATTGTCTCCACTCTAAGAAATATGTTTAATACAAGAAAAACTGCTAATTGTTTGAAGATACAGATGTTCTTATTAAATGAAGCACAATTCCATAGATTTGGAGCATGGAGAGCAACCAAATTACCACCCCAGTACTCAAGCTGTGAGATCTTATTATTCATTAGCCAGTCAGCGAGGGGTACAGAGCAGATTCGTTCTTCTACCAATGTTGTTTAATGACAATGAAAGCTGATTTATTTCTTTATAACTAAGATCATACTAGCTACACGTGTCATGATATGAGGGACATGAAGAAAAGTAACAAATAATAGCAAAGTAATGCAATGTAATGAAACCTAGCAGGACCATACAAAAATTACCAGCATATGAACCTCATGTTTATGTCTGTGTGTATATGTACAGAAATCTTTGTTTGCAATTACAGAGGTCAAATGTTTCCTGTACTTCTTGACCAAGTTGGCACACACTGCAACAGGGATTTTGGCTTACTCCTCCATACAGATCTTCTCCAGATCATAAAATTCCAGGGCTGTCACTGGGTTACATTGAGTTTCAGCTCCCTCTAAAGATTCTTGATTGGGTTCAGGTCTCGCTAGGCCACTCTTGGATCTTGAAATGCTTCTTTCGGGGCCACTCTTTAGTTGCCCTGGCTGTGGTTTTCTGGTTATTGACCTCCTGGAAGACCCAACCATAACCCATCTCCAATGCTCTTACTGAGGAAAGGAGGTCCTTGGCCAAAATCTTGCAATACATGGCCCCATTCATCCTCCCTTCAATATGTGCAGTTGTCCTGTCCCCTTTGCAGAAAAGCACCAACAAATTATGATTTCAACCCCATGCTTCACGGTTGGGACGGTGTCTTGGGGTTGTATTTACCCTTCTTCTTCCTTCTAACACAGCGAGTGGAGTTCATATCAAAACGTTCTGACCACATGACCTTCTCCCATGCCTCCTCTGGATCATCCAGATGGTCATTTGTGACCCTCAAATGGGCCTGGACATGAGCAGGGGGACCTTGTCCGCCCTGCAGGATTTTAATCCATGATAGTGTAGTGTGTTACTAGTTGTAATCTTTGAGACCGTGATCCCAGCTCTATTCAGGTCATTGACCAGTGTGAGCTTTTACTCCTGTTCAGCCACCATCTTGGACTGGCCTGTGGTCACTTTTAGCTCACGGGATCACCGCCCTTTGTAGAACAAATAAGGCACACCTACATGTGTTACTCTGACATAGGCTTCTCTTTAAACTGGCCTCTGCAGGTTTATTCATTCACAGGTCACGTGCTAAACATAAACAAAATACAAACAAAAACCTTGCCCATATGACCACTACCTAAACACATAGCATGTCCCTCTATTACAAGTGGTCTGTGCCTACTGAACAGCCCCACCAAACCTCACCAGACTCCCATAGTTCAGGCTCCTCTCCAGCCTACGGGGTAATTAGAGCCTCTCCTTAGCTCTGCTGTGGCTTCCAACTCCAGGTAGTCGACCACTCCTCCTGATCACGTGGAGCAACAGGATTTTTATAGGCTCCCAGAAAGCTGCCAAAAACCTGTCCTGGAATGTGAGAACAGCCAGCCAACCAACGCTATAGCCATTCCAGGAAAGCCAGCCCATACTTCTCCCCATAGCAGCCATGCTAGCTACATGTTAGCAACCTATGGCTACTGACATACAATAGTTGACTTTCCCCACCGAGACCAGGTCGTCAGTAGCACGTCCCTTGCAGGTATCCTGCTGTACTCCATCCAGTGGGAGAGACATGCAACTACCTAAGGTTTCTCTACCACATACCATTGGGTCTTTTTCACATTGCACAACCCTTCCTCCAGGGTCAAAACTCGTGCTTTGGCATACTGTTTCACACAAGTCACACTGTCCTCTGTTTCCCTGGGCAGGAACCATATTTTCAGGGGAGTTTATTTTCCTGTCCCCTAGCTTAAGGTCTGCAACATCACCATTAAACATAGACTCTTCCTCATCACCAGACCCCTGGTCCTTATTGACCATCTCTTGACAGTGAGACTCACCTACTTCATTTACAGTTTCTAGTCCAAGAAGCTCTGCTTCCTTGCTGCTAGCTGTTACCTGGTTTTTACCATTGGAAATCACCGGCTTACTGCTAACAATCACATCTTAGGAACCCCTGCCATTTACCTTAGCCCCATTCCTGGGGACTTCTTTACCCCCTGAGGATTCATTCGTCCATCCATGCACCTGACTCATAACCGCAAGAAAACCACATTTATGGTCTGTTTTGCCGGCCACTCTTGTGCCTGTATAATTGACTGCACCAGTATCCACCGTTGCCTCCTGCACACCTGTGCCACTCTCAGGAAGCATGCTAGTGAAGCTAGGGTTACCCTGGACAATTACCACTTCTTTAGTGTCCAGGGCACATTCATACACTTAACAGCAGCCCCTCACAAATTTCAGCAGAGCAATTACTTCTAGCAGCCATGCCCCTCCAGGTCTATCTTCTCCCTTTCATGCACTACCCATTCCTGATTACAGGTATCACTGGCAATCACATGGATTTAACATCCCATACCAGATATCTGACTTGTGATGACCATGTTAGTAGACTTACCTCTCCCTATAGGTGGCACAAACTATGCATGTTCTGCAATCAAGACCTCCCCACAATCCCCCTTACCACTAACAACTATTAACCCTAGGGAAAATGTATCAGTTACATTACCAGGCACTTCATTAGTGTCTGAGTACAGTACTCACCTACACCTTACCCACCGCTGCACCTTCTGCACTGGCTCTACATAGTAGGTAACTCATAGTTGCCAACTTTCGAAAATGAAAAAGCAGGAGACCTTAGTGGGCGGAGCGCGTAGTGCGCCGCGGCAAAAATTTGCATGGACACGCCCATCTTGTTTGTATGCCACGCCCCTTCAAAAAAGCCACAACCACTCCACCTAACTGCATAACGGCTTTGGAAGAAAGCCAGGAAGACGCCCTTATAGCCAGGTAGTAGCCCCCCATAACCAGGTAGTGCCCCTTACAGGCCGGTAGATGCCCCCTTGTAGCCAAGTAGATGCCCTTGTAGCCAGGTAGCGCCAAATTTTTAGACAGGTTGATGCCCCCCTTTGTTAGCCAGGTAGGTGCCCCATTGTTATCCAGGTAGGTCCCCCCATTTTTCGCCAGGTAGGTCCCCCCCTTTTTAGCCCGGTGGTTGCCCCCATTGTTAGCCAGGTAGTGCCCCATTGTTAGCCAGGTAGTGCCCCCATTGTTGCCAGTCAGTGCCCCCATTGTTTGCCAGGTAGTTGTCCCCTCTGTTGCCAGGTAGATGTCCCCTCTGTTGCCAGGTAGATGTCCCCTCTGTTGCCAGGTAGTGCCCCCTCTGTTGCCAGGTAGTGCCCCCATCTGTTAGCCAGGTAGTGCCCCCATCTGTTAGCCAGGTAGTGCCCCCAGTGTTGCCAGGTAGAAGCCCCCACTGTTGCCAGGTAGATGTCCCCTCTGTTGCCAGGTAGTGCCCCCGATGTTGGCAGGTAGTGCCCCCATTGTTGCCAGGTAGTGCCCCCTCTGTTGCCAGGTAGTCCCCCATTGTAGCCAGGTAGTTCCCCTCTTGTTACCCAGGTGGGCCCCCTAAGCTAATAAAAAAAAAATAATAATCCACTTACCTTACCAGGCTCCTGCGCGCGGGCCATTTCCTGCCCGATCCCCTCAGCGGCGCGGGGGGAATTTTAGAGCACCGCGCGTCACTTCCCCCCGGCCGTGACCCGTATGTGGGCGCACACACCCACACCGTCATACGGGGGAGGAGGGGAGCGTCCTCCTGGTCCCCCCGCACAGTGAGACCGGGGCGGGTGAGCGGCGCGCGGCCGTTCACCCGCCTGTAGGGGCTCCGGGGGGCCCAAGAGTAGCGCCCAGCGCACTCTTGCGCCGCGGTAATTTAAAGGGCCCCCGCCGCCGCAGGGGGGGGAGGAATGCCAAATCCCCCGGGAGGGGGGGGGGGCCCCAAAAAAGCCGGGACCCCCCCGGGCCCAAAAACGGGGGAGTTGGCAGTATGAGGTAACTTGGGGGTACAAAGAGGAACCTTACCTTATATTCCCCATAGTGATCCTTGAGTGATCTTTCCACTTTTATCCGGGGGACGCTGATCTGGATGTTATCAACTTCCCCCTGTTTGAGAGTCAACCTTTGTGCAATTTTTTACCCCTTTTTTCCCGCCAGTTATTTTCTGCCAGCAACAGATACTTTCAGTATTCATAATTTTGGTAAATTTACTTTCCACTACCGCAGGCATACAGCAGATGTGTTCTGCAATATCACACACCTCATCTCAGAAATATGAGCTGAAGCTTCTTTTAGAACCCCAAAGTCACTTATGTCAGGATTTACCCACTGAGACTGGGCAGACAGAGTGCCATTCCTGAACGCTATTCAGACATCTCTGCACTGGCCCCATCTTAGTGTCAGGTTACATACCTCTCATTAGCTCTGTCAAACAGATTTACTGCAGTAAGGTGTATAGCTATTTTCTCAATCTCTCTTGGGACAGTAACTAAAGGAAGACTCTTAGGGGCCATTCACATGGCACAGTGCACACAGAAAAAGCCCTCCCCCTCGCATTGAGATGTTATATTCCTCCCCAAAAGGGTGGGAAGAATGAACTGTCAATGTTTTTCTAAAAAAAAACCCGGGAGAAAACCCGGCAGTGGGGACCCCCTGCGGGGTTTTCCCTAAGGGCCATTTTTAAAAATTGACACCGGTTTACAGACGGTTTTCAAAAAACCCAAAACGTCTGTAAAAACCGGGGGAAAAAACCCCTGCTGGGGACAAGCCCCTTTGGGCAATTTATGAATTCTAGCACTAATAGACCAGTTTCTAAATCCTTTGGTATATAGACTGCGCCAGAATTATGAACCTGGGCTTCCCCAGTTCTTCATACGGCGGTGTCTAGTGCAATACAAAATTGGGGTTTGGTGTTCAAACTTTCGCGCCCAAAATTTTTTCTCAAAAAAGATAAAGGTCTATTCTACTAATTTTGGGGCGACCGACCCCCAAAGCCCCAAAAAATTTGGGACGCTAAACGTTTTTGGGAGGGCCCCTTCATCATCTATAGAATTTGGTTTTCTACAGCTTTTTGAGGGGCCCAAAATTTTGGCGCAGCCCTGTTCATACATGTCGCCCTTAGTCTCCATCAGGAACACACCTACATCTTTTACACCATACAGTTCACACAGTGCAGCAGGACAATCCCATACATTCATTCCGCTTCCCATGTTTATAGACAACTCATTCACCTTTTTCCACACAAAGAGGCTGAAGACAGCTGGTTGCCACTAGCAACCACAGTTTCACGGGAAATAACAGCATGATTTTCCACCTGGCTACCACCGCCAGGACACATATCTTCTGCAATACACTTAGCCACAGTAACGTCTAGGGGCACCCTTGAGATAGTCTCCTCTACTGCTATGGCTGTAGTTGCTGCTTCACACTGCGCAATCCCCTGAGTTGTAGTGGGATCTGTGAGAGGACCACTCTGTAGGTCGCCTCAAACCACATGATCCAGATCAGCTGTAATACACTCAGCACTGTTCACCATGACCACAAGGGAGCAACACCCTTCTACCACTGTAACTGAAGCATCTTTAGCAGCTTGTTCACACACTGTATTGGGTGGGGCTAACTGCAGACTTGTGCCAGGAGGAACACCATAGGGACTGCACATTTGTGTCAGGAGGAATATCAGAGGAACTACAGACTTATGCCAGGAGGAGCACCAGAGGAACTGTAGATTTGTGCCAGGAGGAACACCAGAGGATCTGTGAACTTGTGCCAGGAGGAACACCAGAGGATCTGTGAACTTGTGACAGGAGGAAAGCCAGAGAAACACAAACGGACATGGATGCAGGAACACGGACTGAAAAACAGATGGCCAGAGACACAAAGCAAGACCCCAGCTTGCAATTCAGATAACTCAGGCACTGACTGGCAACAGAGGTGTGTTTTTAAAGCTAGTTTGACAGGGAAATGTGCATCAGCTACTAATGCTGAGGTCAGGTTAACTGTTGGCCTGCTGGCTGGCAAGGAGAATGTTGAACCTCCAATACAGCAGACACTAGACATGTAGTAATCAAGGCAAAATCCTTACACTTGTACTGGTTATCCTTGCATTTTTTCTATGCACGTGATCACTGTGGCCTGTGATTGGCTGCACATAGGACATGTAGGATGATAGTTCACTGTACAGCGGGGATGAACGGGACAACCACTGGCACGTAACAGGAGCGTCACGGAGGAAAGTAGGCTTCTTTTTTTCTATTTTTAATCATGCCCCACCTGACAAACAAGCTTTTGAAAGTCTTGGAATACCCCTTGAAGCCCAAGGTACTCCCTCTTGATTATGGTATCATTCTTTTCTGCAGATATCAGCTTTCTGCTTAAGTCGGTCACTAGATATTCTTCCCCATTAACTACCTGTGAGAAGACAGCCCACAGCCCAACATTAGAGGCATCTGCTTGTACTTTAAACTCATTTTTAAAGTTAGGTGCAATCAAAACAGCTCTATTACATAACACCTCTTTACTTTCGGAAGGCTTCCTCTGACTTCTCATCCCATTTTACCATTGTGGGCTTAGACCCTTTAATAAGGTCTGTAAGGGAAGCTGCGATCATAGCAAAGTTTGCGACAAACTAATAACCTAATAACTAATAACCAGCTATCCTCCGAGAAGGGCTCTCACTTGCTTATGAAACTGGTTGTGGCCAGTTTTTATCAGCCTCAGCTTTGTCCATTTGTGCCTAAATAACCCCTCATCCAATGTTATATCCCAAGTAACAAGCTTTCTCAAGACTTATGGTACATTTTTTGGGTTTGTCGTCAAACCAGCCTCCCGAACTGAGTCCAAGACTGCGTTGACCTTACCTAGATGAGTTTCCTACTCTGCACTGAAAACGACAACATCATTTAAATAGGCCGCTGCATATGCTTTGGGGGGCTGTAAAAAGAGATCCATTAACCTCTGAAATGTGGCCAGAGCAACATGTATGTTGAACGGGAGTACCACATATTGGAAATGCCCGTCGGGCGTGGAAAAAGCGTTTTTTCCTTTTGCTACTTTGTTAAGTGGCACTTGCCAATAGCCTTTGGTCAAGTCAAGGGTTGTGATATATCTGGCAAGGCCCAACTGCTCAATTAATCTGTCCACCCTAGGCATGGGGTAGGCGTCAAATATTGACAATTCATTTAACTTCCGGAGGTCATTGCAAAACCTTAGAGAGCCGTCAAGTTTGGGGATTAAGACTATGGGATTTGACCAACCACTTATTTACCTCTCTATAACACCTAGGGACAACATCTTGGTGCCCCTTCTGAAATTGCCTGTCTCTGGGTTTCTGGTACATGATACAGCCTCTGTCTCACCTTTTGACCGGGGTCTGTCACTATGTCATGTTCAATGACATTCGTTTGACCTGGCAACTCAGAAATAGTCTCTCTATTCTTAAGCAAAAACTCTCTGACCTCTTGTACTTAAATTGCAGACAAAGACTCAGATATATGGAATGCTGGCAACTCATTGCTAGGTACTTTCTTAGACCCACTTCCTGCAGTGAGAACCTCTCGGTAATTCCAGGGTTTCAGTAAATTTACATGGTAAATTTGAAATGGATTTCTTTTCTCTGGCTGGTATACCTTGTAGTTTACCTCGCTTGCTTTTTCATGGACCACATAGGAACCTTGCCACAAGCAAGAAACGTACTTGATTGGCACTAATACTAACACATGATCATCTGGCTGAAAGGACCTGACCCTTGCAGGCTTATTGTAGACTCTGGCGTGTGCTTCCTGAGCCTGCTGCACATGTTCTTTTACAATCGGCTTTACTGTCATAATCCTGTGCTACATGTCTGCTATGTGTTCAATAACACTGCGGTGAGGTGTTTGCTTCTGTTCCTGGGTCTCTTTAGCCATGTTCAATAGCCCTCTAGGATGTTTACCATACAGCAGCTCAAATGGAGAAAATCCAGTGGACGCCTGCAGAACTTCCCATATGGAAAACATTAGGTATGCCAACAGACGGTCCCAGTCTTTCCCATCTTCGTCAACTACCTTTTTAAGCATCCCCTTCAGAGTTCTATTAAACCATTCCACCAAACAGTCCGACTCAGGATGGTACACGGATGTACACAAATGTGTTATTTTTAACATAAAGGGGGTCCCCTGGTCTGTTGGGATTTAGAGATACCTTTCCTGGTAAACATTTGGAAAAGTTCTATGGCAATCACCTTAGATTAGGTGTTTCTGAGTGGTATGGCTTCCAGATAACAGGTGGCTTAATCCAACACTACCAAAATGTGCTGGTGGCCCCTAGCTGAGTTATTGCCATGGACCTGGTAGGACCACTACCTAAGTTCAAAGAGCACTTCGATGATAGGTAGTGGAACTAGTGGACAATGAAAGTGTGGCTGAAGTTGGTGAATTTGACACTCTGGACAGGACTGGCAAAAGTTGCTCTATAAATTCCTGGCCAAAAAAAAAAAATTTGCTCAACCCGCTATTTGTTTTGTTTTTTTTGCTCCGAAGTAGCTACCTAATAAATGAGAAAAGCCCAGCTCCAATACTTAGCGTATATGCAACTGCAGCACAACCGACTGCTCACTCAGGACCCTATAGAGTAGGTCATTGTAAACCACAAAATGGGGATATACCAACTCAGTGCCTGGTGCTGGGCGACCTTAACCTTAAGGCCTCGTTCACACGGCTTATTTCGCAGCGGATTTGCCGACGGATTGACGATCGTCCAATCCGTCGGCAAATCAGTCAGAAATAAGTAACAGCCCATTTTCTATTGATTTCAATACAAAATACGGCTCGTCGTTCACACGACGCGTATTTCTGTGCCGGATTGCCGCCGCGGATTGACGACGGCAATAGTGTGCATGTCAATTATTTACGGACGGATTCACCACCTACAATGAATGGAGATGGTGAATCCGTCGGGAAATCAGTTACAAATACGTGCCACACTTAGTGGCACTTATTTGCAACTGATTTTCAACTGATTTCAGAACGTATTTATGATCGGCAATCTGATGTAAATACGTTCTGAAATAAGCCGTGTGAACATAGCCTAACACTTCTCCAGGCACTTGCTAAGTTAGGATCTCTTAAATGCACAGTACCAAATTTCACCCTGGCAATTTGTAATCTCCGGGCATGGGAGGGGGGGTCTGAACCCATGACCAGGACCTCTGGTGGAAAATCACCAGTTTCCCTTGGTACCCGTGTCATAGGGTCACAAACCTAAGATATATTTGGTATTGGCTTACCCACCCTGCACTGCTTGTTTTTCCTGCTCTGCTTGTTTACCACGCCCACTTCATTGCTTTCTGATTCAAAGAGAGTTTCCACAGTGACCACTGCCGTTGGATAGTCTGTAATGTCCTCATATTTACAAATGACCCCCAAACAATGTGTCTGGACATTATCAGCATCGAACAGACTGGTGTGGACTAAAGTCATTAGACTCCCCGACTCCATGAGAGCCATTACAGGACGGCCTTCCACCTGGACTGGACACACATGCCATTTAGTTGAGCGGCATAAGCAGGCCTGACAAAGTAAGACCTACATTTCCCCAAGTCACACTCCATTGGTTCGGTCAGTACTGGCAATTCGCAGTCACCTAGCAGAGCCAGCAGACTATCTGGCCATGGGGCCTATTAATGGAGTCCTTTCTTGGACTTAGCAGCCATCTACCTTCACACTCTGAGAGTGTGCCACCCTCCTTGATATACAGTCTTGCCTCCTTAGTAACAGGAATAGTCTTACTAGTTGATGATCTCTTGTGGTTTTATGGTTTCAAGGGGAATGTAAGTCCTGGAGGAAAGTCTCAGTGGCAGTGAACCTCTCTACAATGGACACCAATTACTCCATGCTTTTTGGATCGGTGTATCCCAGGCAGCGCTGTATCGTTACCGGTAGAGCACGGAAAAAAGGGTCACACCCAATGAGCTCTTCGGGCTGCAGTCACTTACTAGTAAGGTGGAAAAGGTCATACATGTGTGACACACTCTGCTCAGATAGCCAAGGTAACCCCTAGCCAAGAAAAGATCTCTCCCTTTTATACACCCCAGACTCTGCCGTTTTTTATTGATATTCCATATGTGGCTCTAGTGCGCTATTTGGCTCAACCACAAGCCTCAAAATAGGAGGAACACCTAACAGACTCTGGGGTCTCATTTTCATTCCGATTTTATTTAGGCACCATTTCAGGTTTGCGGACACCCTAAAACTTTAGGCTCTGAAAATAAAAAAAATTAGTTTTTTCCAACAATCTTCAACTTTAGCTGAAAATGTTTAATTTTTACAAGGAATCTTGGAAAACAGCACCCAAAATTTTGTTATGCAATTTATTCTAAATTCAGCAATACCCTACATGTGGATGTAAACTGCTATTTGGGTGCATATCAGGGCGTATAAGGGAAGGAGCGTTATTTGGCTTTTGGAACGCAGACTTTGGTGGGTGCCGTGTCACATTTGCAAAGCCCCTAAAGTAGTAGAATAGGTGAAACATTCCTGAAGTTGCCTCATTTTGGATTCAACACCCCTCATGGATCTCATCTAGGGGTGTATTGTGCATTTTAGGCGTACAAGTGTTCCATAGTGTTTTTAGCATTGGGCCATGAAAATGGGGGGAAAAACCCAGTTCCAGCATTTTTTTTGGGGCTTCATTTTTACAGAGTTCTCCGTGAGGGATAAATGACCTGAAAACTTTACTATGCGGGTCGATACAATTGCAATGATCTAAATTTTATATCGTTTTTTTATGTTTTATTAATTTTACACAATAGAAATCCGTTTATAAAAAATAGCATTTTTATGTCGTCATAGTCGGACAGCCATAACTTTTTTATTTTTTTATACAGAGCTTATTATGGGATTTTTTTTAGCGGGATGAGTTGACATTTTTACTGCTACCATTACGGAGTGCATTTGATGCTTTTAGCACTTTTTATTAAGGTTTTTGTGAGGCATTTTGAACAAAACACAGTAATCCTAATAATGTTTTTTATTTTTATTTTTTACACCGGTCACCGTGCGGTATATATGCAATGCTAGCTTTACTCATCAGGTCAATACAATTATAGCGATACCCAATTTTTATTTTTATTTTTTGTTTTATTGCTTTTACACAATAAAAACACTTTTATTCAAAAAGGAAAACATTTTTGCATCGCCATAGTCTGAGAGCCAGAACTTTATGTTTGTGTACAGAGCTGTTTAGCAGCTTATTTTTTGCAGGAGGATGTGATGTTTTTATTGGTATCATTTTTGGGGGACAATGCTTTTTGATCGCTTTTAAATCCATTTTTTGGAAGGCAGGGCAAAAAATACTGCAATCCTAGTAATGTTTTTTATTTCTTATTTTAACAGCGCTAGCTGTGCAGTATTCGTGACGAGTTAGTTTTACTCCCTGGATCAAGAGAATTCCAGTGATACCCAATTTTTATAGTTTTTTATGTGGAAGCACTTTTCTTGGGAAAAAAGTATTTTTATTGTCTAAAACAATATTTATGCATCACTATCTTCTAATAGGCATAATTTTTTTTATCTTTCCGTATATAGAGCGGTGTAAGGGCTTTTTTGCAGGATGAACTGACGTTTTTATTGGCGCCACTTTGATGTTTATAAGAGTTTTTGATTGCTTTTTATTCCATTTTATGTGCTGCGAGATGAACAAAAATCGCAATTCTTTGACATTATTTTTTTTACGGCATTCACCATGCAGCTTAAATAACATGAAAATTTATAGGGTAGGTCGTTACGCATATGACGATACCAAATATGTGTACTTGTTTTTGATCTTTTTTGGAGCAATTGGCGTTTGTTAGGCCATGTTCACACGGCTTAAAATGGGCCGTATTTTGGTCCGTAATTACGCGCCGAAGTGCACAAATTACAGGCTGAACACGGCCCATTCATTACGGTAATCCACAGTTCTCATAGAGAACTATGGATTACGTCTCCTCTCCCCGCCTGGCGAATCCGCCGGGCGGGGAGATAATTGACATGTCACTTTCTAGCGGCGTATACGCGCCGCTAGCAGTGATTGTCTGTGGGCCGGCGAAGTGCCGGCCCCCCCCCCCCCACCCCCCCGCGTCACTCCCCCGCTCCCGCCCCGCCACGTCCCGCAGTTAAGCCATGTGAAACCTAGCCTAAAGGGGAAAAGGGTGGTGTACATGTTTTTATTTTATTTTTCATGTTTGTGTTTTACTTTTTTTAACTTTTTCTTTACTTTTTCACATTTTTTTTCACTTTTCCCTCAGCAATCTTCAGATCACCCATACAAAAGGAGATCAGTACACAGACTTGCTGCTGTATACTGGTCTCCATGGCGACTGCATTGTGGGCATGGTGATATCACCAGACAGCCCAGATGCTTTAATAAATCACTACCGGCACTCAGTAGTGGCGATCACAGGCAGGGGGAGCTCACTCCTCCTGCATGTAACGTCGTTATCACGATCATGATCGTTTACGATAGCGAAGGGTTAATCACCCGAGGCTGGAGCTGACTCTGGCTGCGACTGATGCAGCATGATACCAGCGGTAATATTCCGCTGGTCCCATACCATGATCTTGCGAGTTCCGCTTGTGAGCTCGCAAGATCTCCATGACGTACCCATATGTCAATTTTAAAAAAACATCAACAATCCGTCCTTTTCTCAATGTTGAAACATCAAAGACTCTTATTGTTGCCCTTGTACTTTTTTTTATCTTGACTACTGTAACTCCTTGTTTATCGGTCCCTTTCTGTAAACTGTCCCCTCTCTAATCTGTCCTGAATGCATCAGCCAGGCTCATCTTTCTTTCCAGCTGCTATACTGATGCCTCTCTCCTGTGTCAAAAAAATATGGAGAAGGCAGCACTTCAAAAAAGTAATATTAATTTTATTTACCCAACAGCTGCTGTTGGGTAAATAAAATTTCTATTACTTTTTTGAAGTGCTGCCTTCTCCATATTTTTTTCATTGTTCTATAGACTGTGATCCTAGTCTTGTTGGCATACACTCAGCAATGAAACTTGTTTGGGTTCTATTGTATGCTGCTGAAATATATTTTGATTCTATCCTGTGTCAGTCCCTGCACTGATTGCCCACTCAGTGCAAAAATACAACACAAACCAATCACTCTCGCTCATAAAGCTCTCCACAGTGCTGCACACACCTACATCTTCCTTCTTATTTGTCTACCACCCTACCCTGTCTCAGTAATCTGCTGATCTTAGATTAAATACCTCCATCATCCGAACCTCCCATGCTCATCTCCAAGACTTCACACGTGCTACACCAGATGACAAAATTGGAAAAAAGAACCAGCTCGCCACTCCTTGGATATTGGATGCATAGATCCTCCAGACAAATAGGAGACATCAGAATACATATAAAACTATGTTAATCCAGCAAGCCGTTCCATATATAAAAGTGATGCTTTGTTATAAATCCATATAAAATGACATGGCAGTAAACAGCAAAATTAAATGCTGCACAGCTAACACGTTTCGAGGTAACACCTTAATCATTGCTATGATCGCGCAGGTGTTCCTGTGGACCCCACTGCCTCCTTCTCAGCCAGCAACCAAAGAAGCCATGCAAGTGGACAGGGTCCGCCTAACTACGCAAGAGCTATCACGCCGTCACGAGGAGAACCTGTGCCTCTTCTGCGGCAGCCCGGAACATTTCCACAGGGGTTGTCCGCTTCGTCCGCAATGTCCGGGAAACGCGTGTACCTAAGCTTCGTGAGAGAGGCGTTCCTCGGTGTAAGCAATCCCTCTCCTCGTTTCACTTTGCTGATTCAGATCAAGACCAATTCCGGAATCTCGTTCCAAGTGGCCACCTTCCTGGATTCAGGTTTAGCCGGGAATTTCATGGACGCTACCCTAGTGACTAATTATCACTTCCTGGTGGTCCGCCTAGTCCAACCCCTGGTCATCTCGTCTTAGCGGTGAGCTACTGAGTGATTCTATCCACTTTCGGATGTAAACGGTGTCCCTTCAAGTGGGAGCTTTGTATAAAGAGAGGATCGCATTCTTCGTGTTACCCCGTTCTTCCTCAGCAGTCCTCCTGGGTCTTCCATGGCTGCAGCGTCACGGCCCTTTGCTCGATTGAAAGATGGCGAAGTTTTGCGTTGGAGTCAAGACTGCCAGTCTCGCTGTTTGGTGACACCTCGTCTGGTGCGCCCCACTCCTCCACGGTTATCTCCCAAGCCTCTACTGGGTCTACCAGCACAGTATCAGGATCTTCAGGATGTTTTCTCTGAGAAGCAAGCGGAAACCCTTCCTTTGCATCGTCCCTATGATTGCCCTATAGACCTATTGCCCGGGACTAGTCCTCCCTAGGGTAGGGTCTACCCTCTGTCTGTACCCGAGACCCAGGCTATGTTGGCCTATGTTCAAGAAAATCTTTGGAAGGATTTCATCCGCAAATCTACCTCTCCTGCAGTTTCTTCTTCGTGGAAAAGAAGAACAGCTCGCTGCTCCCTTGCTTCAATTACCGCGGACTCAACAAGATCACCATTAAAAACCGGGGGGCTAGCGCATTCCTTACCCAAAAGGGTCCCAAGGGCAAGACTCGGACCTGCAGTTTCTTCTCGAAAACCTTTTCACCTGCTGAAGGGAATTACACTATCGGGGATCGGGAGCTACTGGCCATCAAGCTTGCCTTGTAGGAATGGCGCCACCTCCTGGAGGGTGCTCGGCATCTCGTAAATATCTTTACCGATCACAAGAATCTCCTCTACCTTCGAACAGCACAACAGTTAAACCCATGCCAAGCCAGGTGGTCTCTATTCTTCTCCCGCTTCAATTTTGTTATTCACTTCCGACCGGCAGCAAATAACGTCAAAGCTGATGCCCTCCCTCGTGTTTCAGACATTAGTGGAGAAGAAGCCACCCCTCGGCACACAGTACACCCAGAATGTCTGATATCCACGGCTCCCATAAACCTTCAACGCGCACCCTCCGGTTAAGGGTGCTAAAGTGGGGTCATTGCTCCCAAGTAGCCAGACAACCCGGGATTCGAAAGTCTTGTTCCCTGATTTCCAGTTTCTACTGGTGGCCTGATCTTACTAAAGATGTAAAAGAATTCATGAAAGCATGTACCACTTGTGCTCGAAACAAATCCCCTCGCCTCAAACCGGCGGGGCTGCTGCAACCTCTGCCTGTTTCTAATAGTCCATGGGTTCACATTACCATGGATTTTATCACTGACCTTCTTCCCTCTGCCGGTAATACTGTCACCTGGGTGGTCTCTGATCGATTCTCTAAAATGGCGCACTTTGTTCCGCTGCCTGGTTAACCTTCTGCTTCACGCCTCGCCAATCTTTTCTTCCAACATATCTTCCAGCTGCATTTTATTGTCCAACATATTGACCAGGGGGTTCAGTTTGTCTCAAGATTTTGGCGAGGCCTCTGCTCACAACTACAAGTTGAACTGGACATTTCTTCCGCTTACCACCCACAATCCAATGGCCAAGTGGAAAGAGTGAACCAGGTCTTGGGTACCTATCTCCGCCACTTTGTGTCTGCACGACATGATGATTGGTCCAGCCTGTTGCCATGGGCAGAATTAATGTACAATTCTCTGGAGTCATAGTCTGCTGGGGCGTCCCTGTTCTTCATTGTCTTCGGTCAGCACCCCCATCTACCCCTTCTGCTGCCCTCTGCCTCCTCAGATTTTCCTGCAGTGGACAATTTTGTCCGTGATCTATCTGCCATATAAAGGAAGACACGCCAATCTCTACTTCAGGCCTCTGCCTATATGAAAGGTTAAGCAGACAAAAAGAGAAGACCCCCCTCAATCCTTTGTCCCAGGAGATAGGGTATGGTTGTCTGCCAGGTATATCCGCCTCAAAATTCCCAGTTACAAGCTTGTTCCCCGGTTTGTGGGCCCTTTTGAAGTCCTGAGACACTATTATTATTATTATTATTATTATTATTTATTTTTAAGCTCCATTCATTCAAGGGCGCTGTAGATTCGAGGGGGTGACATAGTTTACTTTAGTCTAAAGAGTACAGTGTTAAGGGATAATGACAATTGGCACGACAGAGGGAGAGAGGAACCTACCCGCGAGGGCTTACAATCTACAAGGAGGGGGAAAGAGACAGGAGGTGAGTGGCAGACATCAACCCTGTGGCCTACAAACTCCGGCTCCCACCCACTATGCGCATCCCAAACTCTTTCCATGTCTCCCTGCTGAAACCGGTCATCCTTAATGGGTTCTTACGTAAGGTGGTTCCCCCGTCTCCTATGGCTGATTTCACCAATGTTTCTATAGTTAAGGAGATTTTGGCCATTAAGACGGTTAGGGGGACACGATTTTTTGGGGTCGACTGGAAGGTGTTTGGGCCGGAGGAAAGGTCCTGGAAGCCGAAGGATAACATCCTGGACCGGGATCTTTTAACCAGGTTTCTGCAGGCTAGAAAAAGGGGAAGGCCTAAGGGGTGGGGTACTGTAACGGGTGTCCCCGCAACCCACATGTCGGGTCGTGGGCATACCCGCACCCCCGTGGCATCCCCTGCACTCACAGCTCCCTCTGTTACTCACCTCGCCGCGCTCCTGTTTCTGGCAGGGGGCACCTTAACCCCCCTAGGGCGCACACGCGGTACTGCATTTAAATTTAAAGAGACAGCACGCCAGTGATCGGCTCTCACAGGGCACTGATTATTTTTAAGCTCTGCTCTTTCCTAAGAATCGATAGTGCCCTGTGCCTTGAGAGGAAGCTTTCCTATTGTGTCTTTGCGCTTACTGTGTACTGTACCATTTGCCTCCATCCCTCAACTACGAACTTTTGCTACCTGTCCTGACCTTCCTGCCTGACCCCAACTACAAGCTTGCTTCATGATTTTGTACCACGCTACACCTCAGCTGCCACCGCAAGCAAGTCACGTCGGGGGTAGCGACCTGGTAATGTTCCACCGCAGCAAGTCCATCCCGTTTTGCGGCGGGCTCTGGTGAAAACCAGACCTACTTAGACTTCACTCCCTGGTGTGGCTCATACCATCGCTTGTGGTTGTCCTGAGGATCCACATAGCTGGTGTGGCATTAGTTAGGCCTACCGTTACAGCCTGTATGGTGTTGTAGAACATAGTACCATGCAGAAATATGCATAGGGAGCGTAGTTTGGTATTGAAACAATGCTGTGATTTAGTATGACACGCAGATGATAGGCTCCGCTCTTAGAATTGCTTCACACTTCACATATCTGGGCAGTTGCAAGGTCAAAACTGACTAAATAACTAAAGTGGGAACACAGCTTGATAGGGTAATGTCAACACCAACTAGAAAGAACCGAGCAGAGGGCCAAGAACCCACTATGGCGTCAAACAGCATACTCCTTTAACACCATCATCAGATTATTCCACAGATTATCCAGAACCTGTTCTGTTAAACGCTGATACATGTAGAGCCCCCTCCCGAAACAGTGGAGAGGGTGTCGGCATTAATTTTGCGCTGACGCCACTGATCATTTTGCCCTTCCTTTGATCCGTCTGGTGTCCACTTTCAATCAGTCAATAATCCATCAGTATTGCTAAAGCCAAAAAGAAACAGGAGCTGATCCAAAACAGAGAGTACCTACGGAGTACATCCGCTTGCAGTAGGCGGGCAAGTAGTGATGAGGAGAGTGGCATGGGAGGTTATGTTGCAGCGGTTAGGCTCTGTACGCTGAGACCATTGAGGAGGACAGCAGTGACGGGTAAACACTAATCGATGACGATGTAGCCGATCGCACCTGGGAGACGGGTGGAGCAATGGCTTCATCATCATAGTCGGGAGAAGAGGGCGGCAGCTTGCGTGTCAGGCAGCGGCACTGCCAGCAAGTCGGTAGAGAGACAGGGAGTCAGCAGGGTTGCAGCAGTGCGAGGTCAGGAGCAAAACAACCATGGGGTAGACCAGCCGCTTCACAGGTCCCTTTCAGCCAAGAAAGATGGGGCTACTGCCGAGTCAGTCAGTGCGGAGCGTTGGTGGTAAAATCACCTACTCGGCGATGTGGAAGATTTTTGCCAAGACACCGGAGTAGGCGAACATGGGTACATGTAGAATCTGTGGGCAGAAAGGGTAGCGTGGCCAGGGACCTAACGCTGGTACCATGGCCCTGCATCACCATCCAGTGGCCTGGGAGAAATGTGTCTCAGATGTGATGGTCCATCCTACCGCAGAAACAGCAGCAGCACCCAGTGGTACGCATCCCATTTCAGGCAGTCAAGGCTCCACCATCTCTGCCAAAGGGAGCTGTCTGTCTTTCCGATCATCTACCGGTCCAGATGCTCCTACAGCAGTATGCATCCAGCCATCCTACGGCGCAGAAGCTGACAGTGCTCCTCTCCAAGTTGGTGGTACTGCAGTCCCTCCCTTTTCAAGTGGTGGACTCTGCACCGTTCACCGAGTAAAGTGGAAAAACTTTGAGATTCTTGGTTCACATATTTTTGATCAAAAAATGCTTAAAGGGGTTTTGCCACGATCTCATATCATACCTCCTGCAACCAGCTCTTCAGCACTGTGTGCTCAGAAGGGGGCGTGTGTGATTTGTCTGAATTACATATCATGTGACCCAGCAAGATGACATCACCAGGCCTTTCCTCTCTCTAGTCAAAGAAAGGTCTGTTTATTTGCAGAGGTACAAGTAGCTACACTGTAGCTTAGAGGTAATGCTTTTTACCTCCTGACACAAGGGTCCTAGGTTTAAATCCCTGCAGGAACCAAACCTGTGGATTTTTTGTTCTTTATCAATACACAGACCTCACTGAGGTTACTTTTTTAATTTATTTGCACTGTTTGAATAATTAATAAGGAGTATAGAGGACAGGAGCAGAATGACAGCACTGGGGTTTGAACCTCAGTAGTGTCTGAGAGAAGAGGTTATGTCTGGGCATGTGCGACCAGGGGCTAGGACTCTCGCCCGGGGGCGTATCCCCTGGGGGCGAGCAATAAACAAGGAATTTTAAAAAACAATGAAAGGTGAAAATGTTTATTATTTAATTTGCAAGTTCCCACGTAAATTTTTTACTTCGTGACAAAACCCTTTAAGCCCCCCACGAACTTACAACGTGTCTCAGGTCGGGGGGTTCCTACGCTTTTTCCCCTTCATAGACCCAAAAATTCAGGCCTATTGGGCAACCTACCCCTTTTTCCCAGAGGAAAGAAAAAAAACCCAAACCTTGCAAGCGAAACCTTTAAACGCCTGTAAAAAGTGGGGGGGGTGCAGGAAACCCCAAAATGGAGGCATTCCTCCCCCCCTTATAGTTAAAAAGCAATAATGCCAAATACAACTTTTATAGTTCTGCACAAAAAAAATTTCTGAAAAAAAACAAGTGAACATGGGCCACGGGCCCGTGTTGCGGCAATTTTTTATATATATTTTATATTTAATATTATATATTATATAAATTTATTTTTATATATATAATTACACACCCCACCATTCCCAGTGGACACCACGAAAAAAGGGCAATCAACAATGGAAATCCCTAAAGAAGCATTTATGCTATCTATCAACATGAAAAAGCTTGAGTTCTTAGTTATTTTTTTTTCATAAAAAAAATGTTAACCCCACCCACGAATTAAAACGTGATAAAGGTCGAGTGGTCCTTGCTTTTTTTCCCTTCAATAGACCCAATTTCGGGCCTTATTGGGTAAAACCGCCCTCCATTATCCAGAGAGAAAGAAAAAAAAAAAACCCCAAAACCCTTTCAAGCTGCACTCTTTTAAACGCTGTAAAAGTGGGGGGGGTGCAGGAAACCAAAATGGAGGATCCCTTCCTCTCTTTAGATTAAAGCAATATATGCCAAATACAACTATAGTTTTCGCAAAAAAAAAACATTTCTGAAAAAACACAATGTAACCCTGGGTGCCACTGGTAGGGTTGCGGCATATTGTATACACAGCACACCATTCCAGGGGCCCACCACTGCAAAAAGGGCAAAACAATGCATGGAAAAATCCTAAAGAAGCATTTTGCTATCTATCTACATGAAAAATTTAAAGGTGGAGACCCCCAAGATAATTTCTTTTCGAAAAAGGGGCAGTACCACCTGCAAAATATGGAAGGAGGGTGGGCAAGCCCTTGAGGGTTGGTGTTTCCCAAGTGCACGGGGGTGCAGCGTGGGGACGGGCAACAAGGTCGGAGCTTACATTTTCCTTTCGGTGTTGGGTGAATGGGCTTCTGCCCGTACATCAAATTTGGACGGAGAAAACACTGTTCCTTAGTTGTCAAACTGCTGATCCTGCACCAATGTCTGCCTCCTCCACCATCCTCAGCCTCCACTGCAGCGACAAGTGCTCCTCCAGGATATCACATGTGCAGGGTGTGACGGTGTCACGCAGTTCTACACCTGGTTTACCTGGGTGAACGAAGTCAAATAGGGGAGGAACTGCTGTACATCATGAAAGACTAAATCGATTCCTGGCTTTTACAACTGAAAATCGGAAGCATGGTGACAGACAATGGAAAGAAAATGGTGTCCGCGGTGTGCTGAGGATAGCTGAGCCATGCGCCCTGCATGGCGTACATGTTTAATCTGGTTGTCATACGGTTCCTCAAGTCTTCCACCCATCTGAAAGGCATTCTAAAAATGACCAGGAAACTTTGCATGCACCAGCCATTCCTACACCGCCAAGCACACCCTCCTTGAGCTGCAGTGGCAGAATGGCCTGCCCCAACATAGGCTGATATGCAACGTTTCCACCCGTTGGGATTCCAGCCTCCAAATGTTGGACCGACTCTATGAACAGAGAAAGGCCATTAATGATTTCTTGATGATCCAAGCGGACGGTAGTACTCCCCTGTGTAATTTCGATGTCAGCCAGTGACAGCTCATGCTTGACAGTTGCCATTTGCTCAGGCCCTTTGAGGAGGCCACATTATTTGTCAGTCACCAGGACTATGATATGAACAGCGTCATTCCACTGCTTCATGTCCTGGAACAGATGCTGAAAAATCTGTCTGGTCAGGGGACTGAAGATTTGGCGACTACATCTCACGCCCACATGAGTCCATTAGGGGCTGAACTGGAGGAGGAGGAGGACATTTGAGCACAAGCAATGTCAGTCGAAATGAGTGGTTTTTCTACCCAGGTGACAGGAGAGGAAGAGCAGGATCAGCCGGAGGAGGTAGAGGGAGATGAGGAAGATGAGGCAGATGACCCAAGCACACCGTGGCAGTATACAGTGGAGATGGAGGCAGGGAGTCCCTCAGAGGGCCCCTTGCGCTGATGGCCCTGCTGCATGTGATTTGCCCCGGGTAGTGATAGCTGAATAGTCAGCATCTGGCAGAGGGATGACTTCTGGCTCTCCACCCTCTTGGACCGGTCCAAAATGGGGGGCCTTTTTTTCACCTACCAAGAGGGAAGACAAACTCAAGTACTTTAGAGACATCCTTTGTAGTCAGTTGGCCACTGCCTATCTGCATCATTGTCCATCCTCTCGCAGGTGTGACCGGGGGGATCCTCAGTGCTTACATACCACTGCCACAGCTGCTGTAGGATAGTGGAAGGGGTAGAAGCAGCACCAGCTCCATCAGCAGCAACCTGAGTCTGGCTTCGTTGATGAGCAGCTTTCTTCACCCGCCTAGTGAGGAAGGTACTCAGCAGATGTACCAGAGGATGTCTGCTCCATCTCTTTGCTGCCCAGTAACTGCTCACTGTCCTCAAATAGTGCGTCCTCGCTGTATAGTGGCAAAGAACCCACAGCACTTAGTAGTTTTTTGGCTGAGGGAACCGAACGAGACAGAGGCGGGTTGTGGACAGGTGAGGGCCCCTGACCTACTCTGGGGCCATGCCAACTAAGGGTTGTGTCTGATGAACCCACTGACTCTTTGCTGGGCTTGTCAGATGTCATCTGGGAGGAAGTGGATGACCTAGTTAACCATTCAAGAAACATTGGCTTGGTGGTCAACACATGGCTGCTACATGACACCGATAGCTCTGGCCTCGCTGAGTGACCCCTGCTGCAATGTCCCCTTACTGTGCTGCGACCTGTGCATGCTCCAGGAACATTTGTGAAGGGCCTACCTCTCTGTCTGACATACTGTTTGATCAAAAATGTACAATAAAACAAACTCTGTTTTATGTAGATGTGTGTATATGACAACTACACAAGCTGTATTTCAAAGATGTTTCACCTTTTAAGTGAAAAAAATTACTCGTTGGTGCAGAGAACAATATCCCAAAATAATAACCTATCTGTAATGGAGATGTGTGTATGTGAGAAATACACACACTGTATTTCAAAGATAGTTCACCACAATAAGTGAAAAAAGTAACTCTTGCATGCTTGAGAAAGGGGGAAAGCCCGGAAACGTCGCAAAGCAGCATTGCACAAAATTTCCCCAAACAAACCGGGCTACACAAACAAGATGAACGACTCCTGACAAGCTGTCCGAGCTGCAGGAAGAAACGTCTGAATTCAGAGCGTTTTATTTGAATTGACTACTCCTGGAACTGGAGAGCAACAGTACCGCAAGTGTTTACTCACATGTTTGAGAAACCATTTATATTATATTCATATGTTACCTGGATAGTTTAGACTTTTTGATATAATTAAAAAAGAATTTCTTATGATACATTGGGAGTATTTCTCTACATTTAGTTTCTGGAATTGGAGCTTTAAGGAAAGTGCCCAAGTCTATACTCCTATTCATGTGGTCATATTAAATTTCAAGAGAGGTCATAATATTTTCTTGTTATGTGAGAAATACACAGACTGTATTTCAAAGATAGCTCACCACAATAAGTGGAAAAGTAACTCTTTGGCACAGACAGCATTATCCCAAAATAAAAAAAATAGCTGGTTCAGGAACATGTGTGTATATGACACACACACACTGTGTGGTTGAAAGGTATTACACCCCAGTAACTATAAAATCGGAAGTCTTTCTCAAAGAGTGAAATCTATAGCTGCTGCAGAGAGATCTGTGTACATAAGAGACACAGTGGCAAGTGGCAGAATGTAAAATGGCTGCCCTATTTATAGGGCTGTGACATCACAGAAGCTGGCTGGCTGCTGATTGGCTGCATATCTGCATGTTATTGAATTGAGGGCATATATTTCTTTCTCCCATAGTTCTTTGCCCTATGTCACGCCATGTGCTCTCGGCCATTTTATAAAGAAACAATTCGTTACCACGAATCACCAGGAAATTCGGCTTTGCTTAGAATAGCATTTTTCCCTGAAATTCAAAACGAATTCCACTTTTTCAGATTCTATTCTCCCATCCCTAATTGTAAGCTCTTGTGAGCTGCGCCCTCACACCTTGTGTCTGTTCTGTAAGCAGCTTTTTACCATGTAATGTTTATTTTTATCTGTACTTATACCCTCTAAATTGTCAAGTGCTTTTGGCACTATATAAATAAAAGTTATTATTTTAATCGCACTAGGGCCACATATGCGATACCTTTAAAAATGGCAGAATTGGGGGAACCAATAATGAGTTGCATTTCCCAGTTATCATCTACCATGTTCCAGTAAATCATGGATAAACATTGAAAATCTGCAAAACAAGTGAAATTTTATAATTGCACTTCCACTTTGCTTTAATTTCTGCGAAACAATTAGGGGGTTAATAAACTTCCTATATGTTTCGAATACTTTAAGGGGTTTCTTAGTCATTTATGGAAATATTTAACAAACAAGTCCCTCAAAGCCACATCAGAACTGGACTGGTCCCTAAAAAACCTAGGTTGCAAATGTTCTTGGAAATGTGAAAAATTACTAAGAAATTTCTAAGCCCCCTAATGTCACGAGAAATAAAAATAAAAAGACATTTAAAAATGATGCCAGCATACAGTAGGCATATGTTATATGCTAGTTATAAATTATTTTGTGTGAAATAACAATCTGTTCTACACACAGAAATTTTTTAACTTTGAAAATGGCAATTTGTTCTAAATATTCACAAAATTTTGATATGTTTCACAAATAAAATAGAGGGTTGTGTAACCAAAAGTTTTGACTAACTTAAAGCACAATGTGTCATGAGAAAACAATCTCTGAATCACAAGGATAGGTAAAAGTGTCAAAAAGTATTCCCACATAAAGTGACACAGATTTAAAAAATGGGGCTCCGTCAGGAAAGTCAAAATTGGCTGCGGTGGTGAGGGGTTAATAGAAGGTAGAAGCCATTTTAGATTTAACTTTAATGACCTATACTTGTTATCTATAGGAATACATTTTGCTATACATTTTCTCAGAATATATTTAAAGCTCTCCCATTTGGCTTCTATATCATTATTTGGTAATAACAGCTCCCAGTCTATGTCCTATAATGCGGCCCTCAATAAGGGAAAATAAGGCCCTCCTGGCCTCTGCTTGTTTTTTCCAGTTTAGGCTATGAACTAATTATATTGTGGTCACAGTTAAAAAGGTTTTCAAAAATAGTGACCACTCCAAGTTCTGCTTTGTCAGAAATCACCAAATCCAACAGAGCGTCACTTCTAGTGGGATATTCCACAAACTGACCAATAAAATTGTCCTCAAACAGGTTGAGGAACTTCCTCCCTCTTGCAGTTAAAGTAGATACATGTCCCCAGTCAATATTTGTTTATGTGAGAATAACTTTTTGACACTTTTACCTATCCATGTGATTCAGAGACCGTTTACTCATGACACATTGTGCTTTAAGTTAGTAAGAAATTTCAGTCCATACAATCCTTGTTTATTTGTGAAAAATATCAAAACTTTTGAAAAATTTGCCATTTTCAAAGCTCAAAAATTTTGGCATGTAAGACAGATAGTTATTTCACACATATAGTTTACAACTAGCATCTACCATATGTCCACTGTAGGTTTGCATAATATTTTAAATGTCTTTATTTTTTATGACATCAAGGGGCTTAAAAATTTAATAGTAATTTTTAGGGACCAGTCCAGTTCTGACATGGTTTTGAGGGGCCTGTATGTTACCCCCATAAATGACTCCATCTAAGAAACTACACTCCTTAAAGTATTCAAAACTGTATTTAGGAAGTTTATTAAGCCATTAGGTGTATCACAGAAATTAAAGCAAAATTTCAAGTTTCACTTAATTTGCTGATTTTAAATTTTTATCCATTATTCACTGGAACACGGTAGATGTAACCAGGGAACCGCAACTCATAATTGATTCCCCCAAATCTTCTGTTATTAGCGATATCCCATATGTGGACCTCGTGAGCTGTTTGGCTCAACCACAAGCCTCAGAGTAGAGAAGCACCTACTCTCATTGGTGTCTCATTTTCATTACAATTTTCTTTAGGCATCATTACAGGTTTGCGGACACCGTAAGGTACTAAAACTTAAAGGGCTTTTGCTAAGAAGTGAGTTCATTACCTAACAGGCTGATACTCCCCTCTTGAGGCTTAAAAAAAGGGGCGTTGTGTTTCTGTGTTTAAAAAAAACAAGTACCTCCTCTGTGATGTCATCGCTCCTCCCATGCACGCTCCTGATATTCAGTCTCTGTACTTGAGCAAGCATGTTATTTATCTACTCCATAGGGGATAACTGTATTGTGCACAAGCTCTACAGGTTTTGTTTTCTCCCTCTTATCTGCTCAGGAGAGAAGATAAGCTCCAAGCAGGCAGCGTTCTTTCATCTGTTTATGAACTGCTGCGGGGGGGAGGAGGGCTGAGCAAGGATTCAGGGAGTGTCTGCAGGTTTACTCAGATAATTACATTACAACCAGTGGATTCTCTATACAAAAGACACAGGATCTTTTCCCCCAGTCCCTTCAAAGCTCGTTTATGTTCCCTGCCATCAGATAAAAAGTCAAACAACGCAAGTGGGGCCAATCCCCCTTCAGCCCCTTTCGTATTAAATGTAAAAGTTAGGAAACAAAGGGGATGAAAGGGAAGGGCTTTTGCTCTCACGGGTTCCCTTTTTTAATGACATAATTTAGAAAAGTGATTAAACCCTTTTGGAACCCCATAATTGACCAAAAAAAAAAAATTTTAAAAATTTGGTTGGGGGGGAAAATATTCCCCCCCCTGCTTACGTTTTTTGGGGTTTTTTTAAAAAAAAATTTCCAAAATTAATTTTAGCTGGGAAAATTTTAATTTTTAAAAAATTTTTAAATTTTTTTAAAAAAAATTTTTTAAAAATTTTTTGGGGGGGGAAAGGGCTTTTGGTATGGAAAGGGGTTTGGGGGGAGCCTTTTTTGGGGAAAGGAAAAAATTTGGGGGGGGGGTTTTTTTTTTTTTTTTAAATTTAAAAAGGTTTTTTTTTTTTTTTTTTTTTTTTTGGGGGTTTTTTTTTTTTTTTTTTTTTTTTTTTTTTTTGGGGGGGTTTTTTTTTTTTTTTTTTTTTTTTTGGGGGGGGGGTTTGTTTTTTTTTTTTTTTTTTTTTTTTTTGGTTTTTTTTTTTTTTTTTTTTTTTTTTTTCTTTTTTTTTTTTTTTAATTTTTATTTTTTTAAAAAAATATTTTAAAAAAAAATTTTTTTTTGGGGTTTTTTTTTTTAATTAAAATAAAAAAAAAAATATTAAATAAAATTTTAAAAAAATATTTTTAAAAAGTATAATTTAAAAAAAAAGGAAAAAGGGTTTTTTTATTTATTTAAAAAAAAAAAAAAAAAAAAAAAAAAAAAACAAAAAGGAAAAAAAAAAAAATAAAAAAAGTTTAAAAAAATTTAAAAAAAAAAAAAAGAAAAAAAACTTTTTAAAAAAAAAAAGTTTTTTAAAAACAATTTTAAAAAAACCTTTTTTAAAAATAAAAAAAAAAGGAAAAAAAAAAAAAAAAATTTTTTTAAAAAAAAGTTTTTTTGGGAAAAATTAATAAAAAAAAAAAATTTTAAAAAATTCACCAAATACCAAAAAATGAAAAAATTTTAAAACGAAAAACCCCCCCTTTTTTCGAACCCAAACCCCCTTTAAAAATTCCCTCTGGGGCTTATTCTTTTTGGGGCCCAAAAAGGGTTTCCACATTTTTTTAGCTTGGGCCGGTAAATCTACTTTCTTTTTACCCCCAAATTAAAGATCAAAAAATAATTTCAAAAAAAACCCCAAAACCCAAAGAAGACATTAAAAAGAAAAAATACATATATTTTATTACTTTTTTTTTTTTCCACTTTGTTAAAAATTCTTTTTCCCTTTTTTGGGGGTTTAAAACCCAAATTTAAATACTAAATTTTAAAAAACCCTATAATATTGTTTAAATTTGGCCTAAATGTAACAAAATGTCAATTACCATTTTTAAAATTTTTTAAATAAATAAAAAATAATCTTTTTAAAAAAACCCTGGGGAAATACAGGATGTCAGAGGATTTTAATATTTCAAAAACAGCCCCGATAAACAAATTTTAGCAACAAAACGCTAAAAGGGTCCCACTTTGGAATTTTCCCCTTTTGATCCCATATATTTCGAAATTTAAAACCAATGAATTCGGGGGACCCTTTTTTCTTAAAAATAACACTTTTCTTTATTGTAAACAATGGGCTTTCTAAAACATTTCGGGTTTAAAAGCATTGCATATATTCCCAGTCAAAAAGCAGACAGTAGAAAAAGGTTGGGCAAAAACCCAAATGGGTAAATCCCTTTCCCAAAAGGGGTTTAAGAAGGGGAACTGGGATAAAGGACACCCATGGACAACCCGGCCGGTGAACGCCCCCAAGTTTGCAACGTTTTAAAGGGGACCCAACCCCCTTTCTAAAAAGCTTTTGGCGTGTTTCAAGGGTTTTGCCCTTCCCCTTTTTAATTATGCATTTAACCCTTTCGGGTTAAACCCAGGGTTTTAAAAAACAAAAAAGAAAATTTTTTTAAAAAAAACATTTTTAAACTCTTTTCCTTCATTAGCCATTCGGGCTTTTTGGGAATCAAGGACACTATCCATATGTTTCCCCCTTTTTTAAATAGCTGAATCAAAAATCTGACTCCCATTTTTTACCTTTTAAACACTATAAAGAAACACCATTTAAAAACCCTGATACATTATTCTTTTCCCAAAAAAAAAATGTTTTGTCACAGGGGTTTTCTCCGTAGCTTTTACTTTACCCAACCTCAACTTCCCCTTCCCTGAGCTTTTTGTTTTTGTTGTTTTAGTTCCAAAAATTGCACTTCAAATGTTCTTTAAAGGCAAAAATTTTTGTTTTTCCCGGGCGGGTTTTTAAAACCAATAAAAATCGGGTCCGCAATGGACATTTTAGCATATAAAAATTTAATGCTTTTTTGGATTCACATTGTTTTATTTCTAAAAGGGGGGGTTTTTGAAACCCCTTTTTTTGATGACAAATCTCGGGAACCCTTTTAAATTAAAAAGAATTTGCAATTGAGAAAATTCAAACATGGAAATGTGCCCCTTTTTTTTGTGTTTGCAAAAAAATGTTTGTGTCTCAATCCTGTTTGTTCTAAAAATCTGAAGAAAACTAATGTGTCCCCTTTAAGGGAGGCCCCTTTCTTTGAAAACCCAAATCTCGAAAATTTGTGAGAAAAAAAAAGCCAAATTGTTCATCACACCCCCGGGTAAGATTTTTCAAATTTTTAAAACATATTTTTTTTCTTTAAACAGTTTTAGCATGATGGCCAAATTTGGACGGGATAAAAAATTAATCGTTCCCCTTTTTTTTTTTTTTCTACCATAACCCAAATCCCAAACAAACTCTTTTCCCCCTTGGTTTTTTTCATGATTTCCTCCCCTAGTTTTTTCCATTCTTTTTTTTTAAAAACCCTCTTGCACTGAATTTCTCTATTAGAATTCTTAGAAGCCTCTATAAAAAAACCCCATCAGGGGAAAAAATCCTTTCTAGAAAACCGGATAAAATGCCCCCTTTTTGGTAAAAAAACCCCTAAAATCCCGGGGGGAATGGAAACTGGTTTTTAATTGTAAACATTTATTTGGGTCCACTTTTTTGCTGAAAAGATTAGTAACGAAACCACAAACCCTTTATTAATCTCAACATCAAGAAAGTGAAATTTCCTGCTAAATTTTCTTCCATTGTAAAGGGGGATAAGAGGAAAAACGTGTATTTAAAAATTTTAAAGGAAATTTTCTTCAAGGATTTTTCTGCACTCCCTTTCCCCAAAAAAATAATAAAAACATCCTCCACAAAATCCCCTTCCAACTCACAAGGGAATGCACAAAATCAAAAGGAAAACACAATCCCAAAATTTTCAAATCCAACCAAAATTTAATTAGCTATGCTGGGGGAAAGTTGGGAGCCCCCCATAAAAAACCCCCTTTGGGTTGTTGAAAAGAAAATTTTTTGTTCCCCAAAAAACAAAAAAAAAAAATTTTTTTTTAATTACAAAAAATTTTTTGGGTTCTCACAAAAAAACCAAAGATTTTTTTACAAGAAGGGCCTCCCAAATTGACAAATTTATTTCAATTCAGATTTGAGAACAAACGGGATTGAGACACCCCCTTTTTTTTTGGCAAACCAAAAAAAAAAGGGCACATTTTCCATGTTTAAATTTGTCCCCAATTCCCTTTCCAATAAAAAAAGGGGTTCTGAATTTGTCATCCAAATGAAGGGGTCCCAAAACCCCCCTTAAGAAATACTACACATGTGAATCAAAAGCAGTAATAAAAAGCAAAAATGTCCTTTGCGGCCCAATTTTATTTGGTCAAACCAGAAAGGAAAATCAAAGTTCCCCTTTAAATGAACATAGAAGTGAAATTTGGGAACTAAAAACAAAAAAAACAAAAAGTTTCAGAAAGGGAAAATTTTGGGGCTGGAAACAAGAAAAAGCTACGGAGAAACCTTTTAAAGCAAAACATTTTTTTTGAGCAAAGACATAATGTATAAATTTAAAAAGGGTGTTTTCTTGAAGTTTTTAAAGGAAAAAAAATTAAAAGTTTCAGATTAATTCAGCAAACCTAAAAAGGGAAACATCTGGAAAATTGTCCCTTTTTTTCCAAAAGCCCCGAATGGACTCAAGGGAAGAATTGATTTTCCAAAGTTTTTTTAAAAAATAATTTCTTTTTTTTAAAAACCGGGGGTTTAAACCCCAAAAAGGGGTTTAACATGCATAAAAAAAGGGGAAAGGGGAAAAACCCTTGAAAAAACCATCTTAGAAAGGGGGCGTTGATCCCTTAAAAAATTTGGGGCATCTTGCGGGGGGTTTTAAAAAAAAAACCCGCCGGGGGTTTTTTCCAGGGGCTGCTCCTAAATCAAATTTAAAAATCCCTTCTAACCCCTTTTGGGGGGTATTTACCTTTTTGTTTGTTGCAACAAAAACGCTACAAAAGGCCCTGCTAGACGGGTACTATATGAAATGTTTTTTAAAAACGGGAAACTTTTTAGAAAGCTATTGTTTACAATAAAGAAAAGTGATATTTCAAGAAATACGGGTCCACGAATTCAGGATGTCAGAGGACCCATTTTAGCAATTGATGGGGGTCCCAATATCTCATATTTTGTTATTAAATGTCTTTCATGGTACAACCCCTTTAATGCAGACCTTCTGTTATATTATGTACACAGTTGGTGCTTCTGTTTTCTTACCGTAACAATATACACTCACCGGCCACTTTATTAGGTACACCATGCTAGTAACGGGTTGGACCCCCTTTTGCCTTCAGAAACTGCCTCAATTCTTCGTGGCATAGATTCCACAAGGTGTTGCAACGATGCTCAATTGGTACCAAGGGGCCCAAAGAGTGCCAAGAAAATATTCCCCACACCATGACACCACCACCACCAGCCTGAACCGTTGATACAAGGCAGGATGGATCCATGCTTTCATGTTGTTGACGCCAAATTCTGACCCTACCATCCGAATGTCGCAGCAGAAATCGAGAACTCATCAGACCAGGCAACGTTTTTCCAATCTTCTACTGTCCAATTTCGATGAGCTTGGGCAAATTGGAGCCTCAGTTTCCTGTTCTTAGCTGAAAGGAGTGGCACCCGGTGTGGTCTTCTGCTGCTGTAGCCCATCTGCCTCAAAGTTTGCCGTACTGTGCGTTCAGAGATGCTCTTCTGCCTACCTTGGTTGTAACGGGTGGCTATTTGAGTCACTGTTGCCTTTCTATCAGCTCGAACCAGTCTGCCCATTCTCCTTTGACCTCTGGCATCAACAAGGCATTTCCGCCCACAGGACTGCCGCTCACTGGATGTTTTTTTCTTTTTCGGACCATTCTCTGTAAACCCTAGAGATGGTTGTGCGTGAAAATCCCAGGAGATCAGCATGTTCTGAAATACTCAGACCAGCCCTTCTGGCACCAACAACCATGCCACGTTCAAAGGCACTCAAATCACCTTTCTTCCCCATACTGATGCTCGGTTTGAACTGCAGGAGATTGTCTTGACCATGTCTACATGCCTAAATGCACTGAGTTGCCGCCATGTGCTTGGCTGATTAGAAATTAAGTGTTAACGAGCAGTTGGACAGGTGTACCTAATAAAGTGGTCAGTGAGTGTCGTTCTCTGTAACCAAGGGCCACGTGTATGAAAACTGTATACGTCTAAAATTCACTCTGTTACCCATAGCAACCAATCAGAGCGCCCCTTTAATTTTTTCAGAGCACTATATGAAATTAAAGGGGTGCTCTGATTGGGCAACAAAGTGAGTTTTAGACCTAGACAGTTTTCATACACATGGCCCCAAATGAGGCCAAAATCATCTTATAGTGCTGGCATCATAGATAGTGAATCAAGCTTCTCTGTCTGTCTTTCTTTAACATAAGGTCTCCATGCAGGATCTCATTTTCATTAATTTTTATCTTTCATTATTCTACTCCTACTTTCCCTGTGAATTAAAAACTTTCAACCGCTTCCTTCCATCATGAGACTGGGTTATTTTGCTTCTAAAGAATACACTCTCTTCACTATTTAATCAATATTGCTATCATGGTGTGTAACAGGCATTATTGATGAAAAGGACAGCAGTCTTTACACTAAAGATCAGAAAAATACAGGATAAAGTGTAAAATATGCGCATTTTACTGATGGTAGTGTTTATTTGGGGTGGGGCATAGAGGGTGTCTGTATTTTGTGTTGGACACTTAAAAAGTGCTGGGCAGCCTGCCCATTCGAATAATAGCGACATAATAGGCTGTAAGCCAGCATGGTACACCACACATATCTGCATTAATGGCACCCTTTTGTATCACCTTATCTATATGCAATTATAATACCAACAACCACCCCCCTCATGCACAGAAGGTGTGTGAGTGGTTGTCTTATCTGTATTTTTGCATTTGTGCAATTTCCCTATGTATTATACTGTGGCTTTTCTGCATACTAGCGTGAACAGGTATTAATTTAATGTGCAGTTTTTTATCATTTAATTGTCCCCCTAGTGGAGGGATGTGTGAATTACTGCTCAACAATTACCTGCACCTGTTTATTTTCCCAAGTAGCACAGGGGCCTGTGGCCTGTGTTGCCTTCTACTGGGTTCAGTCTGTAGTCCAACCATTGAGCTGTCAGTATGGCCTTTGGTGAGAAAACACTGATAAGAGTTGATGTTACCCAGATCACCACCACCACTGCCTTCTGGGGTTATCATAAACTCATATGGTTATAAGAGGAGAATATGTGATCCTCTTTCCTTTCCTACACGCTTCCAGTTGTCAGCAAATGATAGGTACAAATCTATTCATTTCCGACCTTGTTCAAGACTAACTTAGGCTAGAGCATCCTTTGCTTTAAAACGAGACTAAAAATGTGACTTTAGCTGTGATATAGCCCAATCAAGGCTTTAGAAGCAAGGACTCCTCAGATACTTTCCTTGGCTGCTAAAGTACTTATCTGCCAAGGACATACAGTATGCATCAGGTCTTGACTTTAAATGCTTGCCATGACTGGAATATATTAAACACAGCTTCAATTCTGTTATCAGACCAGGAGGGATATTCAGGGCATAACATTGCAGGCGAGGGGTAGGTTGGGAGAATCTATATAAGTTCACAGCTTGTTATTGTCATGTCTACCCCTGTACAGTGTTCCAGTGACTCCGGCGGCGGTCGATATAAGAACTTTCATTCATGTTTTCAGACCTCTAATATGAGAAAGAATTTATGTTTGTTTGGGGCAAGGTGTGTATTTTTGTTTCTATTTAGGGAGGTGGAAGATGAGCTTCTGCATATCTAATCACTTCCTGAGCCTGCTAAAAACACATGACTATTTGATTCACTGATATCTGTGATCTACTGAGATCTGGCGATTATGTAGAGATGAGCCCATGTTCTACCCTGTTTCCCCGAAAATAAGACAACATCTTATATTAATTTTTTCTCCTAAAGATGTGCTACGTCTTAGGTTCAGGGGATGTCTTATTTTTCCACAAATAAATTATAGCATGCTATACTAGTGTGTGTGTTTATCTTAAAGTTTAGAGTCACAAACCATAGGACATATGTATGTAAAGGACATTTTATGGCAGCTGCAGTGACTTATCTCAAAGGATGGCAAATGTGACATGCTGGGACCTGTGGAACTAGAAGTTCCAGCATGCGCCATCGGCCATCCTGTGAGATGTGTGTGTGTCAGTGTGATTGCTCTGTTTTCCCCCCTCTTCCCTCTTTTACTTACATGTACTTTCTGTCTCCTATCCTGGGATGTTCGGGACCTGTGGTGACATCACAGTCACATGACCTCCATGCACAGGTCCTTCAACACTCTGCTACAGCAATATGTCCCAGGTCTGTTTCTCGGGATGAGCGGGGCTTGGGAACACCTGCCCCCCCCCCCCCACCTTTCTCTCTGCCCACCCTTAGGGACAGCCCTGTGTATGGGGAGCTGCAGCAATGATTTCTGCTATGTCTTATTTTCGGGGGGTGCCTTATATTAGGGAATTCAACAAAATCTCTGCTATGTCTTACTTTCAGGGGTGTCTTATTTTCGGGGAAACACGGTAGAGATAACTTTCATGTATGGTCTCTGCACAATTAGATTTTATTCAGGCTGTGTTGTGCATCTAAGGCTCAGTTTTGATCAGGCTTTTTGGACATAAAACATGAATTGGTATATATATTTTAAAACAATATTACACTTTAAGGAAAGATTGCATTAAGGCACCATGAATAAAAAGTGCTTTAACTCTTTATATATATATTATATGGCATGGTCAAATTCACATCTCAAAAACAGTAGGGGTGTTTTAGGTGCATGGCCTAGATACAAAGACCCTAACTAACCCAACGTACACATGATAAGAAAAATGCTATATTCATGTAAAAGTTGATCTGACTTTCTGCTTAGATAGTTGTTTATAAAATCATCTACCAGTTCTAACCTGAATCAGAGTAATTTCAGTAACAAACAGTATTGCGATTCATGTTTGATTGCATCTTTATCGTCAGAACCTGCATTTTAGTTGGAAGTCATCGTTCTTAACATTCTTATTTGCTTACTGTTACAGGGAAAAATGTAATGTACGGAAAAAGGTCACAAATTTATTAACATTTTGTATCAAAGAATGTTTCCCAGCATGCTCCTTTATCTATTCAATGTAAACAAAAATAATTGCATACATAACTCAGTCTTTCATGTGTCTGTGTTGAAGAATAACATTTAAAAATGGTATTTGATCTGTGGCACAAATGCACCCTTGTTACACTTATTGAAATGCCCTGTAAATATTTTACAGGACTATATTCATGTATTAAAATGAACAATGTGATTTTTTATTTTTTTTTTACTGTCAATGCAGTCTTTCTACTTTTGAAGCATTTTTATGACTGATACCAGCCGTCTTTCCTCTCCTATGCATGTGCTTGTACCCTTACACTATGTAAATTGTGAAGATGCATAAATTATGTATCTCCAAGGTGGCTGATCTCTTAGAATACTAAACCAATTATGAGCCCAATATTAAATTAAGAGGAAGGGGGCTAAATGATACATTCTTATTAATCATGTACCTTTGAAGATAACTTGTGAATTCAGTAATAGAAGACATACAGTGGATTAACATATTAAGTTGGTAATCAGCTAATTTATTAAGAGGGAAGATAGGTTGCATTGGTTGGTATCATTAAATGGGAGTAGCTGAAAAACATCAAGAAAAGCAAAGCTCTACTGAATAAATATTACATTTTATGTTGTCTTGCACTGAATGCATAAAGTATGTCAAGCAAAAATGTAGTGTTCAAAGTGAGATATGTAAAATAAAGCAAATAAATTAAAAGAATCACCACTTGATACGGGGGTTCTCTATTTTCAGGTTTTTAAAAAATCTGTTCTACTTTCTTATTTTACTGTTTATAATAGTTTTTACATAATAAAGTCACATCTGTCATTGTATCATGGACAGGCTTCAGGACAGGGTGTGACCCAACTTAATAGTAAGTTTTTTCCTCTTCGCCTTCCAAGAGCCATAACACTTTATTTTTCCATCTGCATAGACATGAGGGCTTTACTTTGCAGGACAAGATGCACTTTCTAATGGTGTAAATGACTTTACCATAGAATATACTGGGAAACCGGAAAAAAAACTAAGTGGGGGGAAATTGTAAAAAAAACATATTTGTGCCATGTTTGTGGAAGTTTTGTTTTTACAGAATTCACTCTCCAGTATAAATAATGTATTTTGCAGGTTAATACAGTTCCTGCAATATCAAATATTTAGGGTTTGTACTGTAAAATAAAAACAAACATTTCCTATTTTTAAAATTTACGCTGCTGCACCACTCTCTGCGACCTATAACTTTTTTGTACTGCCACCTATGGACGTGAGTGATGGTGCAATTTTTGTGGGCTAAAGTGTACTTTTTATTGATAAAATTTTTTAATACATGCGACTTTTTTATCACTTTTTATTTCAATATTTGGGGAAGGGAAAAGACCAAAAAAACACAATTTGGGCATTTTTAACAAATTTTTTTCCCTCTTCAGTGTTCAGCGTATGGTATAAATGATGTTTTATTTTAATAGATTAGACTTTTACGGATGCGGCAATATGTAATTTTTTTAATTATTTTTTTATTCGTAAAATGGCAAAAGGGGGGTTTACATTTTTAATATTTTTTTATAATTTAAAACATAATTTTTTTTCTTTTTACATTGAGTCCCCTTAGGGTGCTTGACCACTATGGGACGCGTTCGTTAGTACACCTTGTGCTGAAAAGATGTCGATTTTACCACTTTCCGCCTGGGACAGGAAATGGTAAAACAGCAGACATGGTGGTGATAGACGCCGTCACAAGGCTTCCAGTTACCATGTTAACCAATCTGCACCCTGCAATCTTGCCAATCAAAGTAAGTAAACGGTGCACAACACTGTTTCTCATTCATTTTGATAGCACAGCTGCAATCGCTGCGTTGCTTAATGGGTTAAACTGCAGGAAACTGAGCCATCTTCATTCCCTGCTGTTACTGCCAGGTGTTAGCTGCTGACACCAGCCTTCTATGTAGCGGGATTACTGAGTATTCTTGCTACACAGAACGTTACCGGCACTATGACATATGGATACATCATGTGTCGATAAGAGATTTAACCCAATGGGAAATGGCATTTATGGGATTTTTGCTATTTTATCCTAAAATACCCCTTACAAAGAGTAAGCGTAAGGTCCTTAGGATGTGTCCCTGAAGAATGTTTTGATAGCAAATGCTAATGCCAACCTAAACTTATTAACTTATAGCTTATAACTTATAGATAACTTATTGATCGTTCCATAAATCAATATACCAATAGTGAAATATACAGACCAGGAAAACTGCCACACCACCAACACCCATTGCACGTTTCAGCACAGGTGGTTAAATTCATACTTTCACTATCCAAGAAAAAGACCAATTTAGCCCATCCATTTGCAATCTGTATAGATGCTAGTACACATCATTGCAACTTCAGAAAGTAAATTCTCAAACACAAAATACAGCAGCACAAAGTTGGCACTAAAACCTATATAAAAATTGAAATCGTGGAACATCTAAAATGCAATACCGCTATGTGTTTTATGTGAAAAAAATAAAGGCACTTAGTGCACAGTTTGATCAAGCTGCGTTACCCCACCTACTGCACAAAGCCACCATACATTGAGGGCTGGGCCCCATTCACATTTATATTAGTTTATTTGTTTTTGTCTTATGTTTCAGTGTCTTTATCTGGATTCAACTAAACCATTAATCACATTTTATTAACTTTATTTGGGTATTTATGCACATACTGAGCATCCAGGAATTACTTATGAATTTGCTCACTGAATTTTTTCATACTGCCTGCCTCAGACTTTTTATGAATTTTTTATACCTCCAATGATGTTTTCAGTGTAATTATTGTTTTTATCCTGTTCACTAATAAAATATTTTTAATGAAGTTATTTTGAGTGATTCGTGTTCTTTTTCAGGTTACAAATAATGATGTCCTACAGTGAATATGGCAAAGGTAAGTTCACATTTTTAGGGGAAAATCAAACAAATCCATGGAAAGTTAATGGGAATTTAATTGATACTTGAACGCATATTCTGGTTATGGCAGACAGTGATTGGAAAGCAAAGTTGTGGCAAGTCACATCTCAACAGGAATCTAGGAATTGTGCTCTTCAGGTTTAAAATGTCTGGTACATTCAGTCATATACTGTGTATTGCCCTTTTTTGCATACACTGGTCTTCTAAGGGCGATGAGCGGAGAAAAGCCCTCCCCCTTCACATTCAGAAGCACAGATTCCGTCCGAAAACCAGACAGAAGATTGTGCTTCTATAATGTTTTGCCAATGGACCGCCCGACGGAAAACCCGTGCAGTGGGGACTGCTGCACGGATATTCCATAGAGCACAATCGTGCTCATTTTCGGCCGGTTTTTCAGGCAGTCTGAAAAACCGCAAACCGGCTGCAAAAAAGGCCGAAAACCCGTGCTGTGGGGACATGCCCTAAGAGTATCAGGGACACTTATATCAGGGACAATTTATAGGCTCCTCTGCAAAATGATTTGGGCCCCACCACCTAATGACAGGGAACTAAAACAGCAGGTTACGCAGCAATAATTAAGGTATGAATAATTGAACAATGTAACCCATATAGTAGTGTTAGATAACAGAAAGCCAAAAATTTTCTTGCATCTGAGTGCCCCCTCAATCTCTGGGCCCCAAAACAGCTACTACAGACATAGTAATGCCCATGGAGCAGGGAACAAGTTGTGTCAGAGTACAGTAGATAGGGTCAATGACTGCAGAGGCCAAGCAGACAGCTTGTGTCATAAATTCTACCTCCTACAGGAAAATCTTACCTTTGCTTAATTACTGAAGGACAAAGCTGCAAAGTAATGCAGTGAAGTAGGCTAACCAAAGCTACAATTCATAACCAAGAGTTTTGTCCTTCCCGGCGTCAGGAAAAACATATGACAACCCCTATAAGATGTGTAATAACTACACTTTCTTGCTGATGTTCGATTTTAGGGAAAAACTTACTGGAAAAAGAATGCTGTTGAACTTGATAGTTATATGTCTTTTTTCAACCATGCTTATGATATAATACTATTTTACCATGTGTAGGCAGAAAAACAGAGAGGTTTTTCAGGTTACAAATAATGATGTCCTACAGTGAATATGGCAAAGGTAAGTGCACATTTTTAGGGGAAAATCAAACAAATCCATGGAAAGTTAATGGGAATTTAATTGATACTTGAACGCATATTCTGGTTATGGCAGACAGTGATTGGAAAGCAAAGTTGTGGCAAGTCACATCTCAACAGGAATCTACTACAAAGATTTATCATAAAAAAAAACTTTTACAGAACTTTAGGTACTCAATTAGCCACGCCATGTTACCAGTGTAATATGTTGTGTATCACTACATGTCATATTCTTTTGTCTC
This sequence comes from Phyllomedusa bahiana, assembly GCA_025379985.1. Taxonomy (NCBI): domain Eukaryota; kingdom Metazoa; phylum Chordata; class Amphibia; order Anura; family Hylidae; genus Phyllomedusa; species Phyllomedusa bahiana. The sequence goes on along the minus strand of JAODAL010002240.1, from coordinate 91,482 downwards.
ATGGATTGTCATAGAATCCTGAAGAAAAAACATCTGTATGTCTCCACGTACCATAAAAGGCACAGAGAAGTAAAATGTAAGCCCATAGTAAATAAGGTTGGAAAAAGGCACAGATCCATCAAGTCCAACTTGTAAACCCAAGCCAAAAATTCCTATGAAGTGGATGTCGATTGCCCAAAATAAGAGAAAAAATTCTCCCCAATATGGCATACATTTATATGAGCTTTTTATTTTAGATATATGTGACACAGATTTCAATTATAGCCTTGCACATGAATTCTTAGTCTATGATTTTAATTTTATAACACTTCAGGAGTCCCCCAAACATTCATAGGACATTAAGGTGTAACTGCACTGGGACTATATATATATTCTATATATATATATATATATATATATATATATATTATATATATTATATATATATATATATATATATTTTATATATATTTATATACATACTACATACATACATACACACACACACCTTATTATATAACTATCATTTATATTAGCTATTTATCTTTCTGTTTGTCAGTCTCATATCTACTGTATGTCTGCGTCAGATCTCTCTGTCTTTCATAGACATTAATAGAACAAATGTAGTCCAGTTTGGACCAAGTTTGCTGTACTGTATTTTCCAGCAGTATGCACTATTCCTGCTGGACACAAAAGCATTGTCTATTACGCTTTTGTGTCTTGAACCAAAAGCATATGCCACTATGAAATAGACTGAATAGGACTATGTATGTTTTAGTATTGTTGTCATCGCTCTGAACCTGCGACTTGGTCCTCGTTGCGCTGGTTTTACAAATTAGTAACAAATCGGACATATGCGCACTATGTCAAGGAAAGTTGGCAGATGACATCAGGTTTATTCAGAAGAAAAATTCTTTATTTTGGTTAACATATACAGGTTGATCTGAATGGAGGCTGTCAGGGAGGCTAGTCCTGATCTGGAACACCCCAACAAATTTGCAAGATTGGCAAAGAGTTCAGAAGTAGCATTACTGCAGCAAGATGTTACCCCTGTCTGCTCCTGTAAAGTGGGGAATAGGGACAAGCTAGACAGGTGCTCGTAGTTACAGGCTCCATTATTAGGGGAACAGATAGGGCAATCCTTTACAAAGACCAGGATCATCAAACAGTATGTTGTTTACCTGGGACCCGAGTTTGACATTTTGCAGATCGGGTTGACAGATTGCTGGGTGTGGCTGGTGAGAATCCAGCTGTCATGGTGCACATTGGCACCAATGACAAAGTTAGAGGTAGGTGGAGTGTCCTTAAAAATTATTTCAGGGACTTAGGCCAAAAGCTCAAGGCAAGGACCTCCAAGGTAGTATTTTCAGAAATACCACCTGTACCACAGAGAGGCAACAGGAGATAAGATAGGTGAATAGGTGGCTTAGAAAGTGCTGTAGGAAAGTGGGGTTTTTGGAGAACTGGGCTGACTTCTGTCTTTGCTGCAGATTCTCTGCTAGGGGTGGGGTGCACCTAAATGGGGAGGGTGCAGCTGTATTGGGGGAAAAAGTGACCATGAAGTTGGAGGAATATTTAAACTAGGGACTGGTGGGAGGACAACTACACCTATAGCATGCAAGATAGTGAAGACAGGGAGCTGGGAATTAGTAATAAATCAGCAGGTGGAGTGCAGGATAGTGAGGTAGTAATAGTTAATATGGACAAGGTTAAAAAAAAATGAAAACCAAAAAACCTTTAAATTGCATGCTGACCAATGCCAGGAGTCTCATCAACAAAAAAAATGAGCTAGAATTACTTATTGCTTAAGAAAAATATGACATAATAGACATGGCTGGATGAGACATATGACTGGGCAGTTAACTTAGAGGGTTGTAGTTTATTTAGAAGAGATTTTAAAAATCGGAAGGGGAGAGGCATATGTCTCTATATAAAATCCTGTCTGAGGCTATTACCACAGAAAGATATAGATACAGGAAATGAACATGTGGAGTAATTATGGGTAGATATACATGGGGGTAGTAACAATAATAAAATTCTATTAGGGGTCTGCAATAGCCCACCAAATATAAAAGAACCCATGTAAATGGACTCCTCAGATAAAAAGATGAGGCAGCTAATCATGATGAGGTTGTTATCATGGGCGACTTCAACTACCCAGATGTAAATTGGGCAACTGAAACCTGTGGCTCTCATAAAGGAAACAAGTTTTGTCAATAACTAAAGGTAAACACCTTTCCCCACTGGTGCAGGAGCCAACTAGAGGAAAGCCTCTTTTGAACTTAATATTGACTAATAGACCTCACAGAGTAACAAAGGTTCTGGTTGGGGGGCACCTAGGAAATACAGACTACAATATAATAAATTATAACTATATAATAGAGTATTTTGTATAAGTCACTTGAATTTCAGGAAGGCTAATTTTAATTTGCTTAGAGAGGCCCTAAACCACATTGACAAGGTATTTAAAAATAAAAGAACAGACAACAAATGAGAGATCTTTAAAAACATCTTAAACGCAAAATGTATGAAGTACATAACTTATGAAAATAAAATAATTAGAATCAGGAAAAAGAAAATGTGTATAAACATATATATAAAATTAGCGATATATAAAAAAAAAATAAATCATTTCAGCTACTTAAAAAGGAGGGCAGTGAAGAGGCACTAAAAAGCTACAATGAAAAAAATAAAATATGTAAAACATTGATAAAGACAGCAAAGCTGGAGACAGAAAGGCGTATTGCCAAATAGAGTAAAACTAACCCCAAATATTTTTTTAACTACATAAATAGTAAAAAGATTAAAAAAAGGGCAAAATGTTGGCCCTTTGAAAAGTGGCAAGGGAGGTATTATAGATGGCGATGAGGAGAAAGCAAACCTATTAAACATTTTTTTGTCCACCATATTTACAGAGGAAAATAACGTCAATGTTGATGGGCAGAGGAATGAGGTAAACTCCCCTTAAATGTTTCTTGACTAACCCAGGAAGAGGTGCAGCTCCGCCTTAAGAAGATTAAAATAAACAAATAGGTCTATGATGGTTTACACCCCCAAATTGTACACTTAAGATAGCTCCACAGCACACCGCAGATTCCATGCAAAATAGGAGCTTTATTGACAAATCGACAGGACTCCAATAGTAGTAGGTGCAAATATGCGCATACCGGAGCAGAGCCAGACCAAGTATTAATATCATTAATAATTGGTCTGGCTCTGCTCCGTTATGCTCATATTTGCACCTACTAATATTAGAGTCCTGTCTATTTGTAAATAAATTTATTTTGCATGAAATCTGCAGTGTGCTGTGGATATATCTTAAGTGTACATTACGGATTGGTTATCCTTTCACAAGCACCCCAGTAATACCAACCCAGTAATATAGGTGTGCAACATTCTTCACTTTCTAACATGGATGAGAATGCTTAGACTGAGGGAAAATGTTTGTAAGTGGGTAAGTAACTGACTGAGTGATAGAAAGTAAACAGTGGTGATTAATAGTATATACTCAGATTGAATCCCTGTTAATAGTGGGGTACCACATGGGTCAGTATTAGGCCTTTTATCTTTCTTATATTCAATAATGACCTTACAGAGGGATTGCATAATAGAATATCAATCTTTGCAGATACTAAGCTCTGTAAAGTAAACAACAAAATAGAGGATAATATTTTGTTACAAAGAGATCTGGATAAGTTGGAGGCCTGGGCAGAGAAATGGGAGATGAGGTTTAACACTAATAAACGCAAGGTGATGCACATTATTACATGACTACATGTTAAATGGAAAAACGCAGGGAAAAAGGGACATGAAGAAAGACTTGGGAATCCTAGTGAAGAGTAAATGTAATTGTAGAAGCCAGTGTCAGGCAGCAGCTGGCAAGGCAAATAGGATCATGGGGTGTATTAAAAGAGGCATAGATGCACATGACGGGAACATTATTCTCCCATTATACAGGTCACTGGTCAGACCACACATGGAATATTGTGTACAGTTTTTGGCACAAGTGCACAGGAAATACATTGTAGAGCTTGAACAGGTTCAAAGGCGGGCAACAAAAATAATAACAGGACTGGGTGGACTACAATACCCAGAAAGATTAGCAAGATTAGGGTTATTTAGGTTAGAGAAAAGACAGCTTTGGGAGGGGGGCAATTAATAATTATGTTTAAATATATTAAAGATCAATATAGAGCTCTCTCCCAAGATTTATCTATACCCAGGACTGTATCCAGAACAAGGGGGCATCCTCTACACCAAGAGGAAAGAAATTTTCTACTAAACATAGATAGGGATTCTTTACTGTAAAAGCAGTGAGACACTGGAACTCTCTGCCATAGGAACTTGTCATGGTGAATTCCTTAATAGAATTCAAAAAGGGTCTGGATACATTTCTAGAGTGTAATAATATAACAAGTTATAGGATTCTGAAAAAGGGTAGTTGATGCAGGTATTTATTCTGATTGCCATGTTGGAGTCAGAAATGTTTTCCCTAAATTGAGGACAATTGGCTTCTACCTCATGGGGGTTTTTGCCTTCCTCGGGATCAACGCTATAGCACAATAAGCCGGATGTCTTTCTTTTCTCGGCCTTACAAACTATGTAACTATGTAAATATCATTACTTCCCACATTTGATTATAATTCGCAATACAATTGGTTTAATCATAATATGTTACAATTATTTACTTCTCATCAACATACTTTTAATCCTAATATACCATGATTGGTTACATCTAATCAACATTTTCTACACAATACAGTAACCCTTACATTATCTGTTTTACTTTAATAATAATTAATTTGCAGCATAACCTGGAAAATCAGGTAGTCATTATTAATGGTTTGGAAAGAACAAGAATAAACAGCTAATCTCACTATTGATTATTAAATGTCACAGAAACAGGTTGTTTACTGTCAGTGGTAGCTAATTAATCTGGAGGACATCTTGATGGTCACAGAGGATTCGGAAAAACAAGTGATGGAATGTTACAGTATTCATCTCTGTCGCCATACATATATAAATAAATGTGCATCATCAGTGATTAGAGACAAAAAGCAACCAATGACAGAATAGGTTGGCCAAATAACTTTAGGTAATACACAACACACAATATTTGGTTCAGCACCTCCAAAAAACTTTAAATGTGGGTGCACGCTGTGACGGCTGTAATCTAAATACACATAACAATAACAGCAGCACACAAAAAATAGAATTCGTTAAAAAAAACTTTCTGCTTTAAAAAAACAAAAGTTTTTATGGGGTTCTTTGTTCCCCACTTTTGCGCAAATTGCTTAAGCCCACCTTCGACTTTCAACGAGACCTCAATGCAGGGGTCCTACACTACATTTACACTAACCTATATTTCTCTGTGGTCCATCCAGACCAAACCTTTCAGAATGTGAAGGCACCAGCTACTAAATACACTGCACTGATTAAAAATTTCTGTGTAGATGGGGGAGTGCTAAAAACAAAGATGGGGCAGCCCGTCCCCCTATTTGTAAACACAACACACAATATTGGTTCAGCACTCCAAAAAAACTTTAAATTGGGTGCACGCTGTGACGGCTGTAATCTAAATACACATAACAATAACAGCAGGTGCTGAACCAAATATTGTGTGTTGTGTATTACAAATAGGGGGGACGGGCTGCCTCCATCTTGATTTTTAGCACTCCACCCATCTACACAGACTTTTTAATCAGTGCAGTGTATTTAGTAGCTGGTGCCTTCACATTCTGAAAGGTAGGTCTGGATGCCCACAGAGAAATAAGCGTTAGTGTAAACGTAGTGTAGTACCCACCTGCATTGAGGTCTCGTTGAAAGTCGAAGGTGGGCTTAAGCAATTTTGCGCAAAAGTGTGAACAAAGAACCTCATAAAACTTTTGTTTTTTTAAAGCAGAAAGTTTTTTTCAACGTATTCTATTTTTGTGTGCTGCTGTTATTGTTATGTGTATTCAAATAACTTTAGGTAAACCACAGCCATAAACAAGTCCCTCTTGTGTCTGTTGGAAATTATGAATAATTTAAGACTGAAGAACTAAGAAATGTTTAATATATCCATAACTACGTCAAGGCTAAGCATTCCAGACAGATCAAGGACAAAAAAAATTCTTAACTCTTCTAGGTCTTAGAAATATGGACATTTAAAACTGTGGATAGTAAATAATTATGGTGGGAGCCATGACCAGACCAGAACAGGTAACACCTTCCAGTAGTTGCCCCATTTTGGATTTAACACCAGTCATAGATTTCATCTAGGGATGTTTTGTGCATTTTGAGCGCACAGGTATTCCATAGTATTTTTAGCATTGGGCCACGAAAATGGAGGGAAAAAATTGCAGTTCTGCCATTGTCTTTTGGTCTTCGTTTTTACAACGTTCGCCGTGTGGTATAAATGGCATGATAACTTTACTATGCGGGTCATTACGATTAAAAAGATATACATTTTACACAGTTTTTTATGTTTGATTACTTTCTCACTATAGAAAGTGGTTTATAAAAAATTTCGTTTTTATGTTGTCATAGTCTGACTTTCTTATTTTTCTGCATATGAAGCTGAATAAGGGCTTTCTTTTTGTGTGATGAGTTGCCGTTTTCATTGGTATCATTATCTGGTTCATATGACGCTTTGATCGCTTTATCAAGGTTTTTGGAAGGCAGGATGAACAAAATACAGCAATCCTGGAAGTGTTTTTCATTTTTATTTTTTACAGCGGTCACCAAGTGGTATAAATGACACGCTATCTTAATGCAGCAGGTCGATACAATTACAGTGATACCTAATTTGTATTTTTTTTATGTTTTAATGCTTTTATACAATAAAAAAACATTTATCCATTTTTCTGTGTACAGAGCTGTATAGCAGCTTGTTTTTTGTGGAATGCGCAATCCTAGTAGTGTTTTTGTTTTTATTTATAACAGTGTCACAACACAGTATACATTTACTTTTTTTTTTTTTTGTAGCACTTCAAAAAAAAGTTTTTATTTGGTAAAACAAAGGGCGACAAGTATGAATCTCGCCACCTCGGAGCACATGTTTCCGCCAGTTTTCTGGCGAAATTTGCGCCTCATGTATGTCGGTGCCGAGGTGCGCTCATACATGCGGTGTAAAGTCCGCCGCGCCTCGTCAAGGTGTGAGGCGCAGTGCGGGACTGCGCTTAAGATTCGCCACCCGAGGTAGTGCGATCATACATGCCGTGTAAAGTCCGACTCGACAGTGTTTTGGCACATTTGAAAGGACTTAGGCGCAGAAAGGGGACTGCGCCTCATATTCGCCGTGCGAGGAGGTGCGCTCATACATACGTGTAAATTTTCCTGCGCCTCGCCAGTGTTTGGGCGCAGGGCGGACTTGGGGCCCAGAAGGGACTGCACCGAACATTTATTCCAATTCGAGACAGGCTGGAAAACAGCGAGAAATCATTAAACATGTCCGTGCGGCATGGAGTATGAATCAAAAAATCGCCTTAATAAAGGCTTAAAACATTCTCTGAAAAAGAGCTCAAACCTACTAAAAAAATACAGAAATAAAATCACTTTCCAAAAAACAAGAACGGCGCTACATCGGGAATTTGGATATTGGAAATTGCCGGGAAATACAGTAATTCAAATTCTGTAAGCTCTTCTCATTGGTGGCAGAAACCACCAATCAGAATAGGAGCGACAGTGACCCATTAAAACCTATGGAGAAGTAATTGACAATCAAAATTAAAGGTGGGACAGTTCAAAATACAGTAAAAAGGCAGAAAAAGCTGATTGGTTGAGCTAGCAGGGGCTGGCATCCTGGCCAATCAGAATAGGAGCGACAGGGGCCCATTAAAACCTATGGAAAATTTGACCAATCAAAATCAAAGGCAACATTCAAAATACAGTAAAAATGCAGAAAAGAGCTGATTGGTGAGCTAGCGGGGCTTGGCTAAACCCGGGCCCAAAAGAGCGCGAGCTACTTGTCCCATTGTATCAATGGAGAGATCGGGCAATAAATCTCGCTCTCACGCCGTCGGAATGGAGTATGATTAAAAAATAATTTTTTATTAGGGGCAAAAAATCTGAAAAAGAGCTGAAACCTTCTATAAACATAAATCAAATACCTAACAACGCGTTTGTCCCCCGAGACCGCCTACATCAGAATTGGGATATAGAGAATTGCCCGGGAAATACAGTAATTCAAATTCGTAAGCGCTTCTCATTGTCGACAGAAACCAGCCCAAACAAATAGGAGCGACAGTGACCCAAATTTTAAGCTATGGAGAAGTATGGACCAACACATGAAAAGGCGGACAGTTAAAATATAGTAAAAAAACCAGAAAAGAGCTGATTGGGTTTAGCCCAGGCGGCAGATATGAATCCACCAATCATATGTAGTTTCATCTATTTTTTAATGGCGAAAGAAGGGCGCGATAGAAAGGGCCCTAAAAGTTATTACTGTCTATGGGAAATATTCTAGTACTGTGATTGGTTGGGGGAAGAGGGGGTCGTCCAGCTTAGCCAATCGCGGGGGAGCTACCTTCTCATAGAGTTCTATGGGAAAAGAAATGCAGAGCAAGCTCTGTTTGTGATTGCTAAGTTTAAAAAAGGCGCGGTTTTTTTGGACCAATGGGAGATCGAGCGAACGCTCTTTTGGGTTTTCTAATGCAATTGAATAAAACTGTACGTGCCCGAAAAGATAAAGACTCCCGAAGTTGTACCGATCTGTATATAAAAATAACAATAATTTTGGGGGTAACGAAAAAAAATAAATTTAATTTAATAAATTCATTTTATTTCTTTATTTTCGTTCACCCATCTATTTGATCATGGCTAACGAAAAAATAAAGAAATAAAAATGAATTTATTGAATTCATAATTTTTTTTTCGTTACCCCATATTATTGAACATTTTATATACACATCGGTACAACTTCTGAGTCTTATCATTTTATTTCGGGGACTACAGTTTTATTACAGAATCATTAGAAAACCCATAAGAGCGTCGCCCATTGGTCCAAATAACCGCGCCTCTTTTTAACTTAGCCAATCACAAACAGAGCTCGCTCTGCATTTTTTTTCCCCATAGAACTCTATGAAAGGTAGCTCAGCCCTGATTGGCTAAGCAGGGCGAGCCCCTCTTCCCCCCAACCAATCACAGTACTAGAATATTTCCCATAACAGTAATAACTTTTAGGGCGCCCTTCTATCGCGCCCTTCTTTCCCCCATTCAAAATAGACCACTACATATGATTGGTGGATTCATATCTGCCGCCTGGCTCAACCAATCAGCTCTTTTATGCCTTTTTTACTGTATCTTGAACTGTCCGCCTTTTCATTTGATTGGTCCATACTTCTCCATAGCTTATAATGGGTCACAGTCACTCCTATTCTGTTTGGCTGGTTTATGCCGACCAATGAGAAGAGCTTAAAGAATTTGAATTACTGTATTTCCTGGTAATTCTCTATAATCGCAATTCCTGATGTAGCGCCGGTCTCGGCGACAAACGCGTTGTTAGGGATTTGATTGATTTATGTTTATAGAAGGTTTCTGCTCTTTTTCAGATAATATTTGACACCTAAAAAAAGGATTTATTTACTAATACTCCATGCCTCACGGCGCTGAGAGCCGAGATTTCATTGCCCCGATCTCTCCATTGACTACAATAGGACAAGTAGCTCGCGCTCTGATTGGCTGGGATAGCCAAGCCCCCGCTAGCTCAACCAATCAGCTCTTTTTTGCCCTTTTTACTGTATTTTGAATGCCCCGCCTTTGTTTTTTGTTTGGGGTCAATATTTCTAAAAATTTTTTCGTTCATTTTCGCCAAATTTTCTCTGAAAAAAATAACTTCTTTCCAATAAAATCGGCACGAATCACTTTAAAAAAAAAGCTATTTCCGGGCTGCACAGAGCCTGCAGGGGGGCTGTAGAACTTGTGCCATGCTTAAATATGAAAGGGAGTTTGGGTTTTGGGTTCTTCTTTTGAAAAATTTTCCCGGGCACTTAAGAGGGAAAAAACGACCAAAAAACGGAAGCGGGAATTTTTGCCTGTTTAAATCATGCCAAAAACGGAAAAAAAAACAAGCGGGGAAGGAGCTCAGGTGGCAACATTAGTGACAAGTGTGGGGGTTGACGGGCTAGCCACAGCAGCAGGGAGGTCAGACAGTGGCAAAAATGACATTCGGAGGTGGAAAAAACGGGAAATAGGTCAAAAGGGGGAAAAAAAGGGGGGCCCCCAAAGGAAAAAACGGGGTGGGGGTAAGGTCACGGCACCCACCCCAACAGCAGCAGCAGGGAGGTCAACAGGGGCCAATGACGGGGGGGGGTTTTTGTATTCAGGGCCCGCAGCCACAGCAGCAAAATAAGGCAACAGGGGCAAAAAGCCCAAAAGTGTGTAGGTCACGGCGGGCAGCAGCAAGGTCAGGCAGTGGCACAATAAACATTCGGGAAAGGGGGTGGCCCAAAAAAAAAAAGGATTAGGCCAAAAAAATGGGAAAACGGCAAATGACACATTGTTGAGTTGACGGCATCAACACAGCAGCAGCATGAGGTCAGACAGGGGGGCAAAATGAAAAAGTGTGTAGGTCACGGCAGCAGCAGCATGAGGTCGGCAGTGGCACAATGACATTTTTGGAGGTGGCAAAAACAGGAGAAAGGCCCCCAAGATTTGGGGACAATGACAAAAGGTGGAGGTCCCCCGGCAAAAACCCCAAAAGCAGCAGCAGAGGCCCAACTTTGGCAAATGACGAGTGTGGGGGTGGGGGGCAATACCACCCCTGGTAAAGATGGGGTTTGGCAGTTTTGGAAAACGCAGAAATATTTTTTCATCAGGCAGGGGGCGGCTTAGAAAGGGGCTGGGGGGAGGTAGTTTAAACCCCCGGGACCATTTCCACATTTTGGGGTTGAGGCTTCGGGGGCTGATGTAGTCCTGACGCCTAAGGCATTGGTGTGTGGAAACCCTTTGGCCGACCCAAACCCTGTTTCATTTTGACAAAGGCATTCGTTCCACATTTCCCGGGGAAAAGGCGGGACCCCCCTTGGGGGGAAAACGATGGCCCCCCCGAAACTGAAACCCCCCCTCTGATCCCCACACAACTGGGGGGGCAGGACAGCTTCCCCCAACTGAAAACCCCAGCAATTTTGCGGCCACCCCTCCATTTTGGCTGCCCATTAGCCCCAAGGGGAACTTTCAAATTTGGGGTGGCAGATTTGCTGTCCAAGTGGGGGCCACCCCCTTTTTGTTCAGGACTGCTCCAGGCCTGCTGCGGGGCGAACTACCCTCCTCACTAGGGCGGGGAAGGAACCCGCTCATCATGGGCTCCAGACTTAAGTTACTGCTGATGGAGCTGGTACTGCTCCCCACCCCCCCCACCTTTTCCCCCCGCACCGCGGGAGTAGTACTGAGCACTGAGGGAAACCCCCCTTCCCGACCTGTCCGAGGAGGGGGGGGATGCCGCACATAGGGACGGGCCCAATTAATTTCGGGGATTTCCCTATATAAATTTTAGTTTGGGCCCCCCCTCTCAATAGCTGGGAAAAAAAGGGTCCCATTTTTACCGGTACGAGGGTCCCCCAAAAAGGGGGAGAGCCCCGAATCAACCCCTGCCGGTGCTACTTTTTGGCTGTCAAAGCCAGGCCCAAAAACATGCTGCGGGGCCCTCTCACAAGTGGGCTCCCCAGGGGCTCCCTCCCCCATTTCCACTTTATACTTTCCACGGTGCTTGGGGGTTCCCTCTGCCTTCTTCCTCTCTCCCTCCCCTCCCCACTGCTTCCCCCCTCTTGTCACCTGGGAAAAAAATCCACCCCATTTCACAAAACAATGCTTTCCCCTCCCCAAAGTCCCCCTCCCCCTTTCCCCCTCCTCCATTTTCAGTCCCCAACCGGGACTCATGTGCCACGAGATGTAGTCGCCACGTTTTCCAGTCCCCCCCGCCCGACAGATTTTTTCAGCACGTTCCAGGGCATGAAGCAGTGGAAATTTACGTTTTTCATCCCCCTTCCTGGCGACTGACAAATTTAAATGGCCCCCCCCCGAATGGCCTCAAAAAACGGCAGGGGTCACCATGAGCTGCCACTGGCTGACATCAAAGTTACACAGGGGAGTACTTCTTTTGCCCGGATCATCAAAAAAAACGTTAAGGGCCCTTTTCTCTGTTCATACAGTCGGTCCAACATGTGCAGGCTGGATTCCAACGGTGGAAACATCGCATATCAGAGTGTGTTGGGGAGGCCGTTCTGCCGCTGCAACTCGAGGAGGGTTTTCCTGGTTTTTTACAATGGATAAAGTGCATGCACAGTTTCCTGGCCATTTTCAGAATGTTCTGAAGATCGGTGGAAGACTTAAAGGGAACCTTTTCACAACCAGATTGAACACATGCGCCATGCGGGGCGCATGACCATCCCTCCTCGGTGCAGCGCGGACACCAAATTTTCCTCCCATTGTCCGCACCAGGGTTTTTTCCCCGATTTGCAGTTGGCGCGGAGAAAGCGACACATCGATTCCTGCTGCATGACGGGGAGCAGTTCCTCCCCTGTGTTACTTCGTTCGCCGAGGCAAGCCAGGTGTAGAACTGCGTGACACCGCTGTGCCTTACACATGTGGCATGATGGAGCAGTACTTGTGGAGGCTAAAGTTGGTGGTGGGAGGAGGAGGAGGCGGACATTGGCGCAGGAGCAGCAGTTACACAACGTGGAGGAGAAAGCGGCGTCTCCTGTCCAAGTTGTTGGTGTGCCGGGGCAGGAAGCACATTCCCCCAGGGGGGCCGAAAAAGGACTTTGTACTGGCCCTGACCGTAGTTACAGCTCCAGACGTCCCCCGCTGCCATGCACCTTGGAACAAACCGATAAGCTTAAGGACTGCCCACCTTCTGTTCAACATATTTATGAAGTGCGGTATTTGCCTTTTTGGAAAAGAAATTACGGCTTGGAACTCTCCACTCGGCTCGGCACAAAGCCATTATTCTCTGAATGGTGCAGAGTCCACCATTTGGGAAAGGGAGGGACTGCAGTACCAACAACTTGGACAGGAGCCACGGTCAGCTGCTGCACCTTAAGATGGTTGGACGCAAAACTGTTGTCTCTTTGCAATCGCCCTCGCTGAACGACTGCTGGCGCCATGAGTAGTGAGGCAGGAGCATCTGGACCGGGAGATGATGTCAAAGAGAAACAGCTCCCTTCTGCAGAGGTGGTGGGCCTTGACTGGCGCAATGGCATGCGTGCAACTGGGCGCGCTGCTGCCCTGTTGCTGCGGCGGCAGGAGGGACCACCACACTGAGCCACGTTTCTCTCAGGCCACCGGATGGTGGACGCTGCATGTGTTGATGCAGGGCCGTGGTGCCAACGTTAGCTCCCTGGCCACGATTCACTTTCTGCTTACAGCTCCTACATATACCCATATTCGGCTCCTTCAGTGTCTTAGCAAAGAACTGCCACACCGCCGAGTATCGGACTTTACCGCCAACGCTCCGCACTGAGTGACTACTGTCGCCGCTGCCTCGCTGAGCCCCTGTGCCGTACTTTCTTGGACCTGCGAAGCGGGTTTTTTACCCCGTGGCCGCTTGGCTCCCGACCTCACACTGCTGCGATCCTGCTGACTCATGGCCACACGACCCACTTCCCTGGCTGCGCCGCTGCCTGACGCGCAACTAACGCCCTCTTCTCCTGACATGATGAAGCCCTTGCCTCACCCGGCCCCCAAGTGCGGTGGGCTACATCATCATCTATTTGTGTTTCCCATCGTCACGCTGTCACTCATCACCGGTCTTGGAAATGCAGAGGTTTGACCCCTCACAACATGACCTCCCATGCCACTCTCACATCTATACTTTGACGCCTACTGCAAGAAGCAGGGGATAATGGCCCCATTTCTTAGCTGAAAAGTAGCTGCGCCCTGCCCTCCTCAATTGTTCATCCTCACTATATAGTGGCGCTGAGCCCAGACCACCTCGTAGATCTCTGGCTGAGGGAACCGGAGGGGACAGAGGCGGGTTGAGGACAGGTGAGGGCCGCTGACCCGCTCCCGGGCCATGCCAACTAAGGGTTGTGTCTGACGTTCCCACCGACTCTTGGCGGGGGTTGTCAGATGTCATCTGGGAGGAAGAGGATGACCTAGTCAACCAATCAAGAACCATTGGGTTGCTAGTCAGTACAACGGCCACTAGATGACAGCGGCAGTTGGGGCCTCACCGAGTGACCCCTGCTGCACGTCCCCTTGCCTGTGCTGCGACCTGGGTTCAGGAATGTTTGTGCTTCTGCCACTCGAGGTGAAGAGCCCGCCACCTCTCTGTCTGACATACTGTTTGGGTTCCCAAAAGTACAGACACTGTTTGATGAAGATATCTGTATATTATAAATACACACCCTTATTTGACTCCAAATGAACCCCTAAGAAGCTTGGGTAACCCTTGGATATAAATTGCGCCCCCACAAATGGGCAGGAGAAATTGACTTGTATGTGCCGTTTAAAAATCTGTGTATTTTACTGAATATAAAAAGCACAAACAGGCTTAATTAACCTTCGGGGAAAGAATTATGCTACAGAAATTTCTTCTGTGGCGTGAAAAACAAAGTTCTTTTACTGAGTACAACTGCAGAACAACGCTTAATTAACCCTGGATGTAATTGCGCCCAAAAAAATGAGCAACCAAAACTACTAGCTTTGTAGCGTGTTACAATTGCTGTTTCTACGCTACACAACAAGAGAAAAAATTGTAATTAACCTTTGCTTGTGAATTATGGTACAGGAAATTGTATTTTTGGCGGTGAAAAAGACGGTCTATTTTTTGTCACCACAGCACAAAAACAACGTTTAATTAACCCCCGGATGTAAATTGCGCAAAAGAATTGAGCAACCAGAAACTACTAGCTTTGTAGCGTGTTACAATTGCGTTTTCTACGCTACACAACAAGAGAAAAATTTTTAATAACCTTTGCTTGTGAATTTTTGGGACAGGAAAAATTGTAATTTTTGGGGGTGAAAAAGACGGTTTATTTTTTGTCACCACAGCAGAAAAAACAACGCTTAATGAACCCCTGGATGTAAAATTTCGCAAAAGAATTTAGCAGCCAAAAATGAAGTGGTATTTGTAATTATAAAAAACGCTGTTTCTTTTAAAAGAATACAACAGGAGCTGGCTTAGATCCCCTTTGGGTATTCAATGTGCTGTGAGCAGATAGCATTAAAATGTATATGCAGCTGCAGTGGACGCACACTGGACTTCAGATCCAATACACCAAAAAAATCAAAATAGAACATTAAGAGAAGCAGTCTCTGAGACAAGCTGAGACACCCCACAAAAATCGCTGTATAAAAATCATTCTTTAGCAACAATCAAACCGCGGCAGCACTTCCCTGATCAGTACAGTGGGAAACGGTAAGAGCTCCAGCGTCGCGCCCGACTTATATAGTGCGGTGATGTCACAGAATCCCGCCGGTCTCTGATTGGCTTCATCCCCGCACATGTCATGCAGGCCCATGCCCTTCTTCCTCCCAGAGTGCTTTGCCCCGTGGAACGCCAGGGGCTCGCAGCCATTTTATCAATCAACAGCACACTTTGAGCACCCGAAGTACCCCAAGCTTCGACTTCTTTTTAGAACCGAAGTTTTTCCCGAAAATTCTAAACGAATTCCACTTCGTTAGAACAATTCGCCCATCTCTAGTTATAATGGTTTTACTGTCGCTCCTATTCTGATTGGTTGGTTTCCCGCCGACCAATGAGAAAGCTTAAAGAATTTGAATTACTGTATTTCCCGGCAATTCCCTATATCCCAATTTCCCGATGTAGCCAGTCCCCGGCGACAAACGCGTTGTTAGGGATTTGATTGATGTATGTTTATAGAAGGTTTTAGCTCTTTCAGATAATATTTTACACCTAATAAAAATGATTTTTTTTTTAATCATACTCCATGCCGCGTGGCGCTGACAGACGAGATTTCATTGCCCCGATCTGTCCATAGACTATAATGGGGAAAAATAGCTCGCGCTCTGATTGGCCGGGATAGCCAAGCCCCTGCTAGCTCAGCCAATCAGCTCTTTTCTGCATTTTTACTGTATTTTGAATTGTCCCACGTTTGCATTTGATTGGTCAATATTTCTCCATAGGGTTTTAATGGGTCCCTGTCGCTCCTATTCTGATTGGCCAGGATTGCCAAGCCCCCGCTATCTCAACCAATCAGCTCTTTTCTGCATTTTTACTGTATTTAACACTGTCCCGCCTTTGCATTTGATTGGTCAATACTTCTCCATAGGTTAAAATGGTTCACTGTCGCTCCTATTCTGATTGGCTGGTTTCTGCCGACCAATGAGAAGCGCTTACAGAATTTGAATTACTGTATTTCCCGGCTATTTCCAAGATCCTAATTCCTGATGTAGCGCCGGTCTAGATTTTTGGAAAGTGATTTTTTTTATTTTATTTTATTTTTTTAAGGTTTGAGCTCTTTTTCTGAAAATGTTTTACACCTAATAAAGGCGATTTTTTTTTAATCATACTTCATGCCGCACGGCGCTGAGAGACGAGATTTCTCTTGCGATCTTCTATATGTTTCCTCTCATGTTCCGTTCTCGCTTTACTTCGCCACCGCCGGATCATTTAGACCATAATCAACCAGGTCTGCCTGTCGGAGCTGCCGAGCGCTGCAATGCGCCGCACTTTACCGACCCGCGATCGTACATGCCTCGCACTTTTCGAACGCGCCGCGTCCCACCCCAGAACGCCCACACCGAGCCCACACCGCGCCCATTGCACGCCCCTTCATGTGAGGCACATTCGAAAGTGACGAACGCTGCGCCTAACATCGCATCCCTGCGTCCGACAGGGGATTCGGGCGGGTGAGGCGCAGGATACGCCAGAAAAGAGGCGTAAATCCCATTTATACATGTCGCCCAAAATGTTTGCATCACTATCTTCTGATAGCCATAACTTTTTCATTGGTAGCACTTTAGCATTAATATGACTTTTTGATCGCATTTTATTTCATTTTTTGTACTGCAGGATGAATGAAAATTCTGTAACAGTTTTTTTCAGCGTTCATTGTGTGGGTTAAATAACATGACAGATTTATAGGCTTTGTACTAAATGGGTGTACCTTATTTATTTTTGAGGGTAATTGGTGTTTGTAAAAGTGAAAAAGGTCGGTGTATATGTTTTTATTTTATTTTTTTGTTTGTGTTTTATTTTTTTTAGACTTTTTTATTTAACATTATTAACACTGTTTTTGTACTTTATCACATATTTTTTTACTTGTCCCTATGGAGGACTTTTATCAGTGATCTTTAGATCACTGATACAATGCATAGCAGTACTATCAATCACTTTGCCCTCAGGGTGATGTCACATGCAGCCCCAAAGCCTTTTTAAGGGTTTTGGGTTGCGAGGGAGAGCATCAGCAGCTGCAATCACATCTTGGCAATGCTGATGTGGACAGAGGGAGCTCCCTCCCTCTGTCTTTCTATTAGCTGCCACAATCGCAGCTAAGGGATTAATCGTCCGCAACAGGAGTTAGCTCTGGTCCTGGACGACACAGCATGGGGCCAGCTGTAATATATAGCTGTTTCCATGCTGCGATTGTGTGGGCTCACAACCTTGGCTCACACAGTCACTCCCAAATAGGTATGTCCAATGTCAGAAAGAGGTTAAATATCCTTATAACTTCCAAAAATTGGGTAAAACAAAGCACTTTCTATTTATATGGAGTTAGAAATCTTAATATCCATTTACGAAATTCAGAAACTCATAAAAAGTCATGCAATATAGTCTGTAACTTCTGTTTTAGGAAGGTTGTGTAGTAAATTTCATATGATCTTTTATAAAGCTGCTAAGTAAGCTTGACTGTTTGCCACTTTGAGAGGTTATTTAGTAAATGCAGTTCATATTCACTAATGTAACTTTATTGGGGTATCATATCAATGGTCTCATTTAAAAAGGTATCTTTAAATGAAATATATCTACTGAGCTGAACTCCTAAATACTTGCATAAAGGTTTTGAAACTTGACTTGAAAGAGAAATAACCTTATAATTATTGTCGCCCACAGTATAATATGTGGTTTCATTTTGATATTAAGAAAATGACCTTTTCTGCATGTTCAGCTATCTGATGAAGACTGGAATGAAAGATAATAGGATTAAATGTATCTCACAAAGAAATATGCATTGGATTTAAGGCTTAAGTCATAATTCTCTGCAGCCTGAACAGAAATCCATATTGTGAACATTTGTAAAACAAAACAAAAAAATCATGGATGAAATAGACATTAAAATTATAAACAATGAATATTCTTTTGCTATAATTAATTTTAACCCCTTACCGACATTGTGCCAGTGAGAAGGTTTGGAGCAGGTTCACTTGCTAAGCCCACTCTATACATGGCGGTTGCAGGCTCATTATTACAGCTGACAATGTTGCTAACAGCAAAGATCAGAGCCGGCTCCAATCACTGCTGTTTAACCATTTAATGATTATTTAAGTGTGGAATAGTGTCGGAAGTTACCGAGGTAACTTTAAGCCTAATAAAGGCTTCCGTAGCAACCATATTGGTGCTCCTTTTACTTCCTGTCTTAGGCAGGAAGTAACAGAACAGAACTGCCATCGTGGTACACCCTTTTGCATTTTCCATATAATGCATAAGGATGTGCAAGTGATCGCACTGCCTAAAATAAGAAAAAGTTAGTTACACATAGTTGGAATCACCACGTCCGTAAAAGTCTGATCTATTAAAATATAACATTACTTATGCTATACACTATATACTGCATACTACATCAAATTCGTCTGCATGGCTTTCGTCCCAGAAGGAAACCTCTTCTAAAGATGATACAGAAAAAAAGCCCACAAATAGTTTGCTGAAGGCGAGGACATGGACTACTGGAACCATGTTGAGTGGGCTGATGAAACCAAGATAAACTTTTTTGGTTCAGATGTTGTCAAGCATGTGTGACGGCAACCAGGTGAGGTGTACAAAGACAAGTGTGTCTTGCCAACAGTCAAGCATGGTGGTGGGAGTGTCATGGTTCGGGGATGCATGACTGCTGACAGCTGTGGAGAGCTACGGTTCATTGAGGGAACCACGAATGCCAATATGTACTGTGACATAATGAAGGCCTAGGGATACTGGTTACAGACAGATTTTCACAGATTCTAAATGCTAAATCCACCGAAAATATGACCAGAAACCAGTGCTGTAGAGACATAGCCTTAGATTCTGACAGTAAAGAATATGTTGAACTTTAGAATATTTTAAGGAGCTTCTATGAAATTCAATGTATTCTACATTCTGCAGAAGTGTTCCCATTAGAGATGAAAAACTGATTTCCGGCTGCTCATACTGTAAAGGCTTATGGTGGGGGTAGGCAAAGTGGGGGTAAACCTAGTCCTACATTTATCCCTACATATACTACTTTTTTGAGAAAATTCTCAAATGTATGTAACACCCACACTTTCTAAGCAAGCCAGGGTCTACATCACAGTATTGTTTGCTATATATACACATAAAACAGCACTGCCAAACTGATATATGTAAAATAAGATATTCGTAAAGAACATATAAACTATATAAACCAAATATCTATTATACAGTAAAATTAAAGTAGAAAAAAAAAGCTCTCCTACACTGGTATATGTAAGATATGCAGTATGTATGTTTTTTACAAATAAAAAACATCTATTATACAGTAATATTAAAGTAGAAAACCTACACAATTTGAATAGACCAGTCCATAGTACTCATAATTATACGTAAAATGTTGGCATGTTGGTGATCACATACAATATTAAACTGTCCTTTTCTTAAATTAAAACACAATGTGTGATATATCACAGTATTGAAAAATCTCTTGTAACACAATATGGATAGGTTGCCAGTATCTCATGGCTGTGGACTGAGCTACTGGCACTGGTATTGGTATCCAAGTCAAATATGGACAACTGCCAAAAAAAATAACATGTAGGATTTTGAAAAGGTCAGTATCTTTTTTTTTTTTTTTTACAACTGCCTATCTACCTACAGTGGGGCTATAGCTACCTACAGAGAGCATATATCTACCTAAGGAGGTCTATACCTACTTACAAGGAGCATATACCTACCTTCAGGGTGGCTATACCTACCTAGAGGGAGCCTATATCTATATACAAGGGGCCTTTATCTACCTAAAGGGGGCATATACCTATGTACAGGGTGCCTATACTTACCTACAGGGTGCCTATGCCTACCTACAGGGGTCTATATCTACCTACAGAAGGCATATACCTACCTGCAAGGGGTCTATTTCTACCTACAGGGGCATATACCTACCTACATGGGGATCTTATCAACCTATTGGGTGCCTATATATACCTACAGAGCAATATATACCAAACTACATACAGGGACCACTATATATTCCTACTTAGTGGGGGCCTATATACCTACCTTCCTAACTACAGGGACGCTATATAACTACCTACTACGGACCTATTCTCCTACCTATTAGAGGTTAACTATATATCTCTCTACTTACTGGGGGGCCTCTTTACCTACCAAATGAAAGGCCTCTATAGTTACCTACCTCCATGGGACTTATATGCCAACCTACCTAAAGTGGGTCTATATAACAAGCTATTAAGGGCCTACATACAGTACTTTCCTACCTACCAGGGACCTATATTCCTACTTACCTACTGGGGGTCTTTATATCTACCAATTGGGAGACTATATAACTACCTATCTAATGAGAGGCCTATTTATCTACCTACACACTTAGCCTGTATACCTACCTGCCTAATGGAGGGACCTGTATTCCTATCTAGCTAATGAGTGGCCTATATACCTTCCTACCTAATAGGGAGCCTCTGTACCTCTGTACCTACCTACTTAATGGGGTACATACCTACCTATCAACCTACTGGGGGACCTAGATACCTACAAATTAGGGGTCCTATAAATCTACATATCTAATCGGGGTATATATATTTTTTCTATGGGGGGTGACTTTAGCTATCTTATTGAAGACTACCTACGTAAGTGGGGGTTTACCTATCTGCCTACCTAATTTGGTGGTGTACCTTCCTACTATATTGGAAGTTTAACTACCTAATGTCTGGGGATACAAAACAATTCTACAACTTAATACACAAATGGGATCCCCATAGCTGTTAAGGGGTACTATTACTCTTTAGTTTGCAAAGGGGTCATTATTACCATTAGGGACACTATGGGTGGGGAGTTTGTATGGAGGTGGGAATTAGTAAGAAAGTGCTGGAAAAGTGAGTCTAAGATGTTTGTGTGGTAAATTCTGCAGAAACAAGTTGTTGCCGGGAAAAGTCATCATGGCTTAATGGACCAGATAAAGACAAAAAGGAAAAGAGAACAACTCATCAGAGAAGAGAACAACTCAAAAGGGAAGAAATCTCCTGTAATTCACTGGATGTAACTTTCCTGTGTGCAGAGCCCCTCTATACAACTGTAAGGTAATTGTATGGGCTGTATGGCTATAATATCATAGATTAGCATGCCCCCTGTACAAGGATGATACACAAATTCATGAAGCGTTCCATATTTTTTAATATTTTGGAAGTTACATCTATTATTCTATGCTTTGAATAAATGTTTTGCATGAAAACTTAAGTGGTACATAATTCATGTGCGGGTGAATGCAGTATATTTATTGGCGATAATATCGGCCATAGTGTAATGGTCTTTATTCAGTAACAGCAGCATCCATCTTGATTACAGGCTGGTGTGATAATGTCATCATATCAGTCTGTATAATTTGACAGAAAAAATGGGTGGGGGCATCGTGTAGGTGGCACAGACTGGGACACAAAGTACATTAGTTTTAGGATGGGTTCCCAAAATCAACTCCTCTGGTGGGCCTTATGCACATTGCTCCTAGGTTGCTACTACAAGCACAGTCTATGACAGCTGATGTCTGGTTTGCCATACATTGGCTGTAGGCCGTAGCCATAGTCAGTCAGGTGGGGGGTCAGCGCAAACTGAGTGAATTCACATCACAGTCCCAGAAATGGTCAAGGTAGGCAGTAGGCAAGGGAAGTAAAAAGCAAGGATCAGAACCAGAAAACACAACAGAGAAAATGTATACATCAAAGACTAAAGTAACAACAACTAAAGACTAGGCAATCAACAAGTATAAAGTGTACCTTAAATGGGCTGTTCATTTAATTTTTTTCAAATTGTTTATAAACTACTACTGTCCTTTTAAAATAAAAGAAATGTATACTCCCCTCTCTTCTCACCTCAGATCTAGCACTGTGCTGCCCACACTCCCTGCTGGCATTCCGTTCACTTCTTGCTTCTCTGAACAGGATGTCACCGCTGCAGTCTCTGATTGGCTGTAGCAATCACATGCCACTGCTTCATCATTCAGAGTGCCTACTTCTTAATGGTGATGCCAGGCAATAGCATCATGACAGCTGCAGGAAATTAGAGACAGCAGTGGTGACTTCCCGTTTAGATGAAGCAAGAAGTAAATGGAAGATCAGTAGAGAGTGAGGACAGCGCAGTGCTGGATCTACGGTGAAAGGAGAGGGGGTATACGTTTTTTTTAAGTTTAAAACTGCAGAAGCAATTTAAAAAAAAAATAAAGCAAACTCTTTAAAATAGGGACTGTAATGCTTTCTTAAGTGGGGCATACGATTAGTGGTCTGCATTGCTTCTTTAAATTAGCAAGAACCAGTGCACACTATACAGATCATCAGTGGACTCGGTATGCCCCGAAGAGTTAGCTGAAACCAAAAGTAAACATGTGATCAGGCAGTCAGACACCTTAGCATCCATGCACATGGGCCCTTGCCTTTTCACAGGAACTTTGCTATTAGAGTTCCACAAATAGGACTTTTCCTCTATTAGGAAAGCATAAACTTCTTTTTCTCTAAGAAATAAAAAAAAAAAACTCTAATGCTAGTTTCAGCTTACTGTTAAGAGCATCCATCATAAATATATTTTTTATATTTTATAAGACTTCCCATGGCTTACTTAATAAATTGCTCTGTATCCATTTTTTATATTTTCCACAAACTGAAGGCTTGTATTAATCACACTGCAAAACAAAATTAATTCATCTATGGATAAATAGGCTTAAAGTACAAACTCATTTATTTCTGCTACCAAAAATCTTACAAAATATCTTTTTTTCAAGTGCTGTGCAATCAAATGTATGAATTGATGGACTATTATTGTAGTTCTGCTTTTTTATTCTTTTTATTTTATTTTCAAAGAAACGTACAAAATAAAACCAAATTTCTAAGTTTTGAAGTATGAGAGTACAACATATGTAGAAACACAGCCATATAGATAATATCTGAAAAACTACTACCATGTGCATCTGGAAATTTGCATGTTATTGTATTCTTTAAGGCACATAGTTCAATATGAGGACAACAATAGCAGTTCTTTGTGTGGGCAACTAAGTGAACCTGACAATTAGGGCTCTAACTCAGTGCCTGCTATTTGCAGATATGTTTTGGGTTTTATTGTACGGAGGTGCATTTTGTTAGCATGTCCTCAGAATACAATAAATGCTTCTCAGGCCGCTGGGTTATGAATAAAAATAGAAGACAAAATAAATGTATCTAAACTCTATTGTTACAGCGCTTCCACCATCACAGTGCTCGTAAAAAAGTGCCTTACATTTTCAGATAGTAAGAATAACGTTCACTATGTAATCATAAAATCACCAAATATACTCTTATTTCCTCCTACTCAGATTTTTCTTAGTTAGTGATAACATTTCCTTACAATACATTTCCTTACAACCAGGTTCTTCATATCCAAATAAATACTTACTATTGATTTTACAATATTGGAAACATCACTACTACAACATACAATTTGTATAGTAAATCCATTCCCTCTCAATGTGAACTTCTGCACATACCAATTTCCATATTATTATATTCCTGGGGATTTGATTTTCACGGTTCTATCAACTTCAGGGGCTCTGCATGGTGTATAATAACCTGAAAAAATATATTTTTAATTAATTTTTTTTTTTATAAAAATTGCAATTAAACTAGAAGCCTTCTAGCTTTTGAAGTGGTCCTATTTACATCCTAATTTGCGTGATATCAACATTTATTTTAACTACAGAGCATTTCCACTTTAAAGACTGCAAATTCTTTCAAATTTTCTGGATTTTTTATTTCGTTTTTTATGAACATGCTAACCATGTCATCTAAAATATATTACCAAAATAAACTACATCAGAAACATTCTCCGAATCACTTGGAAAAGAATAAACATGTTAAAGTTACTACCACATAAAATTACACCTGTTAGATTTGAAAAATGGGGCCATGTGCTGAAAGCCAACATTGACTGTATTCTTAAGTGGTTAGATGTATCACATATTATAAACCATGCACCGCTCTGTTGAGCACAGTAAAACAAAAAGGAAGGTCAGCTCACCCCAAAAGACAATAATCCAGCTGTAATGGTGGAATCAGCTCGCATCCGTCCGGAGTCCAAGACGTAATCAGAATCCTTGTGAAAGCTGTGTGATGCAGCGATAACCACCAAACGAGTATGGCATAAAACTCAATTCCTTTATTGATAAAGCAATTAAAATGCGAGCGTTCCCATAGGCATACTAAATCCTCAAAACATAAGAAACGGCTGACGCGTTTCGGGTGTCTATTCACCCTTAATCATAGCATACTGATACAACTAACATGCCAGGCTTATATATCCTCCACAATAAAAACATTGGTTAATTACCTAGATGTCGTTATCTCCACATGTGGGAGTTCCAATCTTCCACGCCACCAATAGGGACAGCTGAAGGTAAAACATGTTGCTGAACGTGTGTATAGACATCATAACATCCGGTACCGGCGGAGACAAGGTCCGCCCCAATTGTACGGCAACTTCCGGGAACACATAAAAACGCAAGACAACACGTGATACCAGCATAGTGCAGTGCCGGACATGCGCATAAGCGTTATAAGGTCCCGAGAATGACAGCTTCCGGGAATGTATAAAAAAAACATCGCTGTGAGCGCAATACAAAACTAGACACATTTGGATACCCGGAATATATAAAAGTTAATCCCAAAGAATAATGAATATGTTATGGATATACTCAATAGTGCTATGGAGTCCGGAATGGAACAAATATAAGAGTAACCTATGAGCAATACTGGAAATACCATGTGATTTCAAGCCCACAAGAAAGCGCTATGACAATCCGAAAATTTACTGTTAATAATTCACAGGCAAGTGTAAGACATAATAAATTGAACTGTAATTTAAACTGGAATAACTTACGGCAACATGTTTTATGAAAGGGAACTCCCAAATGCTGATCGCGACAAATAGGAATACAAAAGTTCTCCCTGAGAAATAACTGAAAATAATAATAAACATGAATTATAAATATAGATATAAATATAGATATGAATTTTGCTGCACTCCTATGATATACTATAGCAAAATAATCTGCAACATATAAATATATTCCGACTACATCATGACATCAAAAAAAGAGAAAAAAAAGGAGAAACCAAGACAAACAAGAGAAAAAAAAAAGAAAAAAAAAGGAGAAACCAAAACAAACAAGGAAAAAAAAAAGGAGGAAATCAAAAAATGAAATAAAGCGAAGAATGAAAGAAAAAAGAAATAAACAGAGTTGGCATGTGTGAAAATCTCCCACACGGATAATCTGTGTTATATGTTATGAAGAATACCTTTTAATAATGAAACATCAGTTCCCTCCGCAGATTCAGACCCTGGGGCACTGATGTATTCAAAGTAAAAATCCAGAAGGCTTCTCTGTCATGTAGGATCCGCTTAATGTCACCACCCCGTGTCGGTTGTAGAACTTTCTCTATACCAATGATCTCTATACCGCTCTGTTGAGCCATTCTTACTGCCATGTCAGTCTCTTTGTCACCATTTCCTTAGTCTTGCTATTTTGCAATACCATAGCAATATGTGATAACATATCAAGCTTCTTAAACATGAATACACTAGTCTTTATAGATGTCTTTTTCTTTGGATGTGATATCATCAACATTTTAATGAACACATATCCCAAATCTCTCTCTACTTTCTTTATCTAATTTGGGTTCTGACACATAATTAAAATCTTCCACCATCAATAAAGCTATGCAGACATAGAAATTCAAATCGGTTCTCTACTTGGCATGTGTGATATCCATGGAGTATCACACCACAGAAAATTATTCTTATTTTAATAATCAACCAACTGCCAACTCAAGTTGATCCCTGATTTGGAAGTTTATACTTCACACAACTACCAGTATGAAGTGACCAATGGTGCAGAAATGCTAAGAGTTTTATAATTCTGCAAACATTATAAGTGACTATAATACTGACCAGACATGTTCAGAGGCATAATAAAAATCTGTGTCCAGTCTTTTATGACTGGAGTCTAATTAAAGTTTTTTGTCCTTTTATACTATTCCCAAACGCCATGACACCCTTTTCGGATTATATGTCTTAACTCTAGGTAGTTTGCTGCCCAGATATCTTTAGCTACTCCCTTTTGCAGCATGTTCTCACCCTCCCTAATAACTCTGAATAGTGCCACACACTGCATCCCTGAATACAATATTGTCACATACAGTCCCCAGTGATAGAAACTCTGCCACACACTGTGCAGCCTGAAAACAGTATCACCACACACTGTGCCCCCTGAAAACAATAGTGTGGCTCATTATGTCACCTAAAAATAGAGCAACTTACTATGTGTCGTGAAATAAATAAAGTCTATCGTACTCCCTAAAATAAAAATACCCAGTCACTATTCCCCCAAAAAGGAAATAATCCTGGTCATGCTGACTAGAGATGTGCGAATCTCTCAAAAATTCGATTCGGTGACTTCGCTGAATTTTCCGACAAAATTAGTTTCGGTCCGAATTGCTTCGGGACGAATCGTATTAAAAAACAGCTATTTCCAGGCTGCACAGAGCCTGCAGGGTGCTGTAGAACGTTGTGCCATGCTTAAATATGCAGAGGGGGCTTGGTTTGGTCTTCATACAATGTTGTGTTTTAGTATGACACGCAGATGACTGCCCCCGCTTTTAAAGAATCGCTTCACTATAAAATTCCGGGGCACTTAAGAGGGCAAAAACACCAAAAAACTAAAGCGGGAATGTAGCCTGATAAAGTCATGGCAGCGACAGCTCGAAAAAAACAAGCTGAGGGCTCAGGTGGCAACATTAGTGACAGAGTGTGGAGGTGACAGCAGCAGCCACAGCAGCATGAGGTCAGACAGTGGCACAATAACATTCTGGAGGTGGTAAAGACAGGAGTAGGCCACAGAGTGGCACAATAACACAGTGTGGAGGTTACGGCAGCAGCCACAACAGCAGCATGAGGTCAGACAGTGTCACAATAACATTCTGGAGGTGGCAAAGACAGGAGTAGGCCACAGAGTGGCACAATGACAGAGTGGGGAGCACCATGAGGTCAGACAGTGGCACAAGGGACTTTTCGGGGAGGTGGCAAAAACAGGAGTAGGTAACAGAGTGGCACAATGACAGACTGTGGAGGGCACGGCAGGAGAAAAAGCAGCAGCATGGGGTCAGACAGTGCCACAATGACATTCTGGAGGGGGCAAAAACAGGAGTAGGCCACAGAGTGGCACAATGACAGAGTGTGTAGGTTCAACGGCACAGCCACAGCAGCAGCATGAGGTCAGAGAGTGGCACAATGACACAGTGGAGTTGACGGCATCAACAGCAGCAGCAGCATGACGTCAGAGAGTGGAACAATAACATTCTGGAGGTGGCAAAAACAGGAGAAGGCCACAGAGTGGCACAATGACAGAGTGTGGAGCAGCATGAGGTCAAACAGTGGCACAATGACATTCTGGAGGTGGCAAAAACAGGAGTAGGCCACAGAGTGGCACAATGACAGAGCAGCATGAGGTCAGACAGTGGCACAATGACATTCTGGAGGTGGCAAAAAACAGGAATAGGCCACAGAGTGGCACAATAACACAGTGTGGAGGTCACGGCAGCAGCCACAGCAGCAGCATGGGGTTTCAGACAGTGGCACAATGACATTCTTGAGGTGGCAAAACAGTAGTAGGCCACAGAGTGACACAATGACAGAGTGTGGAGGGCATGGCAGCAGCCACAGCAGCAGCATGAGGTCAGACAGTGGTAACATGACACAGTGTGGAGGGCATGGCAGCAGCCACAGCAGCAGTATGAGGTCAGACAGTGGCAAAAATGACAAATTCTGGAGGTGGCAAAACATTTAGTAGGCCACAGAGTGGCAAAATGACAGAGAGTGGAGGTGAGTGCAGAAAACAGCATGAGGTCAGAGAGTGGCAAAAATGACACAGTGTGGATGTCACTTGCACCACAACAGCAGCAGCATTAGGTCATAGAGTGGCACAATGACAGAGTGTGGAGGTGGGGTGGCAATACTAGTCCTGGTAAAGATGGTGGTAGGCAGATGGAGAAACTGTCAGCAGATGTGTGGCATCAGGGGGTGGCGGCATCAGAATAGTGTCTGTGGCAGGTAGTTTTTACCCAGACACATTTCTCAAAGTTTGGGTGAGGCGTCATGGCTGATGTAATTGACGCCCAAGGCAATTTGGGTGTTGGGAAAACCAGGCCCATCCACGCCTGATTCATTGACAAGGTCAGTCCTTCCACATTTCCCGTGGACAAGCGGGTTAGCCTTGGGGTAACGATGGCCCCCGCCGCACTGAACACCCACTCTGATGCCCACACTACTGGCCAGGCAGGGCAGCTTCTCCACTGCAAAAATTTTGGCAAGTTTTCGGCACACATCCAGTTTGGCTGCCTAGTAGTCCAGCGGAGCTTCTAACTGCGGTGGCAGAGTGCATCTGGACCGAGAGATGATGGCAACGAGAAACAACTCCCTTCTGCAGAGGTGGTGGAGCCTTGACTGGCTGCAATGGCATGCGTGCCACTGGGCACTGCTGTTGCTGCGGCGGCTGGATGGACCACCACATCTGAGCCACGTTTCTCCCAGGCCACTGAATGGTGACGCTGCATGTGTTGACGCAGGGCCTTGGTGCCAACGTTAGCTCCCTGGCCACGCTTCACTTTTTGCCCACAGATTCTACATATACCCATATTCGGCTCCTCCGGTGTCTTACCAAAGAACTGCCACACCGCCAAGTAGCTGATTTTACCGCCAATGCCCCCGCACTGAGTGACTACTACCGTCGCTGCCTCGCTGAGCCCCTGTGCCGCTACTTTCTTGGACCTGCGAAGCGGGTTTTCTACCCCGTGGCCGCATGGCTCCTGACCTCATACTGCTGCTACCCTGCTGACTCATGGCCACACAACCCACTTGCTGGCTGCGCCGCTGCCTGACGCGCAAGCTGACGCCCTCTTTTCTTGATGATGAGGAAGCCCTTGCTTCACCCGGCTTCCAAGTGCGGTCGGCTACATCATCATCGATTTGTGTTTCATCGTCATTGCTGTCCTCCCCAACGGTTTGGTATGCAAAAAGCTGACCCCTCACAACTTTACCTCCCATGCCACTCTCCACATCAATACTTTGCCGCCTACTGCAAGAAGCAGGGGATATTGGCCCCATTTCTTCACTGCCAAGTAGCTGCTGACTGTCCTCCTCATCCTCGCTGTATAGTGGCACTGAGTCCAGACCACATAGTAGGTCTCTGGATGAGGGAACCGGATGGGACAGAGGCGGGTTGAGGACAGATGAGGGCCGCTGACCCATCCTGGGCCATGCCAACTAAGTGTTGTGTCTGACGTTCCTACCGACTCTTGGCTGGGGTTGTCAGATGTCAACTGGGAGGAAGTGGATGACCTAGTCAACCAATCAAGAACCATTGGGTTGCTGAACAACACACGGCCGCTAGATGACAGCGGCAGTTCTGGCCTCACCGAGTGACCCCTGCTGCGACGTCCCCTTGCTGTGCTGCGACCTGGGCCTGCTCCAGGAATGTTTGTGCCACTGCCACTTGCAGGTGAAGAGCCTGTCACCTCTCTGTCTGACATACTGTTTGTTCTAAAATGTACAGACTCTGTTTGATGAAGATATCTGTGTATGATAAATACACACCCTGTATTTGACTCCAAATGAACCCACTAACAAGCTTGCGCTCCACAAATGGGCAGGAAAAATTTACTTGTATGTGCCGTTTAAAAACACTGTGTATTTTACTGAATATAAAAGCACAAACAGGCTTAATTAACCTTCGGATATGAATTATGCTACAGGCAAAATTTATTTTTTGGCGGTGAAAAAGAACGTTTCTTTTACTAAGTATAACTGCAGAAAAATACTTAGTTAACCCTTGGATGTAAATTGTGCAAAAGAAATATGCTGCCAACAATTACCAGCTTTGTAGCATGTTAAAACTGCGTGTATTTTACTGAAAACAACAACAGAAAAACTTGTAATTAACCTTCGGATATGAATTATGCTACAGGCAAAATTTCTTCTTTGGTGGCGAAAAAGAACGTTTCTTTTAGTGACCACAACAGCAGAACAACGCTTAATTAACCGCTGGATGTAAATTGCGCAAAAGAAATGAGCAACCAAAAATTACCAGCTTTGTAGCGTGTTAAAATGGCGTGTCTTTTTTGGTACAGAACAACAGAAAAACTTGTAATTAACCTTCAGTTATGAATTATGCTACAGGCAAAATTTCTTCTTTGGCGGTGAAAAAGAACGTTTCTTTTAGTGACCACAACAGCAGAACAACGCTTAATTAACCCCTGGATCTAAATTGCGCAAAAGAAATGAGCAACCAAAAATTAAGTGGTATTTGGATTGTAAAAACGCTGTTTCTTTAAATGAATACAACTGGAACAGGCTTAGATCACCCTTGGATATTCAATGTGCTGTGAGCAGATAGCATTAAAATGTATATGTAGCTGCATTGGACGCACACTGGACTTCAGTTCCAATACCCCACAAAATCAGAATAGAACGTAAGAGAAGCAGTCTCTGAGACAAGCTGTGACACCCCCCAAAAATCGCTGTATAAAAGTGAGTTCCTTAGTATGAGATATCACAAGCAGCCGCAGCAGCACCTTCCCTACTCAGTACAGTGAGAGCGGTATGAGCTCCCAGCGTCGCGCCCAGACTTATATAGTGCGGTGACGTCACAGAATCCCACCTGTCTCTGATTGGCTTAATCTCTGCACATGTCATGTAGGCTACGCCCTTCTTCCTCCCAGACGTCTTTGCCCCATGTAACGCCATGCTCGCAGCCATTTTATCAATTAAAAACACACTTCGTTCCCACGAATTACCCCAAACTTCGACTTCATTCAGAATCGAAGTTTTCCTGAAATTCTAAATGAATTCCACTTTGTTAGAATCAATTCGCCCATCTCTAATGCTGACCCCTCAAATAAGTTATTCTGGCCACTGTGCCATGTAAGGCTATGTCTACACAGCAGAGGTTTACCATCAGATTTTCATCGGTTTTAGTATTTTGAAACCACTAAAAATCAGATGGAAAAACGTCCACATAGAGTTTAATACTAAAAACAACCTGTAGTCTACACGGGTCGTTTTTTTCTGCCCGTTTTTAGGCACAAGCAGTTTTAGGAACATGTTGTAAAATTGACGGAGTCCAGCATAAAATTTACTCTTGAAGTCTATGTAAACCACCGGATGGTTTTCGGTGATTTTTGGCACGGTTTATGGATGGTTCTGCTGAAAACCTGCCCTGGTGTTTAAACAAGGTATATGAATTTTGAATACATTAAAAATTTCCCAAAAACTGTCCAAAAAAAACCAGACCAAAAACCATGGCAAAAACATCAACAAAAAAAACTCAAAACCACCCAAAAAACTCGTCAGAAACCTAGCTGCTTTGGAAAAAAAACTGACAAAATAGGTTCAAAACAGTTTTTAGATTTTGGTTTGTTTTTGAAACAATTGAATCCAGGAAGAACATTCTTATCATTTCCCAAATTAGCTATTCTTTTAACACTTTAATAATGCATAAGGTATATAAAGTTGATGTCATGAAGTCACCATGGGTGTATAGAGTGGGCTCAGGGGCATTGAGATTGGAGATTACAGTTGTTTTCAGCAACCCTTCACTTACCTTTATCCCCAGGAAAAAAAGTACAGTATATACTCGCGTATAAGCCGACCCGAATATAAGCCGAGGTACCTACTTTTGCAACAAAAAACTACATGGATACCAATTAAATTACATAGGCAGGTATAGGCAGGTATATGTCCCCCATAGTTATGTAGAGGCAGGTATATGTCCCCCATAGGCAGGTATAGGCAGTTTAATGTCCCCCATAGGCAGTTATAGACAGGTATATGTACCCCATAAGCAGGTTATAGGCAGGTATTTGTCCCCCATAGGAAAGTTATAGGCAGGTATATGTCCCTATAGGCAGGTTATAGGCAGGTATATGTCCCTATAGGCAGGTTATAGGCAGGTAAATATCCCTTATAGGCAGGTATAGGCGGGGTTTAAAAAAAAAAATACAAACACCTCGCTCCCTCGCTACTCCGACTCCCGGGCGCTCCACTCTGTCTTCAGGCACAGGCAGTGTTATGTCATCAGGCCGCGCAGGCAGCGTGATGACACACGCTGCCTGTGCCGGAAACTCCAGACAGCCGTGAGTCTGCGGCCGTCCAGAGTCCACTGCGGAGCAGGGAGCACTTGCTCTCTGCTCCGCAGTGGTATCTTCACCTGTATGCGCTCCCAGAGTAGTCGCACACAGAGGAAGAGATCACCCACAGCGCCCAGGCCACAGCAGCGCCGGGATGCTGTCGGCTTACTCGGGATTCTGCTCTATGCCCTCCCTGAGGAGATGCATATAGCAGAAGTATTCCTGCCGGTGCCTGGGCCAGCGCAGCGCCTGAGCGCCGACAGTGACTCGAATATAAGCTGAGGTCGGATTTTTCAGCACATTTTTTGTGCTGAAAAACTTGGCTTATACTCAAGTATATACGGTAATCTAAATAAAGGGTAAATAATGTTTTTAATAATACAAAGAATGCAAAAACAATTTTACAAACTATAAAAGAAAAACATTTTCCCTTTTCTGATATGACTAAGGCTATGTTCACACGGCTTAACTGCGGGGCGTAATTTCGCCCCGCAATTCGCCGTGGGGAAATGGGGGCGGGAGCGGGGGAGTGAGCGGGGGGCCGGCACTTCGCCGGCCTATAGACAATCACTGCTAGCGGCGCGTATACGCCACTAGAAAGTGACATGTCAATTATCTCCCCGCCCGGCGGCTTCGCTGGGTGGGGAGAGTAGACGTAATCCATAGTTCTCTATGAGAACTGTGAATTACCGTAATGAATGGGCCGTTTTAGGCCCGTAATTGGCGCACTCCGGCGCGTAATTACGGACCGAAATACGGCCCAATTTAAGCCCTGAGAACCTAGCCATAATAATAACGAATTAACATCACTGGTACCACAACATCTGTCATAAAATATTATGTTACTCATCCCACAAAGTAAATGCTGTTAAAAAGAAAGGAAAAAAGCAACACCAGAATTGTAAGCTTTTTTAATTCAACCTACCTCCCAGAAAAAAATGTATAGATTGTGATTGAAAAGTCTTATGAATGCCAGAGGCACTAATTAAAAGTTCTCCCTGAAAAAAACAAGCCTTTACATAGCTCCATCAATGAACAATCAAAGACCATGGATCTTAGAATATGGAGATTCAAAGCAAATTCTAAAAGAATTTTTAGTAGTAAAACATAACCTAAACTCTTTACAATGATGACTACCCATGAAAAAGACATCAGAAATGATAGACATGGGCAACAGAGACTCCAGTGCAAGAACAGTATATGGCCCCTTAAAATTGAATTGCTAATTTGATCACAGTGGATGCTAGCCATAGACTACTTCATCCATGCGTATTGTGACCTTTTTTTATGTTTTCATGTAAAAGAGCACTATTATTTTTTTTAAGTTAGAAATGGGCCTTATTAGTTGTAGGGCCCCTGAGCAATAGCAGGCAGAGGTAGCACATATGTTATGTATGACCTGAAAATGAGTGGCATGCATAACTTATTCAGCACAAGTAAGGCCTGTCTTTTGTGTGCCTAGTCAATTGCATCTCTCCAGGAAGCATACTATCACTAGAAGATGCTTCATAATTATATTAGATATTGCTAATCTTTTTAATTTATTTCCGTTCTCTCTTATATTCCAATAAAAGCCTTACCTTTCTATTTAATTACATTAAGTATTATTATTATCATAATACATAAAACATGTCTGCATATATACGAAGAGGAGAAGGAGAGGTGGAAAAACAGCCACTTATTCTACCCCAACAACACCATAAAAGTCCAATTCTTAAAGTGGTTGTCCAGCTTTTATTTAATATTAAATAAATTCAGGATTCTACTGCTGTAATAAAATTTAAAAAAAAACTCATACTCACCTTTGTCTTCACCTCTATTCCAGCGCTTCTGTTTTCCACCATCTTTTCTAGTCTTTTGTTAATTTTATGCTCCTGTAGGTCTGATCACCACCACTGCAGCTTCTGATTGGCTGCAGCAATCATGTGACATTGCCTGGAATCACCACTCAGAGCATTCACTTCCGACCGGTGATGTCTGTCAATGTCATGTTACCACTGCAGCCAATCAGTGACTACAGCAGTGACAATAAAACCTCTGGTAGTAGGACAGGAGCTGTGCTGGAACCGAGGGGAACACAGAGATGTATATGATTTTTTTTATTCCAGTAGCATCTTCCTAAATTTATTTTTAAAATAAGGACTGGAAAACTCTTCCAACATAACCACTAGTCACTCACTTTATAATTTAATTATGATACCATATTAACAAAACTCTTACTTGGCTGGGAACAAGAAAGAATGCTAGATGCCATTGTCACAGGTGCCCCGCGATCCCCCCTCCGGGTCGCGGGCACTTCTGTGCCCCGCGGGCGAGTGACGCCGCGACCCACATGTCGGGCCGCGGGCGCACTCGCTAGAACTTACCCAACCCCGCTCCTGACTGTGTCTCTGCTTCCTGTCGTGCGCGTCCCCGCCTCCTAGGGCCCCTCGCGCGCCGGCACTGTTAAATTTAAAAGGCCAGCGCACCAGTAAATTCCATTGCCGGTCGCAGCTCCTATTTAAAGAATGCCCCTTCCTGTGCCCAGCAGAGGATCTTTAGTGCCTATTGCCTATTGAGAAAGCGTTCCTGAGTCTACCGTCATACCATGTACCGTACCTTCTTGCCTACATCCCTCGACCACGAACCTCTGCCACCTGTCCTGACCTTATTGCCTGTCCCTGACTACGTCTACGCCTCACGATTCTGTACCACGCTCAACCCTGGTTGCCATCGCAAGCAAGTCACGTCAGTGGAAGCGACCTGGTAGAATCCCGCCGCAGCAAGTCCATCCCGCGTTGCGGCGATGCTCTGGTGAAAACCAGGACCTACTTAGATTCCGCTCCCTGGCATGGCTTACGCCATCGTTTGCGGTGGTCCAGAGGATCCACTACTGCTGCATATGACATCCATGTTTTCTTTTAGCCACAAAATTCAAGAAAATCATAACTTAAAAATTAATATACATCAGCTGACTTTTTCCTCGAACAGTACACAGAGTAGTATCTCAGTCCCACAAGGTAAATAATTTATTGATAGAAGTACACGGAGGTGACCTGGCTGGTTCGACTTTGATTGGACTAAATGTTCTCAATTAACAAACTAGTATTTAGATAGCTTCACAGTTCCATGTATTTCTTGACTTTACCTTACCTTCCACAGCTTTAGGGAGACCTGGACCTGTTTCCAAGTCCGTTGCCTTTTCTTATGAATGATTTACTCAACTTCTGCATCTTTTTCCTGTCGCTGAGCAGTCCACTGTTAGTATCCTCTACCTCATCTACTCTTGTTTCCTTCTCTGTGGACCCTTTCTTTCACTTAATTCACTATTATTTCTAATTAATTGGACTAGCAGGAATAACCTTTAAACTATCTGCCGCATTACCACAAAATTTGGACTGCATAGTGGACGTCAAATGTGGTTTACTTCCAGCAGGATGGTGCCATGTTGCCATATGTCATGCATCGGCATGGCCGAAATTCAGGTGTTCTTTGACGACTGTATTATCTCCATGTTACTTGACAGTCATGTTCACCAGATTTAACACTGCCTGATTTTTTCTTTTCCAATATCTGTTAAAAAATGGGTGCAGTGGATCCGGGTATGCTGGAGCGTAGCTTCCTAAACACAGAGTGCCTTGTTCAGACAGGCTTGGATGCAAATTTCCAAAAATTTCCAATATAAGTCGTGACCTCATGTTGATTGTCACAGAGTAAGGAATAAGGTATATACAGTTAAAATGTTGCTGCAATACATTGAATAGTTAAAAAATTATTTGCAATTTTGAGGTTCCAAAGTCAGTGGGTCACCCAATATAAACATTACATTTTGGTACTGCTGTTGCTCCTAGTGAACAGTAACTAACAGTTTTAATTGTACAGATCACACCCAATGAAAACACTTTAGAGATTCCAGAATAGGTCAGTAGTTTCACAAAAACTAGCTGGCTCTCTCTGAAACCAGGTCAATGGGATTTTCTGGACCACTTGCCAATTGGTGATTGTGGCTTATGAAGGTTTTGGACTGAGCACCAATGTGTTGCAGGGCGCACATCTTTAACTACAGTTGTAAAAGTTGAATCTATAATATGTATATAATGTTAATATAAATCAGACTTTATTTTTACATTCATATAATGGATGCAATTTGTGGGGGTCTCTATTGATTTATATGTGCAATTATCGGCCCCAAATTGTCTTTCAGTGATTTATGTTGCAGTTTTATTCCAAGAGCATTCATTTCTGCATGTGTCAGTGTAGAAAAAATGAATGTGAATCAAACTATTAACAGTTATACACTCGTTGTAAACTGGTAAAATACATGGAAACATACAGTGGTCGTGTGAAATAGCCTTTGTTTTTCTGCCTTCTGCCTTCACCCACGAATATTCAGGATATTCACTGCATCTGTCTTTATTTCGCAGTTGTTTGTTTTCAGACCTACTACTCATTATGCCTTAACTGTACTCTACATACATCAGTCCCTCTGTCCTTCCTTTGCCAATGTACAGCTCTCAAGCACTTAATACTTTTTGTACTTACCTTAAAACATCTTATTTGACTGTGCAACACAAAAGTCAGACTCAGAAATCATTAAACCATCTGTTGTATCTCTCTATTCACCCAACCCCAGTTCTCCTTCTTTTCCTGTTAACTTCAATGTCTTACCTGCCACATAACCAATCGTTGCATGTCTTCTGTCTTGTTTAACTATGTGCTCTGGAATTCTCAGTCAGTGTGCAATAAGCTCACCTTTATTCATGGCTTATTTCTTTCAAAGTGTCTCCATCTGACAGATCTCACAGAAACACTGGTTCAACAGCCTGACACTGCTTCCCCTGCTGCTTTAACATATGGTGGTCTAAACTTTTCTTACCCAGAGACCTGAGAACAGGCAGGGTATGAAAGTAATACACTCAAAGGCTATCAAGAACAAAAATAAAAAAATATAACAATCACTTTATAAGATATCGATAAAAAAAACATTAAAATAAAGCACATGAAATTCAAAGGGGAACAGTGGTTGCTTATATACGGGGGACTGTTAGTAAATAGTAAACATATACAGGCAGTCCCTGAGTTACATACGGGATACGGACCTTAGGTTTGTTCTTAAGTTGAATTTGTATGTAAGTCGAAACAAGTATATTTATTTAATGTAACTCCAGCAAAAAATATTGTTTTTTTAGCTTTGGATAACGCAGGTTACGCTTTTAATATTTGTTTAGCTTTCTGTGTCCATGTTTAGAAGATTTTACCTCACTTTGTGTCTCACATGTTCTGCTGTGGCATGCTGGCACTTGTAGTTACACAGCCACCAGCTGCTGTGAATCATGGGACTACAAGTGCCAGCATGCCACAGCAGCACATGTTAAACACATGTACTAATCAGCACCCATACAATAAGTACATATGAGGTGTGGAATGTTGACACTTGTAGTTCTACAGCTAAAATTGGCAGCATTCTACATATGTACAAATTGTATGGGTGCCGATACAGTACTGTACAGTGCTATATTTTACATTGGAGGCAGCTGAGGAGAGGTGGAGGGAAGCAGGAAGAACAGACCTGCCATTCCATCAACAGCCAGGTGGAAGTTAAAGAGAACCTTTCACATAGTTTATGCCTCCAGGGCAGAACAAGCTAGTGGCAGAACAAGAAGCTGTAGTTTTAGAGTATTTAATACTCAAATCTGCAGTTTTCAGCCAGAAAAGAGTCATATAAAGACTAGCTAGCTCTGCTAACCTCAACTGACTAATCTATCACTTTCAATAGGTAGAAACATGTGAATAACTGCCAGGTGGGCGGGGCTAGCCTTTGGTGGGTGGGGCTAACACCTGCTCATGAATAAGATTTGAGCATTAAATGCTCTAAAACTACAGCATCTTACAGAATAAGGGACACAGCACTGGAAACAGCATGTCTGTCACTAGCTTGTGCTGTCCTCAGCAAGGGGGCATAAACTATGTGACAGGTTCCCTTTAAAAAAAGAGCTTCTTTGCTGTGCCGAGCACAAGATGCGGTAGGCAGAGGAAGACCTGTGACGTTACTATGGGGGGGAGGGTGACTCGGAGGATGAAGTCAGCCCACCAAGTCACGCCCATCAGTCTCCATTTGTAACTAGGGGACAGACGTAAGTCGAAATGTTGTAAGTCGGGGACCGCATGTACAAATCAATTAATACCACAATTCATGCCGCAATACTTACAGTGATTAAATACAAAGAAAACCGCCAACAGGAATTACCAAGCCCCATAAATCCATAAAGAGTCTGCCCCCTCCCTCCCAAAAAGGAGAAAAATATTTAGGGTGAACAGGAAAAAACGCAATTGAGGTTTAGTTTTTTGGGGAATTTACTGTTATATTATCTTTATTTTGTAGCTCAGTAGATTTCCACCGATACAAGATTCACATATAGGGCAACATGAATGTATGGGGTTGTGCCAGTATTTTGGTGTACTTTCAGCCCAAAAACTAGAGCAACCCTTTTCTCTAGATGTATGAGCAGGCACACTCCAATATTAGGTTTATTTTATGGTGCCTGCGGCCCTTTGTAATGTGCCCAAGATGTGGCGGCAATCTGGGGGCATCATACCACAACCTTATGATTCTACACCTTTATGACTGGAGGACGGCAAAACTAGGTGCATTACTGCTGGAAGAGGCAGACCAAGTTAATACCGGTCTACCTGAGCCTGAGTTGATATTTTGGAGCTAGAAAGCGCTAAACCTATGACCCGCAGTAGAACAGGTTCATAAATTCAGACATATTCTACATTACTAATGCATGCAATAAAATTCACGTCTGGGTGACAAAACTCATACATGTTGCCCATAGTGTTTAGTGTGTTTTACTAGTAAAATAAAAAAACATATTTTATTTCTTTTTTTGCTTTGTGGCTTTAACTTTTTAGACCAATAACTGTTTTTCATGGCTACGTTTTTACAGAGTTAGCTGCATTTTTTATTTGCATCATTATCCATTATCCATTTTAGGGTACTTATGACTCTTTTGCATTTTTACATCCAATTGTATAGCAGAAATTAGGTAACTGACAAAAACGCAATTCTGAGAAAATTTTTATAGCGGTAATATTTAAAAAAAAATATTTTTTAAATCTTTTATTTTTTTTTTCATTCTGACCTGGGAAGTTTTACAAGTGATCCCTAGAATAGTATACTATGGTACTGATGTACTGCAGTATACAGTATTGTCATTTAAGTAATCACCTATTATACATTGCCTCTGGCCACAATTAGCATAAGTAGGTAGCTAGGTAAGTATATAGCCATTCAGAAGAGTAAACATTACATCCTGCATAAGTTTCTGTGAATGTAAAATGTTGGGACAGAATGTTCCATATGTGGCAAACCAGACAGGAAAGTAAAGAGTTAAAGCCACAAACTATGTGCACCCTCACCTGACTACAGTGTAACAAGTGAATGGTGTGTTCCCCTCACTTGTTTCTAGGAGATGAATGGCAGGGGCGGCCTCCGGGACATCTTGTCTCTAGCGTAGTAATCGTCAAACATCTCCTCCAGGGACATCAGGGACACCAACAAAGCCCCGGGGCAACCCAACTGCGCCTGGACCAGGTACCAGTGCAGGAAGAAAAAGGTGCAGCCCTCTTCCACCCTAGCCCACTGCCAAGCTCCTAACAGCCAGCCATCAGTACAGACACTCACACTATATACATACACACACTATACACACATTGCGATACAAGCACATTGTGTATGCACACACTATATAGACACACTATACACATTTGACATACACAAACACTATGCACATATGCTGTACACACAGACACTTCACACGCTATATACACATACACTATGTACACACTATACACATGCTGCACACATAAACACTAACGGCGACATGTATGAAGATCGGTGCTTCGGAGCGCCCGTTTTCGAGCGCTCGAACGTGAAAGCTGCGCCTCATGTATGTCGGCGCCCGAGGTGCGCTCATACATGCGGTGTAAAGTCCACCGTGCCTCGCCAGTGTGTGAGGCGCAGTGCGGGACTTAGGCGCAGAAGGGACTGCGCCTAAGATTCACCGCCCGAGGAGGTGCACTCATACATTCGGTGAAAAGTTCCCTGTGCCTCGCCAGTGTATGAGGCGCAGTCCGGGACTTAGGCACCTAAGGACTGCGCCTAAAATGTATTCCGATTCGAGACAGGCTGGAAAACAGCGAGAAATCATTAAACATGTTAATGAATAGCAAAAAGAGTTGTCTTTCAAATGAATGAATGAATAAAGTGAAAAATCAAAGCTGTCTAAAAGCGATTAAATGTATTGAAAAAGTTGATCATTTAAAATCAAAGTAAAAATATATAAGATCACTAAAGAAATATATATAAGCTCTCAGCTCC
The DNA here is from genome assembly GCA_025379985.1 of Phyllomedusa bahiana. Taxonomy (NCBI): domain Eukaryota; kingdom Metazoa; phylum Chordata; class Amphibia; order Anura; family Hylidae; genus Phyllomedusa; species Phyllomedusa bahiana. Next base: position 50,621 of record JAODAL010002240.1, on the reverse strand, counting down.
GTGAGGCATGGAGTATGAATCAAATAAATAGTTTTTATTAGGTATAAAACATTATCTGAAAAAGAGCTCAAACCTTCTAAAAAAATACCTAAATAAAATCACTAAAAAAAAATCAATAACGGCGCAACATCAAGAATTGGGATATTGAAAATTGCCAGGAAATACAGTAATTCAAATTCTGTAAGCTCTTCTCATTGGTCGGCATAAACCAGCCAATCAGAATAGGAGCGACAGTGACCCATTATAACCTATGGAGTAGTATTGACCAATCAAATGAAAAGGCGGGACAGTTCAAAGTACAGTAAAAAAGGCAGAAAAGAGCTGATTGGTTGAACTAGCGGGGGCTTGGCTATCCCGGCCAATCAGAGCGCGAGCTACTTTGTCCCATTTTGGTCTATGGAGAGATCGCGGCAATGAAATCTTGGCTCTCAGCTCCGTGAGACATGGAGTATGATTAAAAAAATAGTTTTTATTAGGTGTACATTGAAAATTTCATCAAAACATATCATACGACCTTATCCTTTGTCGTCTCTAAATTATTGTCAGGACATATTGTCCTGACGTGTTTCCCCCCGTAAAGTGATTTGGGGTTCATCAGGGGAACAGTGACCTCACAAAGTTAAGAGGTAGCGGCAGCCAGGATATACCCGCCTAATGCATGGATGATGGCCACTACAAGAAGACCAACTAACCTTATATACATGCACAAATAAGCCACATGTGTGCTCTCTGGAATCTGCCATACTCGGCGTGCCGGCTCATCCACTGCGCATGCGTTAGCTATAGCGCGATACCATGGAGACCGGGATGTCACTTCCAGTCATGCTCACTAATGCTCTTCAAGATGCTAGTTCTATACAGGCGCACCGTCATAGTCGGCGTGTCCATTCGTGAATCACACATGTGCCTACTTCACATAGACTCCAGGGGAGCTCACAAACCCATAAATGAGCGGCAGTATCTCCACGGCAATCCACGCAATCCGCGCCTGCGCGATGAGGAGTAAGCGCCGCGATCGTCAACCTACCCCACAGCAGGCTCTGCATATTTTGACATTATTATTATTATTCTTATTATTATTATTATTATTATTATAGATTTTAAAGCGCCATTGATTCCAGGGAGCTGTACATTTGAGGGGGTTACATACATTAAAAGTCATAAATTAACATAACATTACATAACGAGTACAGTGATAAGTGATAATGACAATTGGCACAACAGAGGGAGAGAGGACCCTTACCGCGAGGGCTTACAATCTACAAGGAGAGGGAAAGAGACAGGAGGTGAGAGGCAGACATGTCTGTGGAGGAAGTAGTAACAAGTTTAGTGAAGGTTATAGGCAAGCCTGAAGAAATGGGTTTTCAGGTTGCTTTTGAAGCTGGTGAAAGTGGAGGAGAGTCTGATGTGTTGGGGCAGTGAGTTCCAGAGTGTGGGTGAAGCACGAGAGAAGTCTTGGAGACGGTTGTGTGAGGAGCTGATAAGAGGAGATCAGAGGAGAAGGTCCTGTGAGGAGCGGAGAGTGCGTGAGGGGAGATATTTTGAAAGTAGGGCAGAGATGTATGGAGGGGAGAGGTCATAGAGAGCCTTGTAGGTCATGGTTAGTAGCTTGAAATGAATTCGCTGGGCAATGGGAAGCCAGTGAAGGGATTGGCAGAGGGGAGAGGCAGAGGAGTAGCGAGGAGAGAGGTGGATAAGACGGGCAGCAGAGTTAAGGATGGATTGGAGGGGAGCGAGGATGCTAGCTGGGAGGCCACAGAGAAGGATGTTGCAGTAGTCTAGGCGGGAGATGACAAGGGCATGGACCAGCATTTTTGTAGCGTCATAGTTGAGGAATGAGCGGATGCAAGAGATGTTTTTCAGGTGGAGGCGGGAGGTAGAGGTGAGGGTTTGGATGTGTGGTTTGAAAGATAGAGCTGAGTCTAGGATTACCCCAAGGCAGCGGACTTGCGGGACCGGTGAGAGTGTAGAGCCGTTGACTATAATAGAGAGATCAGGGGCAGGGGTAGAGTTGGATGGTGGAAAGATGATGTCTGTTTTTTCCACATTTTGTTTGAGGAGACGTGATGAGAAGAAGGAGGAAATGGATGACAGACAGTCAGGGATCCGGGAGAGTAGAGAAGTGACATCTGGGCCGGAGATGTAGAGTTGGGTATCGTCAGCATACAGGTGGTAATGAAAGCCATGTGAGGCTATGAGCTGACCGAGGCCAAGGATGTAGATAGAGAAGAGTAGTGGGCCCAGGACTGACCCTTGGGGGACACCGACAGAGAAGGCGGTGGAGGAGGTGGAGCGAGAATGAGAGACGCTGAAAGTCCGATCAGTGAGGTACGAGGAGATCCAGGAGAGGGCCAAGTCCGTGATGCCGAGGGAGGAGAGGATTTGTAGCAGGAGGGAATGGTCGACAGTGTCAATGGCAGAAGACAGGTCTAAGAGGAGGAGCTTATCCAGGTGTATAGTAATTTATCTGAGTGCCAAGGCTATAAGAGACATTAGAAGGATCTATACATCTATTTAAACATTTTAGTGCAGTAATCCACACTCTATGTGACCAGTGCATACACATAATCAATTGGACTCAAGAGGCCATTATGATCAATCAAAAAACACATTACAAAAATACAAAAGATTGGTAGATATTAATAGATACAAGTTGGGGTCTATGACTATCACGTCATGATTCGTCCCCAAATGACAACTATACATAAATATAGTCATTAGTAGTAGTTGAGCCTGTGAATTCAGAGTTCAGATAAAGCAACCAAAATATAAGGTTTCATTCAGACCTTCTGGATGTAGAGCTTTTAGACGATACATCCATTTGGTCTCTTTGCATAACAATTTCCTATCAATATTCCCCTTTCTAGAGGTCATTCTAATTTTCTCAATACATGTGAATACAATCCCAATGGTATCACCTTCATGTTCCTGCCATACATGTCTGGAGAGAGGAGTCTCTCTTTTATGTCGGATATCTCCCATATGCTCTCCTATTTGTACCTTCACCGGTCTGATGGTTTTGCCTACATACTGCTTCCCGCAGCTGCAGTCACATAAATAGACCACTCCCTCAGTCCGACAGTTCATGAATTCCCTAATCTCAAATGATTTTCCAGGCACATTACTTTTGAACTTCTTTGTTTGATGTATAAACTTACAGAAGATACAGGTGCCACATTTAAACATACTAAGGGGCTTACGGTCAGGCCATGTCACTTCTGGTCTTAATGGGGTGTAATGCCTATGAACAACTCTGTCCCACAGAGATCTTCCCCTCCTATATGTCACCTGAGGTCTTGAGGAAAGGCAATCACAGAGATCAGAATCAGATCTCAGAATACCCCAATGTTGTTGTAAGATTCTTAACACATCACTATTTTGATCATCACTGGTCCCTATGATTCGGAAATTTGTTGTTTCATTTTTCTGAGGATCACTTGGATTGAGTAGAACATTTCTGTTTTTACTAAGAGCATTTTTGAAAGCTGTCTGTAAAGTTGGTAAAGGGTAACCCCTCTCCAGAAACCTGTCCCTTAGATCACTCGCTTGTCTATGGAAGTCCTCCGTCTTTGAACAATTCCTACGTACCCTAAGGTACTGACCCTTTGGTATTCCTTCTTTCAATTTGGGATAAGGTCTCCAATGTTTTCAGAGCATTAACAGAGCATTGGTATATGAGATATTTCAATACCGGCTGTTATATTATACCCCAGTTAGGGTTTTTGTAGGATTAGTTAGGGAGAGTTATCAAGGTGGGGCCGACCCTTTCGGGACGATTACCCTACCGTTCCAGGTGGTTGTAGAGCCTTTATAGGGATAGATATCCCTGTGTACATTTTTTGTATAATATAGCGGTGTAAGGGTAGGTGGATTGCTTTTAACATTGGTTATCATTTTATAGGTTAGAAATAAAGGTTATATTTTAGATATAGAGTTTGTTGTTCTTTCATTCAGTAATTTGTCTATTCACGAACTCTTTGAGATTATATATTTTTCTTCAGTGATTTTTTCTTGAATGGAGGGATTTCTTAGTGAGCCTGTGGGTACAGAGGGATGCATGTCGGATGTGTCAAAGATTTTCTCAGATTGTGAGCTTACGGAGGATACAGGGAGAGTCAATCTAAAATTAGTATTCAAAGAACTATATATAGCTTACAAAGAGAATATTAAGTTGTTTTGGGAAACTTATTGCCTTGAAAATTATATTAAAGCCAAAATTGTACCGAGAGGTCTTAAATCACAGGTAAACCCGGCCCTGAGATCGAGATCCCCACATGTAATAAAGAAGTGGGAAGAGGAACTGTTAAATTCATCTTTAAATTTAATGCAAATACTTCTTGAGGAAGAGAGAATTATCTTGGAAAAGACAGGAATAAAATTAAAAGAAACAATAGCAAAAGAGGTCACTTTGAGAAGTGATCCTGACTTTTCAAGACGAGAAACACTCTTAAAAAACTCAGTAGAGAGATATACACAAAACCTAAAAGAGTGTAAACATAAACAATTTAAGAGAGATCTTAACAAATTTAAAGAGGGTAAGGCATTTGCTCATCTATATACAGGTGATAAAGAAAAGGATACTGATATTTCTTCTTCAGATCTTGATTGTTCGGACAGTGACAACTATTCAACTGGATATAGAAATTACAGAGGTGGACAATACAGAGGGAGAAGAGGGTATTTTCGATCATGGAACAGAAGTCAGAGGGACCCAAGAAGGGGAAGGAATTATGGCAGACAAGAAGTTATAGGGAATACAACTGGCCCCAGGGAACCACAACATATGGTATCCAGAGCAAATACTGGATCATCATCCTCTTCATCACCCTCCTTAATCCCACCCTCTTTTTTAGATCAACAGGGGGCCCCCCTTATACACTCAGTGAGACTACGGTACAACAACCAAAATCGACATGGAAAGGCAAAAACAAAGGCAAAACCAGATAACTAATTTATCCCAAAGGTCGCTCACTATTGAGGAAATGAATGTACTGTCTAAAGGGCTATCATTTGTACCAACGACGAAATTTAATGAATTTAACTGGGTTAAAGATATAAACCTGTTTGTCCGTAAAATCAAATGGTACAAATTTTTCAAGAACAATGACGCACAAGTATGGAATGATTTGGGGATCTCAATTGAAGATCTCCCGTGGGTTAGAATTTTGACTGGGGTGTTGGAGGAAGGAGAATTTGGAATTCAGGTGGGACCACAGACAGATCTTATACCAAAGCGCACTAGATTTCCCCCACCCCAGGATACCCCGGAAATCGATATTTTCCTAAGAATGGTAACTAGGGATCTAGCATTTATCAAATTTAACCCGACAAGAAATGGAAGCTTTGAGAGAGTTAGAATCAGACCCCAAAATAGTAATTAAACCCTCAGACAAGGGGGGAAATATTGTGGTCATGGACCACATGCAGTACTTCCTCATGTGTAGTCGACTGTTGGAGGACAAAGGTGGATACACTGTCCTCAAGGGTGATCCCACTGAACGATTCCTAGAGGAATTAGAGACGATTGTGATCAAGGGAGTGGATGAGGGCATTCTATCTGGAGTTGAAGCCCGTTTCCTTTTGCCAAATAAACCACAGATAGCGACATTTTACTCCCTCCCCAAAATACATAAAGGCATAATTACACTTAAAGGACGTCCCATAGTATCAGGTATTCAGTCACTCACACAAAATGTGGGGATCTATATTGATAACCTCTTACCTGAGGGACACGTCTGATTTTCTCAGGAAATTAGAGGGGATCAATATTGATCAAGATGTCTATTTGGCATCAGTGGATGTGGAAGCACTGTACAGCAGTATTCTACACCACTGGGGCCTACATGAGGTGGAATATTTTCTTAAAATGAGAGGGAGACAATTTTACAAGTACAACGCATTAGTTTTGAAATTATTAGAATTTATGTTGACCCATAAATATTTCCAGGGTCTACTACCAGCTCAGGGGCACATCTATGGGGAGCCTGTGTGCTCCCACGTATGCCAATTTGTTCCTGGGCTGGAGGGAGAGGGCCTTGGTGTTCGGAGAGGAGATGGAAATGCACACCAAGCACATTCTGTACTGGGGTAGGTACATCAATGACGTCTTCGTGCTGTGGCAGGGCACGAGGACGTCATTTAAGGAATTTATCGATGTACTGAATATAAATGGACTGGGTCTTAGATTCACATTTGAAATTCACGCATCTGAGATAGCCTTTTTAGATTTAAAGATCTATAGAGACAGTATGGGCTTCATATAAACCCGAACCCACAGAAAAGAGACGGCTATCAACAGTTTATTAAGATGGGAATCATATCATCCGAGAAACTTGAAAGAAGGAATACCAAAGGGTCAGTACCTTAGGGTACATAGGAATTGTTCAAGGACAGAGGACTTCTATAGACAAGTGAGTGATCTAAGGGACAGGTTTCTGGAGAGGGGTTATCCTTTACCAACCTTACAGACAGCTTTCAAAAATGCTCTTAGTAAAAACAAAAATATTCTACTCAATCCATGTGATCCTCAGAAAAATTAAACAACAAATTTCCGAATCATAGGGACCTTTGATTATCAAAATAGTGATGTGTAGTGTTGAGCGATTACGTTGGCTATCGACATCGGTCGATGGTCGATAGTCGGCCATCATCGACAAGATATTCGATGGTCGATGATAGATGATCGCCGATGACCATTAAAGTCTATGGGAGAGCAACAACACCTTCATTCTTACACCCAAACAGGGCTGGAGAAGCTGGAATTAAAATCCACAACAGTCAAATGGATACGTGCTACATCTTAGGCAACACACTTAGGTTATAAAAGCCACAGAAAAAAAGTCACACACCATTCACTATCCCTGTCTTGTACCACAGCATGACCCTTAAACCTGCATCACCCACAAATTAAAAAGTGCCAGAAGGCAGTATGATTTGAACCATCATTTTACTTGAACTGGACATTGAATATCTCTGTCCTGGAACGCAGCATGAGCCCCAAACCTGCATGACCCCAGATTAAAAAGTGCCGGAAAAAGGAGTCTTTCAACCACCATTTTAGTTGAACTGGACATTGACTAGACCTGTCGTGGACCGCAGTATGACCATTAAACCTGTCTGACCCCCAAATTAAAAAGTGCCGGGAAAAGGAGTCTTTCAACCACCATTTTAGTTGAACTGGACATTGACTATATCTGTCCTGTACCGCAGAATGACCATTAAACCTGTCTGACCCACAGATTAAAAAGTGCCGGAAATAGGAGTCTTTGAACCACCATTTTAGTTGAACTGGACATTGACTATACCTGTCCTGGGCCACAGCATGAGCCCCAAACCTGCATGACCCCCAGATTTGTGGCCGTGACTGGGAGGACGAGGAGGTAAGACTGCTGGATGCAGGTTGCATTAACCACTGAAGGACAGATTGGCGACGCTGTTCGTTACTGAGATTCACAGGGCCCTGACCCAGCGATGACAGGCCTGACGGTCCTGCAACTGACGATCCGCTGGCATGCGTGTTGTCGCCAGCACTGGAAGGAGCACCTTCTCTCATACCTCTACCTCCATGTCCTACCCCCCTCTTTGCTCGCTTACCACCTGAATTTCGCTCCATGTTCAGAAATATAAAAATTTGAGAAGGTATGGAAGAGTTTTGGAAAGTCTCTTATTAAAAGACGGCAAATCACAGCTATTCTCAAATCCCTCAAATCAAAACAAAATTGCTGGATTCAAATTTAACTGCAAAGTAGATCTATCAACAAAGCTTGACTGACCAAAAGTGAAAAAAACACCTGTCTGAAATGTATACGGATATTAAAAGGTATTTTTGGCACCTTTCAATTCACCTGTGGTGACTACAAAATTGCTGTATTCACATTTAACTGCAAAGTAGCTCTATCAACAAAGCTGGCCTGCGCCAAAGTGAAAAAACACGTATCTGAAATGTATTCGGATAATAAAGGTATTTTTGGCACCTATCAATTCACCTGTGGTGACTACAAAATTGCTGTATTCACATTTAAGTGCAAGGTGCCTCAATGAACAAAGCTGTAGTGCGCCAAAGTGAAAAAACACGTATCTGAAATGTATTCGGATAATAAAAGGTATTTTTGGCACCTTTCAATTCACCTGTGGTGACTACAAAATTGCTGTATTCACATTTAAGTGCAAGGTGCCTCAATGAACAAAGCTGTACTGCGCCAAAGTGAAAAAACACGTATCTGAAATGTATTCGGATAATAAAAGGTATTTTTGGCACCTATCAACCTGTGCTATATCAACAAAGCTGGAATGGGCAAAATTGAAAAAGAACACCTATCTGAAATGTATACTGATAATAAAAGTGGAGTTTTGCACCTAACAAAGAGACCTGCAGTTACTAGAAAAGATGTGTATCCTAATATAAGTTCAGGCTGCCCAATATCCAGGAAATATTTCAATAGAAAACTGTTAATAATAAAGCTATTGCAGTGCAATGTCTACACTAAGTCTTGGTGAACTATATCCAGTATTCTTTATAGAGCTTGTCTGTGTTCGTCCGCGGGGCCCCACCCCCCATTCCCACCGTGACTTTACAGCGGTAGATGCTCCTTTAAAATTCTCTACCTAACTACATAAAATCTTCCAATCTCTGATCTAACTAAGTTGTAAGGATCACAGCTAACAGTAGAGCTTTCTCTGTGAAGAAATAGAATAATTTCGTTGAGCTGTTTGGACACAGGCAGAGCGCACGTCCTACTGCTATGAGACGCTGACAGACACTGATCATGAACAGGAAGGGCTGTTCTATGTAAAACGAGGTCATGTGATTTTTCCAGCCAATCGCAACCATACACATCCCAGTCATGACGTCGCACACACATCTCACCCTGCTCTATTCTGTAAGCTGATTTGCTGGCCGCCAAAATGACAGGAAGCGCCGAAAATGGCGCGATATTAATAGATGATGCACAGATTTTAACCTAAATTATCGCATGATCTAAAAATTTCGATCAACATAAAAACTGTGCCGATTTCAACTTTGTCGATAATAATCGCTCAACACTAGTGATGTGTTAAGAATCTTACGAAAACATTGGGGTATTCTGAGATCCGATTCTGATCTCTGTGATTGCCTGTCCTCAAGACCTCAGGTGACATATAGGAGGGGAAGATCTCTGAGGGACAGAGTTGTTCATAGACATTACACCCCATTAAGATCAGTAGGGACATGGCTTGACCGTAAGCCCCTCGGTATGTTTAAATGTGGCACCTGTATCTTCTGTAAGTTTATACATCAAACAAATAAGTTCAAAAGTAATGTGACTGGAAAATCATTAGAGATTAGGGAATTCATGAACTGTCGGACTGAGGGAGTGGTCTATTTATGTGACTGCAGCTGCGGGAAGCAGTATGTAGGCAAAACCATCAGACCGGTGAAGGTACGAATAGAAGAGCATATGGGAGATATCCGACATAAAAGAGAGACTCCTCTCTCCAGACATGTATGGCAGGAACATGAAGGTGATACCATTGGGATTGTATTCACATGTATTGAGAAAATTAGAATGACATCTAGAAAGGGGAATATTGATAGGAAATTGTTATGCAAAGACACCGAATGGATGTATCGTCTAAAATCTCTACATCCAGAAGGTCTGAATGAAACCTTATATTTTGGTTGCTTTATCTGAATTCTGTATTCATAGGCTCAACTACTACTAATGACTATATTTATGTATAGTTGTCATTTGGGAACGAATCATGACGTGATAGTCATAGACCCCAACTTGTATCTATTAATATCTATCCATCTTTTGTATTTTTGTAATGTGTCTTTTGATTGATCATAATGGCTGTCACGGGTGGGCCCGCGACCCCCGTCCCGGGTCGCGGGCACACCCGTGGTCGCCGCACGAGCAGTACCGCCGCCCGCATGCCGGGCGGTGGGCGCGCTCACCCGGCCGGCCCGGCGCTCCTGTTGCGGTCTCTGCCTCCTGGCGCGCGAGTCCCCGACATCTAAGGCGCGCGCGCGCCGGCACTGTGGGATTTAAAGAGCCAGTGAACCGGTAATTGGCTAGTGCCGGTCACGGCCCTTGTTTAAGCCTGCCCCTTCCTGGGGCAGTTGCCGGATCTTTAGTGCCATTTCAGCCTATAGAGAAAGCGTTACAAGCCTTGTTCTGACGTACCGTGTACCGTACCATTAGCTTCCGTTCCTCGACCACGCATCTTGCCGCCTGCCCTGACCTAGTGCCTGTCCACGACCACGAACCTGTGCCGCCTGCCCTGACCTTCTGCCTGTCCCCGACTATGAGCCTGCCTGTCGATTCTGCACTACGCTATACCTTGGCTGCCACCGCAAGCAAGTCACGTCAGGCGTAACGACCAGGTACACACCCGCCGCAGCAAGTCCATCCCGCATTGCGGCGGGCTCTGGTGAAAACCGTGACCTACTTAGATTCCGTTCCATGGCGTGGCTTACACGTTCGCTTGGGGTGGTCAAGTGGATGCTCTTCTACGTCCGGGTACGTTACAATGGCCTCTTGAGTCCAATTGATTATGTGTATGCAGTGGTCACATAGAGTGTGGTTTACTGCACTAAAATGTTTAAATAGATGTATAGATCCTTCTAATGTCTCTTATAACCTTGGGACTCAGATATATTACTATGCACCTGGATAGCAATCAGATGCCAAAATATGCAGAGAATGCTGTGTATTAGTTTGACAATCGCGGCACTTACTCCTCATCGCGCATGCGTGGATTGCGTGCGTTGCCGTGAAGATACTGCCGCTCATTAATGGGTTTGTGATCTCCCCTGGAGTCTATGTGAAGCAGGCGCATGCGTGATTCGCGAATGGACACGCCGACTATGACGGCGCGCCTGTATAGAACTAGCATCTTGAAGAACATTAGTGCGCATGATCATTAGTGACATCCCGGTCTCCATGGTATCGCGCTATAGCTAACGCATGCGCAGTGGATGAACCGGCACGCCGAGTATGGCAGATTCCAGAGAGTACACGTGCTTATTTGTGCATGTATATAAGGTTAGAAGACTTCTTGTAGTGGCCATCATCCATGCATTAGGCGGGTATATCTTGGCTGTCGCTACCTCTTATCTTTGTGAGGTCACTGTTCCCCTGATGAACCCCAAATCACTTTACGGGGGGAAACGCGTCGGTACAATATGGACAATTTAGAGACGACAAAGGATAAGGTCGTATGATATGTTTTGATGAAATTTTCAATGTATGCCTAATCTTTATGAGTGGGATATTCTTGAGTTACCTACATATCACCTGTCTAGGTCCATGATAATTATCATTAACTTATCATCTGTCTTGCAGTATCAATTGGACCAATCTGACTGGGATAAGGTCTCCCATGTTTTCAGAGCATTAACAGAGCATTGGTATATGAGAGATTTCAATACCGGCTGTTATATTATACCCCAGTTAAGGTTTTTGTAGGATTGGATAGGGAGAGTTATTAAGGTGGGGCCGACCCTTTCGGGACGATTACCCTACCGTTCTAGGTGGTTGTAGGGCCTTTATAGGGATAGATATCCCTGTGTACATTTTTTGTATAATATAGCGGTTTAAGGGTAGGTAGATTGCTTTTAACAATGGTTATCATTTTATAGGTTAGAAATAAAGGTTATATTTTAGATATAGAGTTTGTTGTCCTTTCGTTCAGTGATTTGTATATTCACAAACTGTTTGAGATTATATATTTTTCTTATTATTAGGTGTAAAATATCTGAAATAGAGCTAAAACCTTCTAAAAACATACATCACTCAAATCCCTAACAACGTGTTTGTCGCCGTCACTGGCACTACATCAGGAATTGCGATATAGAAAATTGCCGAGAAATACAGTAATTCAAATCCTTAAACTTTTCTCATTGGTCGACAAAAACCAACCAATCAGAATAGGAGCGACAGTGAACCATTATAACCTATGGAGTATTATTATTATTATTATTATTTATTTTAAAGCGCCATTGATTCCAGTGCGCTGTACATTCAAATACATACATATATCAAACAAGTACAATGATAACAGTGACTGACTTATGACTGGCACAGAGGGAGAGAGGACCCTGCCCGCGAAGGCTTACAATCTACAGTGGAGGAGGAGAGAGACAGAAGGTGAGGGGCAGACAAGTTTTTGGGGTAGCGCAGTGGCTGCTAGTTTATTGTAGGTTATAGGCAGTCCTGAAGAGATGGGTTTTCAGGTTGCTTTTGAACCTGGGGAAGTTGGGGGAGAGTCTGATGTGTTGGGGCAGTTCAGTTTTTTCCACATTTAGTTTTAGGAGACGGGAGGAGAAGAAGGAGGATATGGACGATAGACAGTCTGGGATCCTGGAGAGAAGAGAGGTGACATCTGGGCCGGAGATGTAGAGCTGTGTGTCGTCCGCATACAGGTGGTATTGAAAACCATGTGATGCTATGAGCTGACCGAGGCCAAGAGTGTAAAGAGAGAAGAGTAGTGGGCCCAGGACTGACCCCTGGAGGACACCAACAGAAAGTGGCTGGGGGGAGGAGGTGGAGCGAGAATGAGAGACGCTGAATGTCCGATCAGAGAGGTATGAGGAGATCCAGGAAAGAGCCAAGTCCGTGATGCCAAGGGAGAAGAGGATTTGTAACAGGATGGAGTGGTCGACAGTTTCAAAGGCAGAGGACAGGTCTAAGAGGAGAAGTACAGAGTAGTGGCGTGAGGCTTTGGCAGTTAGTAGGGCGTTGGTTACCTTGATTAGGGCGGTTTCGGTAGAGTGGTGGGGTCGGAAACCAGATTGTAGTGGGTCGAGGAGAGAGTTGGAGGAGAGGTGGGAGGATAGTTGAAGATAGACGTGCTTCTCGAGGAGTTTGGATTCAAAAGGAAGCAGAGAGATGGAGCGATAGTATTGACCAATCAAATGAAAAGGCGGGACAGTTCAAAATACAGTAAAAAAGGCAGAAAAGAGCTGATTGGTTGAGACGAGGCGGCAGATATGAATCCACCAATCAATGTAGTGCGTCTATTTTGAGTGGACCAAGAAGGGCGTGATAGAAGGGCGCCCTAAAAGTTATTACTGTCTATGGGAAATATTGTAGTACTGTGGTTGGTTGGGGGGAAGAGGTGCTCGTCCTGCTTAGCCAATCAGCGGGTGAGCTACTTATCTCATAGAGCTCTATGGGGAAAAGAAATGCAGAGCGAGCTCTGTTTGTGATTGGCTAAGTTAAAAGAGGTGTGATTATTTGGGCCAATGGGAGAGCGAGCGATGCTCTTATGGGTTTTATAATGCAATCTATAATAAAACTGTACATGCCAGAAATCAAATGATAAGACTCACGAAGTTGTACCGATCTCTATATAAAATAAATATTAATATGCGGGTAACAAAAATCAACAAATAAAAATGAACTCAATGAGTTCATTTTTATTTCTTTATTTTCGTTACACCCATATTATTGATCATTGGCTAACGAAAATAAAGAAATAAAAATTTAATTCATTTAATTTGTTTATTTTCGTTACCGCCATATGATTGTTCATTTTATCTAACTTCGGGAGTCTTATCATTTGATTTCTGGCATGAACAGTTTTATTATAGATTGCATTAGAAAACCCATAAGAGCGTCGCTCGCTCTCCCATTGGCCCAAATAATCGCGCCTCTTTTAACTTACGTTACACAGGACCAACTAACTGGTGGTCCACACTGTAATAACAGTTCTTAACCGTGCTGCCCACCTGTACCTTCAGGATCCAATCCTCCACTGTTTCTGTCTTTGTCACCAGTATCCTCTTCTGGAAACTTTCCTATCAATCAGTGGGGTGTCCCAGCCTGCCCTACCTATTGCCAGCAGATAGGGAAGGTTCCCCTTTTTCTGCTGCACACAACTGGAACTATGTACACACCCATAACTCTGAACTTAACAGAACTTGGAACTGAGTGCAGAGCTGACAGGCTTACCATTTAACTGTGTAACTTGATGACTTCCATATCAGCTCTCTGATTGGCTGCTTACCCAGCAGCACTGTGTATCAATCTAACTCAGTTAACTCATTCTGCTACCCTCATGACTTAGCATAATCTCTACCTGAGCTACGGGTGAATTAACCTCTTACTGACTTAAACCTATGCTTGCATTGCTATACAGTAATATACATTTATATACTGTACATAGCCAACTCAAACACTTTCCTTGGATGTCTGTACAACTATACACATTTTATACAAATATACATTTGCACAGCTTTACACACACTGCCTACACACACAAAAAATAAATTTACTATATACATGCATACTATATGCACACACAAACATTATGTACACAAACTGTATATACACACATACATTACATACACACTGTATACATGCACATACATTATGTATACACACTGCATACACGCACATACATTACAGACATACACTATATACATACACAAATATGTATACACACTGTATACACAAACATGTATACACTGTATACATGCACACAAACAATAGATACATACACTATATGAATGCACAAAAACATATACACACACACTATATACCCGCACACAAACATTATATACACACACAGCATATACATGCACACAAACATTATATACACACACAAACATTTGTTCATACACTGTATATACGCGCACACACTATATACACACATTCTGTGCATTCAGACACATTGGGCGACATGTATGTACAGGGCTGCACCAGAAGTCTGGCATCTTTTCAGCCCGAAAACTGACGCAGCCCTGTTCACTATATTTTTAATCAGATGCACTTCAAAATTAGGCATATTACAAAACGCCCGCGGCACTTTGTAATGCGCTTAAGATCAGGGGGCCTGCTGGAGACGTGTTGCACTACAACCGTACGAAGCTACACATTTATGACTTTTGAACGGCAAATCCAGGCGCATTAATGTTGGAACAGGTAGACCACTTTTAAAGTGGTTTACCTGATCCAGAAGTATCGCTAGTAGCTAGAAAGCGCTAAATCTATGACCAGCAGTTGAACAGGTTTATAGATTCAGGCGCAGTCTAGGTTACTAATGCTCGCAAAAAAATGGTGCCTGAGCGACAAAACACATACATGTCGCCCATTATGTTTACTTATGCTGCATACATATGTAGTGTTCAGGAGTTGGTGGAACAACACACTACTAAAGGGTAAAAGTTTTAATAGTGTTTTAATAATGTGAAAAGCTATTTGCACTGAATTTTTATATCACTGTATTGAGAATGTTCTAGAATTGACCTCTTTTTCACCCCTGTCTGCAGCCAAGCGCTACTGAGCATGTCTGTGAGTCATGTCCAGGTGTGATATGTTATAGAAATGTAACCATTTGCAGATACTCAAGGCCTTGGCGGGAGTAACCATGACAACACCAGGGTGGGGTCAGATTAAAAAGTTATAAAAGATAGGTACACTTATCATTCTGGGTCTCTCTTACCCCCACGGGATTGTTGTTTCTGTGTTTTCTGCTGGAGAGTTTTGCTCTCTCACCAAGGAGCATGGGTCGCTGCGCTGACACCTTCAGGGTGTCAGTGTGAACAACTGCAGGGAATGGCTTTAACCCTTTGCACTTCACTGGCCACATGGGATTGAGACAAAATGGAGTTAGCTCAGTGAGGGACTGGGTTTAGGAACATCACTACCCTGCCTCAGTATACAGAGTGGCTGCATCTAGAAAGAAGGAATTCCACTGCCATGTCATGTCCTGTACATGAACCTTAATGGAAAATCCGTGCAGCGGTCCCCACTGCACGGTTTTGCCGCCGGATAGTTTCTTCAGAAGATGACCATGTCTATGTGAAGGGGGAGGGCTAACCGAGGAGAAAAGCCCCCCACCCCCCACCCCCGGCGGCCGTGTGCACAGCACAAAAACAGTGCAAATACTGGTCAGATAAACCGATCGGAATTTGTACTGTGCCGTGTAAACGCCCCCTTAGATGATTTTTCAAGGTTAATTCCTTGTCTCCTGCCTGTTCATTTCTGCACCGCACATCAAGGGCACCTCGCACCACCATCTCACATGCAGGCAGTCGAGGGAGAGACCACCAAAAAGAGTATGCTCCGGGGGAAACTACTACTACCGTCATTCATCCATCTAAGTGCAGACCCCCTCTTCACTGATGCCGGGTGCTGAATGAGCATGAGAGTTGCAGTTGACGGAGTGGTAGCCGCCGTGACCAGTGAAAGCCAGGGCTACCTCTGCTTCCAGCCCTCTCCTCTGCTCCCTTGCCACTCCGGTTCACCACACATACACTTTACATACCATTTATAACAAACAGGCCAGTCTCCCTTCCTCACACCAGGCTTGACCCTTCCTTTTTCTGAGCTGCTGCAGGGCCTTTTTTCTTACTGGGCTGTGTCTGGGTCCTTCCTATAGCTGGGCTGCGCTGAGCCCTTCCATTCTTTCTCCAGGCTGCTGGGGGTCATTCTTCTTATTATTGGGCTGTTCCAGGACCTCCCTTTTACCAGGCCACATGGCATTGAGCCCTTCCTTCCTCCCCAGGCATCGCATGGCCCTCTGTCATACATGCTCTGGCGCCACAGGCAGCCAGTGATGC
Organism: Phyllomedusa bahiana; assembly: GCA_025379985.1. Classification (NCBI taxonomy): domain Eukaryota; kingdom Metazoa; phylum Chordata; class Amphibia; order Anura; family Hylidae; genus Phyllomedusa; species Phyllomedusa bahiana. The sequence goes on along the minus strand of JAODAL010002240.1, from coordinate 34,072 downwards.
TGCCAATGCATTTCTGCTGCTGACCGTCTGCAGCAAATCGTCAGCATCATGGGCCAACTGTCACTATCTATCCCGATGCTTACTTAGCATTCGGTAAAAAGAACAGGCCCCGTTGTTTCAAATTTCGGCCCAGACTGCCATACCACTAGTACTTCCCTTCCCTACCGGCAGCCCTGTGTAAAAATATATATATAATATATAATGTATAGGATATATATTCACTATGGGCCACAGTATGAAGCTCGCCACGTCGGGGCGCACCTTTTCGCCAGTTTTCCGGCGAAATTTGCGTCTGATTTATGTCGGCGCTGGGGCGCGCTCATACATATCATGTAAAGTCCACCGCGCCTCGCCAGTGTGTGAGGCGCAGTGCGGGACTTAGGCGCAGTGCGGGGCTGTGACTATGATTCGCCGCCTGAGGTAGTGCACTCATACATAACATGTAAAGTCCGCCGCGCCTCGCCAGTGTGTGAGGCGCAGTGCGGGGACTTGGGCGCAGTGCGGTGCCTAAGATTCGCCGTCCGAGGAGGTGCGCTCACACATGCGGGGAAAAGTTCACCGCGCCTCGCCATTGTGTAGGGCGCAGTGCGGGACTTAGGCGCAGTGCGGGACTGCGCCTCAAATGTATTCCGATTCGAAACAGGCTGGAAAACAGCAAGAAATCATTAAACATGTCCATGCGGAGTATGATTTAAAAAATCGCCTTTATAAAGGCGTAAAATATTATCAGAAAAAGAGCTCAAACTTACTAAAAATAATACATAAATAAAATCACTTTCCAAAAATCCAGAACGGCGTTTTATCGGGGAAATTTTGGGTATTTGAAATTACCAGGAAATACAGTAATTCAAATTCTGTAAGCTATTCTCATTTGTCGGCAGAAACCAGCGAAACAGAATAGGAGCGACAGTGAACCATTAAAACCAATGGAGAAGTTTGGACCAATCAAAATCAAAGGCGGGACAGTTCAAAATACAGTAAAAATACAGAAAAGAGCTGATTGGTTGAACTAGCGGGGACTTGGCTACCCCAAACAAAATAGGAGCGGACAGTGAACCATTTAAAACCTATAGAGAAGTTTTGACCAATCAAAATCAAAGGCGGGACAGTTCAAAATACAGTAAAAATACAGAAAAGAGCTGATTGGTTGAGCTAGCGGGGCTTGGCTATCCTAGCCAAACAGAGCGCGAGCTACTTGTCCCATTGTAGGCTATGGAGAGATCGGGGCAATGAAATCTCGGCAAATCAGGCGCCGTTCGGGATGGAGTATTAGTAAAAAAAATCATTTTTATTAAGTGTAAAATATTATCTGAAAAAGAGCTGAAACCTTCTATAAACATAAATTAATTGAATCCCGAACAACGCATTTGTCGCCGATAGCCAAGCCCCCGCTAGCTCAACCAATCAGCTCTTTTCTGCCTTTTTACTGTATTTTGAACTGTCCCGCCTTTGAATATGATTGGTCCCAAAATTTCTCCATCGGTTATAATGGGTCCCTGTCGCTCCCTATTCTGATTGGTCAATACTCCCCCCATAGGTTAAATGGGCCACTGTCGCCCTATTCTAATTGGCTGGTTTAAAGCCGACCAATCAGAAGAGCTTACAGAATTTGAATTTCTGGGATTTCCCAGCAATTCTCTATATCCCAATTCATTATGTATTGCCGGTCTCAGCGACAATCGCGTTGGTAGGGATTTGACTGATTTATGTTTATAGAAGGTTTTAGCTCTTTTTCAGATAATATTTTACACTTAATAAAAATGATTTTTTTAATCATACTCCATGCCGCACGGCACTGAGTGCCGAGATTTCATTGCGCCGATCTCTCCATAGACTACAATGGGACAAGTAGCTCGCGCTCTGATTGGCAGGGATAGCCAAGCCCCCGCTAGCTCAACCAATCAGCTCTTTTCTGCCTTTTTACAGTATTTTGAACTGTCCCGCCTTTGAATTTGATTGGTCTATATTTCTCCATAGGTTTTAATGGTTCACTGTCGCTCCTATTCTGATTGGCTGGTTTATTCCGACCAATGAGAAGTGCTTTCAGAATTTGAATTACTGTATTTCCCGGCAATTTCCAAGATCCTAATTCCTGATGTTTTGCCGTTCTGAATTTTTGGAAAGTTATTTTTTACATTTATTTTTGAGGTTTGAGCTCTTTTTCTGAGAATGTTTTACGCCCTTATAAAGTCGAATTTTTGGAATCATACTCCATGCCGCACGGAGCTGAGTGCCGAGATTTCTTTTGCGATCTTCTATGCTTCCTCTCATGTTCCGTTCTTGCTTCACTTCGCCTCCGCCGGATCATTTAGACCAGAATCAACCAGGTCTGCCTGTCGGAGCTGCCGAGCGCTGCAATGCGCCGCACTTTGCCGACTCGCGATCGTACATGCCTCGGAGTTTTCGAGCGCGCCGCATCCCGCCCTGCGGGGCGCAGCTGAAGGTGGCGAACGCTGCGACTAACACTGCATCCCTGCGTCCGACAGCGGATTCCGGTTGGGGAGGCGCAGGTTACGCCAAAAAACAGGCGAAAAGCCCATTCATACATGTCGCCCTATATGTATTGCTGCATGAATTGTGTTATTCATTTATTTGTATATGAATATTTTTGCTATTTACTAACAGTCCCCCGTATGTGAGCAACCAATGTTCCTCTTTGAATATCATGTGGTTTAATTTAATGTTTTTTTTATTGATTTTTATAAGTATTGGTTGGTGCTATTTAGAAATAGGGTGTTGAAGTAGGAATACTTTTTTCTCTACTTTGCACTTTCTGGGTTAATCCATTCCCTCTGTTGCTCATAGTCTCCTCCTTTGAGGTCTACACTCTAAATGGCAGCCGAATCCCTCCCTCCACCCCCCCCCCCCCTCAACCACAGCTCACCCGGACATTTTCTTGAGTAGTTTGCTGTCTGGTTTTACATTTCTTATCTTGGAAACACCTTCTTTTGTCATGGGTAACATTCCCATTGACAACCAAATCTCTGTATCTGTCTCTAAATTTCTATAGCTAGCCTTTTTCCTTGACCTGTCACAACTTACACAATTCTCCTACACAAAAAAACAGGATTTCACTTAATCTGATCTTCTTACGACTCTACTCAGTTTCTGACTTTATTAATTCTATTTTGCCACTCTAACCACAACCTTCTCTTCTTTACTGTGAAAATTTCTCATTTTCAGGATACACTTACCTATCACTGATACGGAAAACTGTATTCCATTAAAACATAACAACTTATAGAGACTCTCCAGTGGAAATTTGGGGCACATGCCCAAACCATTTTTTCTCTTTTGTCCCCAAGGGGGCTAACTGTCTGTGGAGAAAATCAAATATGTCAGCATATTTATTTTATTACAAGTTTATGCTCAAAACCTTCAACTCTGTCCTTCACTATTCCAAAAAGATTATTTCGACTCTTTTATCTCCACACTAATAGCCCAAAATGGCTCTTTAGTACATTTTATTCCCTCTTTAGTTCAAAAGGCAGGCAGGGTTTGGAGATCTCTTTCGAAGACAGTTATTTTTTTAATTAATTAAGCTTTAAAATTTATCCCCCAGCCCCAAAAGTAGAATCGTTCTCGTTTCCTCCAACACTTACTGCTGTTTACTTTCACCATTTTACCCAATATGGCCCTGAGCACACAACAGATTTCTCAGCCAGAAAAATCTGTTGTGTACCTTTCACTTTTATTTTGTGCAATGGATTTTGCTGTGGACTAGACTCAGATGAGTCCCTTTCAATGGAGCTAATCTATATCTGTGTCTAACTGACACAGTTTTCACATAGAATCTGTTGGAAAACTGCATCAATAACCTACATGTCAATTACTTTAATATTAAATATAATGGAATACAGATAGAGTTCACATGGATTTCAGCATATACACACAGATTCTGTGACAAAATCCATTCTGTGAATGGGGCCTACAAAGAAGGTCTTTTCCCCTTTAATCTACTATGGGGGCTTTAAATGATCCTTTTTCCCTTACTTTTTTTGTCTCTCTCCCAGCTGACCCTACTTATCTTACTAAAATATTTAACCATTTATTTTTTTCTGGTATTTTTTCCTCCCCTTTAAAATATGCTGTTTATCCAATTCTAAAAAAAAAAAAATCTTTTGACCTTTTGAGCACAGCCCCCAAAACCTTTTTTAAAACACCCCTCTTAAAGGGGTTTTCTCGCAACAAAATCTATCTGTAATATTGGCAGAAAACAAGCAATTTTGCAACTGATTTGCATTTCCAAAATATTTAGTATAGCACTATTAGCTAATCTTGTGTGTCTGAGTATTTTTGCACAGTGGGCAGGCAAAAACTCCCTTTGCTGTGATTGGCTGCCCGATATTTCATTGAGCCTGTTGGGCCCCCCCCCTGTCCCTTTATTTGGGGGCCTGCACTCTCTTTCCCTATGAGCTGTGAAAAATGAAATAAAATTGACTGCGTCCGATTTCTCATTGTTTTCACTGCACCCAAACTGTGTTTTAAAAATGGCTGCTTTTAAATCTCTAGGCCTTCTCCCGTGATAGTTTTGTATGGACTGGGGAAATTTCGAGTCTCTAGCTCAGACTCATCCCCCCCCCCCCCAAACCCTTTTACAATAAAAAATGTCAAGCTCTGCAACCCCTTCGTATCATTTTAATGCATGAGACTGTAACCCCCCTTCCACATGCTCCTTGTAACCAGAACACTTGCATCGTTGTAAACAGTTATACATACAGCCTGAAATGATAGGGGAAGTACAATAGTAGGGCTAAAAATGCAAGAAAAAAATTCAAGAAGATTCTAAATATAAAAAAGTAAACAATATTAAAAGTTCAAGTTTAAAAATAAAAAAGTAAACATAGATAGTATCTTTGCATCCATAGAATTGTGATCCACTGGAATATAACAATATTTATTCTAAATGGTAAGTGCCTTAAAAAAAGCCAGAACTGTGCTTTTTAATTGCTTTGTTTTTCTTGTATCCTGAAATCTTCCACTCTACCCCACAAAGATTTTTTCTTGGTTTCACAGTACATCATATAATACATTAAAAGGTATCATTTAAAAATAAAACTTGTCCTGCAAAAGACAAGCCCTCTTATGCATATGTAGTCAGAAAATTTAAAATGTTATGGCTCTTGAAAGGCAGGGAGAAAAAGATTAACATATCAATGAAAATTGCTGTGGTGAAAATCGTTGCTCGAAAAAAAATGTACTGTTTGAGTTGTTGTGCCGCTTATACTTGTTGCCGACATTTCGTATTCTTTTCAGTGTACGAGATGCACCAGTTGCCTTATTTGCTTAGGATTCTCTACCTATGACAAATCAATAAAGTATTTTACACTGCAACACCCTAAAATTGCAGTGTAGAAAACAAGTGATAAAACAACTGAATTTTTAAGTCCTTTGAAAAAACTAAAAGAATTAGTAGAATTAAGTTAGAGTATTTGAAATTTTTTTAAAAAATTACAAAATTAGAAAAAAAAATCTCTTTTCCACTTGCTATCTAAAAAATAAAATGTGATATATTCACTAAAGTATTATCTATTGAAATGTAAGGTTGTTTATCCTGCATAAATGAACACCATAAAAATAATATCCAATGTGAGAATAGCATTTTTAGTCCATTATATGTACCGTACAAAAAGCTACAGCAGGCCCTGAAAAAAAATTAAATAAAAAAAATAATTATTAGTAGTCACAGAATACAACATTAAAAAAAAGTATAAAAAGTTTTAAAAATGTAGTAAAATGTCAAAAATATGAATTTGGCTAAAATAGCACTGCCCTACAGAATAAGATGAAATAAACCTCATGTATACCAGCACAAAACAAAACAAAGCCTCAATTGCAAATTGTACCTTACAAACATTTTTCTTTGTTTCCTAATACATTATATGGTATATTAACTGGTATTATTTAAAGAATAAAACGTGTTATAACTATAAAAAAAAACTTAAATGCTATGCTTTTGGGAATTTGGGGGAAAAACACCATTAACAAAAGTTACTATGTTGGAAAGAGGATAAAGACACTGCTCTCTGTTGGTTTTCTTTCTACCTTCCTTCCTCTCCAACTGCACATTTAGGGTGCCAGGTTTGAAACCTGACACCGACACGTCAGTTTTAAATCCCTTTAAAGAAGTGCAGAAGGAGCCAGTTTGTATGATAGTGTCTCACAGCAGTTTACATATGTGTCCCGTTCTACGGTAAAATTCGTCTCAGCCACTTTGAAGCTGATAAGGAATTGTACGACAGTTATGCGCCAAACTTTGGCGCATTTGTACATTTCGTGCTGAACTTTGGCTCAATCGTACGATTCTGGCACGACCCACCCATACAAACTTACAACATTGAAAAGGGTTGTATCTGGTGCTGAATGCACAGAGTTTGGACATATGACTGTTCATACATTTATAGAACAGGGCTTCGGCAGTTTTTGGCTCAAAGCATGCCAGAAAACTGGCGTAGCTCCGTTCATAAAATGTGGAGGAGGAGTCAGCCCTGAGATAGTTAAAAGAGAGTCAGGATAGACGAGTGTGGTGAGATCCCTTGTGAGTAAGAAAAGTCAGAGATTGACAGTGTTGTGAGCTCATAAGGACATAAGGAGACAACGAGTGGACAAAGAGGGATTCTCCCGTCACAGTTCCCAGTATACCCAGGGTGATCTTTTGACAGACTATAATCATCATTATATCCATCCCGTATCCAAGTTCAATAACCCTTGTTGGAGCCCTCACCAATTGTACTAATTGTGTTCCTAGCTCACTGGTATTACACACCGTGTAATATGAAGGCTCTTTTATCCGGTCCATAGAAAGTAATTTACATTCACCTACAGCTCTTTTTGATTTGTGAGGAGTTGCTTTATCTGAATTAGTTATCTGCTTATTGTTCTTTCATCTCCCGTTTTTTTATTTCAGGTTGACATTTTGGTGGCTTTGGGATCAGTTACTAGTTTTCCATAGTGTTATAGTCTCAAGGTGCAATAGTTTAAATTTACAATGATCATCCTGGAACCAATTAATATTGTAACTTCAGGGACCACTGTGCTGAGCTCTTATGTTTCCACCATCACAAAACCTACTGTAACCTCATGTTTCCATTAAGTATGTGGTATCATTAGAGATGGGCGAATTGATTCTAACGAAGTGGAATTCGTTTAGAATTTCAGGAAAACTTCGGTTCTGAACGAAGTCGAAGTTTGGGGTACGTGAACGAAGCGTGCTTTTGATTGATAAAATGGCTGCGAGCACATGGCGTTACCATGGGGCCCAAAGCACTCTGGGAGGAAGAAAGGGGCATAGCTGCATGACAATGTGCAGAGATTAAGCCAATCAGAGACCGGCGGGATTCTGTGATGTCACCGCACTATATATGTCCAGTGCGCGGGCGCCTGGGAGCTCATACTGCTCTCACTGTATGATCAGGGAAGGTGCTGGCGGTGTTTGTTACTGAAGAACTGTTTTTATACGTGTTTTTTGTGGGGTTTTCTCAGTTGTTAGGGATGTTCTTTAATGTTCATTCTGTTTTTTTGGGGGTATTGATCTAAAAGAGTGTGGCCCACTAGCCCATATACATTTTAATGCTATCTCAACAGCACATTAAAATATCCAAGGGGGATCAAAGCATTTCCCTTTTGTACATTTGAAACAGGTTTTTACAATAAAAATACCACTTTTTTTGGTGCTTAATTCTTTGCGAAATTTACACCCGGGGGTTAATTAAGCGTTTTTTTTTTGTGTGGTGTCCAAAAAACCGTTTTTTTCCCGCCAAAAAATAAAAATTTTCCTGTACCAATTCAAAAGCGAAGGTTAAATTAAAATTTTTTTTCTTGTTGTGTAGGAAAAAACACGCCATTGTAACACCTCAAAGCTGTTTTTGTGTTGCTCAATTGTTTGGCGCAATTTACATCGGGGAAAATTAAGCATTTTTTTTTCGGTGGTGACAAAAAAAAAAAACCGTTTTTTTTCACTGCCAAAAAATTACGTTTTTCCTGTAGCATAATTCACAAGTAAAGGTTAATTCTTTTTTTTCTCTTGTTGTGTAGCGTAAAAACACGCATTTGTAACACGCTACAAAGCAGTTTTTTGGGCTGCTCAATTCTTTTGCGCAATTTACACCCGGGGGTTAATTAAGGTTTTTTTTCTGCTGGGGTGACAAAAAAAAAACCTTTTTTCACCGCCAAAATTAAATTTTTCCCTGTAGCATAATTCACAACCGGTTAATTCAATTTTTTTCTCTTGTTGGGCGTAAAAAAACTAAATTGTAAAAGCTACAAAAGCAGTAGTTTGTGGTGCTAAATTCTTTTGCGCAATTTAATCCGGGGGTTAATTAAGCTTGTTTTTCTGTGTGGTAAAAATAAACCGTCTTTTTCACCCCAAAAATTACAATTTTCTGTACATATTCACAATCGGGTTTTAAATTTTTTTTTTGTTGTGTAGGTAGAAAACACGATTGTAACACCTACGCATAGTTTGTGGCTGCTCAATTTTTTGCGCAATTTACACCCCAGGTTTTAAAATTAAGCTTTGTTTTTTGCTGTGGTAGAAAAATAAACCGTTTTTTCCCCCGCCAAAAATTAAAATTTTTTTGTGCATAATTCACAAGCGACGGTTAAATTACAATTTTTTCTCTTTTTGTGAAAAGCTAGAAAACCCCGCAATTGTAACACGCTACAAAGTTGTATTTTGGGGTTGCCAATTTTTTGGCGAAAATTAACTCCAGGGTTTTTAGGGCGCTGTGGTGCAAAAATAAACCCGTTTTTTAAACCCCCAAAAAAATTAAAATTTTTCCCTGTACATAATTCACAAGCAGGTTAATTAAATTTTATCTCTTGTTGTGTAGGTAGAAAACCGCCATTGTAACAAGACAAAGCTGTATTTGGGGTTGTCAATTGTTTGGCGCAATTTACATCCGGGGGTTTAAATTAAAGCGTTGTTCGCATTTACTCAGTAAAAGAAACTTTGTTTTTCACCCCACAGAAGTTTCTGTAGCAAAATTCATTCCAAAGGGTTTAAATTAAAGCTGTTTGTGTTTTTATATTCAGTAAAATCAAAGATTTTTTTAAAAACGGCACATACAAGTCAATTTTTCCCTTCCCATTTGTGGAGCGAAAATTTATATCCAAGGGGTTCCCAACTTGTTAGGGTCATTTGGAGTCAAATACAGGGTTTGTTTTTTATCATATACGGGTTACTTCATAAAACAGTGTCTGTACTTTTTAAAACCCCAAAACAGTTGTGACAGAGAGGTGGCAGCTCTTCACCTGCGAGGGGCAGGGGCCAAACTTTCCCAGGCCAGGTGGGCAGCACAGAAGGGGAACTCGCCAGGGGTCACTCGTGAAGCCACAAACTGCCGCTGTCTCTAGCGGCCTTTTGGGGCTGCCATAAACCCCAAGGGTTCTTGTTTGGGTTGACTAGGTCTCCATTTCCCTCCCAGTGACATCTGACAACCCCCACAAGAGTCTGGGAAAACGTCAACACAACCCTTAGTTGGCAGGGCCCGGGGGGGTCGCGGCCCCCCTTTTAAAACCCGTTGCCCACCGGTTCCTCAGCCGGATCTACTATGTGTTGGGCTCAGCGCCACTATATGGAGGAAACAATTTGAGGAGGGCATCAGCAGTACTTGGCAGAAAAAGAAAGGGGCCAATACCCCTGCTTCTTGCAGTAGGCGCAAAGTTGATGGGAGAGTGGATGGGAGGATGTTGGATGGGTCAGCCTCTGCATACAAAGAGGGTGATGAGGGGCACCCCAGTGCGATGAAAACAAATGAGTGATGTACCGACCGCCTTGGGAGCGGTGAGGCAAGGCTTCTCATCGTAGGAAAAGAGGGCGTCACTTGCGAGCAGGCAGGGGCGCAGCCAGCAATGGCCCTGTGGCCATGATCGCAGGATAGCGGTGTGAGGTCGGAGCCAAGCGGCCACGGGGTAAAAAACCCGTTTTGGGGTCCAAAAAATAGCGGAAAAGGCCCCCCCCCCCCCCCCTCAAGGCGCAGCGGCCAGTAGTCACTCGTCGGAGGGGTTGGCGGTTAATCCCGAACGGCGTTGGGCATTTTCTTTGTAAGAAAAGGGAGGAGGAATATGGGTTATAAGAATCTGTAGGCAGAAGGAAGGGGCCGGGGATAACGTTGGCAAAGGGGCCCGCGTCAAAATGCAGCGTCACCACCGGGCCGGGGAAAAAAGTGGTAAATTTTTGGTGGTCCATCCTCCCGCCGCAGCAACAGCCAGTGCAGCCCCCAGTGGCACGCTGCCTTGCAGCCAGTAAAGGCTAACCACCTCTGCAGAAGGAGCTGTTTCCTTTGACATCATCTCCCAGTCCGTGCTCAGCCCCTCGCTACTTTTGGCGCCGCAGTCGTTGCAGGCGTTGCAAAGAAAAAACAGTATGTGACCAACCACCCTAAGTGCAGAGTGACCTTTTAACCCCTGTCCAATTTGTTGGTGTGCAGTCCCTCCCTTTCCAAAAATGGGGACTCTGCACCGTTCAAGAAAAATGACTTGTCCCGGGCCCCGAGATGGGGGCCCCCAACCCGAAATTTTCTTTTCCAAAAAAAGGGCAGTCGCATTCATAAATATGTAGAACAGAAGGGGGCATCCTTGGCTTCCGGTTTGTTCCAAGGTGCACGGCAGGGGGAGGGTTTGGAGCTGTAATAGGGTAAGGGCCCAGTACATGCCCTTTTGCCCATGGGTGAATGTGCTTCCGGCCCCGGCCCCCCAAAAATTTGGGAAAAGGGAGACCCGCTTTCTGCTCCCGTTGTCAAACTGGGGGCCCCTGCGCCAATGTCCCCCCCCCCTTTTCCCCCCCCCTTCAGCCTCCACAATTACTGCTCCATAATCCCAATGAGTAGGGCACAGCATTGTCACGCAGTTCTACACTTGGCTTCCCTCGGTAAACAATACACAGGGGAGGAAACTGCTCCGGTCATGCAGCAAGAAATGTGGTGGCTTTTCTCCCCCAACTCAAAATTTGGGAACCCATGGTGGGGGACAATGGGAGAAAGGGGTGTCCGCCCCCGCACCGGGGAGGGGGTCCATGCCCCTGCAGGGCCCACGTTTAAATTGGTTGTGAAAAGGTTTTCCTGAAGTTTCCCCCCGATCTTCAGAAGATTCTAAAATGGAGGAAACTGGGCTCCATTCATCCTTTTCCTAAAAAGCCGGAACACCCTTCTCGATTGCGGGGGGCCCAGAACGGCCCCCCCCAACACACTCTGTTTTGATGTTTCCCCCCTTTTGGAATTCCACCCTGCACATGTTGGCCCGACTTTAAGAAAAAGGCCATTAAAACGATTTTTTAATGATCCAGGTGGACGGAAATCCCCCTTTTAACTTTTAAAAGTCAGCCAATGGCAGCTATGCTGACACCCGCCCTTTGTTGAGGCCTTCAGAGGGGCCACATTATTTTCTTCACCAGCTACGGATGAAAAACGTCATTCCATGTTCATGTCCCGGAACAGCTGGTGAAAAATCTGTTGGGGAGGGGACTGGAACGTGGCGCTAATCTCGCGGCCACATGATCCGGTGGGCTGAAATGGAGGAGGAGGAGGGGGAAAAGGGGGCAGAAGCTTTTTGGTGAAATGATGGATTTTTACCCAGGTGACAAGAGAGGGGGGGCAGGGGCAGTGGAGGAGGTGATGGGGTGAGGGAAGACGAGGCAGATGACCCCCAAGCCCGTGGGGTATAAGTGGGAAAGGAGGAGGGAGCCCCCCGGGGGCACTTGTGCAATGGCCCCAGCATGCTGATTTTCCTGGTAGTGACAGCCGAATAGCAGATCCGCAGGGGATAACTTCTGGTTCCACCTTTTGGACCCTCGTACCCCGGTCCCAAAATGGAAGTTTTTCCCGCTATTGAGAGGGAGGACAAACTCAAATCATAGGGAAATCCCCCGTAGTCGTTGGCCGTGCCTATGTGCGGGGATCGTCCCCCTCTGACAGGTTGACGGGGGGTTCTTTAGCGCTCAGTCTACTCCCGTGCGGGGGGAAGTGGGGGGGGGGGGGGGGTGGAGGTCCCCGCCCCATCAGCAGCAACCTAAATTGGGTCCTGATACAGCTTTCCCTTTACCCCCTAGTTTGGGGGGGCAGTCGCCGCAGCAGAGGGCCTGGCAGAAACCCCGAACCAACAGGTGGTGGCCTACTTGGACAGCACTCTGCCACCCCAGTTAGAAGTCCCCTGGACTACTGGGCAGCCCAAAATGGGGGTGTGGCCGCAACTTGCCCATTTTCAGGGAGAAGCTGCGCGGCCCCGGCCAGTAGTGTGGCATCAGAGGGGTGTTTTTAGTGCGGCGGGGGCCATCTTACCCCCCAAGGTGAACCGTTGTCCCCGGGAAAAAGTGGAAGACTGACCTTTGTCAAAATGAATCAGGGGTGGATCGGGCCCGGATCCCAACACCAATACCTTAGGCGTCAGACTACATCAGCCATGACGCCCCCCCCAAATGTGAGAAAAGAGTTGGGTTCAAATAACTGCCCCGCCACTTTTTTGATGCGCCCCCCGCCGATGCCCAAAAATTGCTGACAGTTTCTCCCTCTACCCCCAACCCCCTTTTTCCCGGTAATGGTATTGCCACCCACCCCCAACCTGTCATTGTGCCACGTTGCCTCTGGGTTGTTTTTGGTGCCCGGACCCACACTGTGTCATTGTGCCATGCTACCTCATGTGTGTGCCTGACCTAACACTGTTTTCATTGTGCCCCCGTTGACCTCATGCGTGCTGTGGTGCTCCGTACCTGACACGTGTCATTGGCCACTGTTGACCTCAGCTGCTGTTGTTGCTGGGGGCCATGACACCACACTGTTCACGTGCCACTGTTGACCCCATGTTCCTTGCCGTGACCTAACATTTTGTCATTGTGCCACTTTGACCCCTGCTGCTGCTGTGGCTGCTGCCATGACTAGAACTTGTAATTGTGCCATTCGGGCCTCATGCTGCTGCTGTGGCGAGCCGTGCCTACACACTGTGCATTGTCCCATCTGTGGGGCCAATCCTGTTTTTGCCCCCTCCAAATGTCATTGTGCCCCAAACGTTCCCATGCTGCTGCTGTGGTGCTGCCCCCTGACCTTCACACTTTGTGTCATTTTACACTGTCTGACCTATCTGCTGCTGTGTGGTGCTGGGAATCCCCACACACTTGTCATTTGCCACTGTCTGACCTTTACGCTGCTGGGGTGCCGCGTCACTCCACACTCGCACTGTGTTTTTCCCCCCGAGCCCCCACTTGTTTTTTTTTCCCGCTGTCGCTCGCATGACTTTATCAGGGACATTCCCCTTCAGTTTTTTTGGTCGTTTTGCCGTCTTAAGTGCCCAGGGAATTTTAGAGTGAAGCGATTCTAAGAGCGGCGGCAGTCATCTGCGTGTCATACTAAAACACAACATTGTATGAAGACCAAACCAAACTCCCTCTGCATATTTAAGAATGGCACAACGTTCTACAGCACCCTGCAGGCTCTGTGCAGCCTGGAAATAGCTGTTTTTTAACGTGATTCTATATCTTCATAACCGTAGTCTCACTCAGTTAGTAATTCTTCCCCAGTTACCATAAAGTGGCTGAGTTATAGGATTCCCCAATCCCAATGTGTGCAAACTTTATATATATATACTCTTGCCACTTTTAACGTGATTCATCCCGAAGTAATTTGGAACGAAGATATTTTTTGACGGGAAATTCGGCGAAGTGAACGAACCGAATTTTGGGAAATTCGCCCATCTCTAGGTATGATCATAACTTCTAGGGACCACAACCACTGTTTTGGGGTTATAATTGACTCAGATATTTCCATAACTCCTTATATTTTTACTTGAAAACCCACACATCTCTAGAATCTGACCTTTTTGGTATGAAGAAAGCCAAAACTCTTGTTCTTTCATTTATTCCAATTTGACTTATAATTTTAAATGTATCATTTCCACCCACAAGACTCCCCACATTGTCATTTTGCCCTATATCTCCTCCCTAATCTTTGTCTATTCATGCGTTACATTCTACTAACAACCTAATATTAATCTCCCCCTCCTGACATCAAGATCTTTTTCGTGCTCAAAAAACCGGTTTTCGGAAAAGGTTTAAAACCCAGGGAAAATCAGATTAAAAAACCCTTTTCTTGGCTAAGAGCATTTTTGTTGGGCGGGGGGGGGGGTTATCATAACAAATTCCCCCTACCCTTTTCAAAACCATTTTTTCCTTAGCCCCCTTCATTCTTTTATTGAACAGTCTGCTTCACACTCTTTGGCACCTAATTAAATTTCTTTTTTGTGCAAAACAAAAAATGTGTAGTAGCCTATTTATTACAAAAGGTTACTGGACCATTGTATATTTCAAGCTCTTTGACCTCATAGATTGTGAGCCCCTTCTTGGGCGGGGGGCCCCCAAGTTTGCTCTTGTCTAAATTTTTAAATTTAAAGTTTATTATTTTTTTGAAAATTCCCAAAAAAAAAAAATTTTCTGAAAAATTTCCATTTTAAAAATTAAAGGATTCCTCCAAAATAAGTTATTTTTGGGTGGTATACACTCCTGATCAAGGTAGGAACTGTATATTAGCAAAGCAGCCATTCTTAAAGCGGTTTTGCCATAAAGCAAAACAAGCCAGCCTCAGGGAACAGGGGGATGGCCTTTGTTTGCGCATTGAAACCCCATTCTCCCAAGGGCATTTTTCTGAATTTAGTCGAGTAATGTGCTTGGCTATTTTTTGGGAAAACCCCCCTTTTATATGAAAAATGGGTAAGAGTGGGCAAGAGGGGTATCTTCACATTCACTGAGGGTCAGCATTCTAAAGGGGCCCCTATGGTTTTTTTTGGTTCATTGTTTTTCAGAAAATACCTCCCCTCGCTTATCGAATCAATTTTAAATTTTGCATTTTGTTTGAACCCCAAGAATTTTTTTATTTTTGGGTTTTTACTGTAGTAAAATGCATTAAAGGGGTTTTCTCACTGCAATAATTACCTTTTAACATGAAGGTAAATGAAAGGTAAATTACCAAATATATTTCTGTGTTGATTTTGCTTTGTTTAGGAGATAAAGAAGATTTGATCTCCTTTTAGAGTTCAAAGTTTTTTCTGGGTTTCCGACCACCCCCTCCCCTATTTTTCATTGTTCTAAGCTTCCATCAGTCTGTCCCACTTTAATGGCACTCCCTCTAAGCACGGATTTTGGGTTTTCTTAAAAAGGGAAAAACCCAAGTTTTTAAATCTTAAGCTCTGTAGCCCTGTACACTGCTATTTTTTAAACCTTTCCCGCAATGTGTCACTTTAAAAAAAAAATTTTTCCCACTACAAAACTCCCCCACACCCCAAAACCCGGGAAATGGTTTTGGGCTTAAGCTGGCGGGGGCTCTGTAAAACTGCATAGTGAGAAAACCCCTTTAAAACTGGATTTACAGTAGATCAAAATAACGATTTTTAAAATTATTTACTGTTTTTGACTACTAAACATTTAGCTTGTTAATATACTCCTTTTAAAAGGGTAACATTTTTTGGACAGCATAGACTGACCCATTTTACTGAAAACATGATTAAAATAAATTATGTTTCATTTTTGTACAGGCACCGTAATAGTCAAACTGGGCATTGGTCTATACATATTAAGCCCTGAAAACAACTGATGGAATCAAACCAAAACAGCTCAATAGGAAAAATGTCAACACATAGATGGAACACTGATGAGATATTATGCCACACTGCTTTAAACGATAGGATTATACTCAATAAGCCATGAAACTGCTAATCTGGAGGATATTGTTTGTGCATGTTGGAGAGTAGCCGACCGCTTCCCAGGGAAAGTCATTAACAACATAATCACCACTAGATCAATGGTACTCAGAACATGTCTGGAAAACAAGGCCCGACTCTGATAATTATAATAACTGTCATGACAATTGGTGTTTGGTATAAAAACAAGTTTATAGTTTCCTAAATTTGTATCTTATCATACAAAATTTTGTTTTTTTAACTTATTTTTGTGCTGTTCCTAACCGGTGGCTAGGAAGCTACATGTGGCTCATGGCCCTCAACTTTGGATCATCAAAGGACACCTAAGTTATGACCCTATGCACTAGGACTAGGAACTGACAATATTGCAGACATATCCTTAACACCAAACAGCACCATTTTCTTCCGCTATAATAACAATGCTTACGCCTGCAGGGGCCACTGTAGGGGAAATTGAAAACCGCATTCAGGTTCCCCAGCTATTAGAGATGGTCCTCAGGGGTTACAGAAGCTCAAGTTTGGACTGGCCCACTAAAGTACGATAAGATGCTCTATTGTAACCGACACTGTCACAGTAATGTATACCTTATATTTCAAATAAATGTACACTTAAATTTCTCCTTAATGTAGACCGAATAAAGTTCTAGCAGAAGGCAATCTCATTTGGGGTTGACTTCAAAACCGATCCCCAGATATCCAATTAAACCATGAATGTTGAAAGATTACTTGAAAGTGGCCATGGACATGTCCCTAAGAGTTTTTTTGGCAGCATATCACTGGTAGACATTAATACAAAATGATACAGGAGTAGATTGCAAAGTCCCCAATGGGACAAAAAAAGTTAAAATCCAAATTAAAGTAAAATTAATTTTATAAAAAAAAGAGGTTTGACCCCTTACGACACGAATTATATGGGTACGTCTTTGTGTCAGTAAGGTCCTAAATAACAGGCTTACTCAATAAGTCAACTACAAAGAAGGCTGGTGTAATTAGCTAATTGCAGTCTAATGAATGTAAGACAGTGCTGCAAAACATTCCTCACTTCGATCAGCAGCCCTGCAGCGAGATTGCTGGGTGCTGATCAGTGTTGATGGCTGCTGGAAGCCTAACAAAGGCTTCCATAGCTACCATGTTTTACTTTCTACTATTTCCTGCCCCAGGCAGGAGGTAATAGGACCCCCATGTTGGTACACACTTCTGCATTGTTTATATAGCACAGAAGCTTGTACTGATGATCAAGTCCTTTATTAGTCAAATACCCTAGGGGGACTCAATGTTAAAGAAAAAAAAAAATGTTTCAAAGGAATAAAAAGTAACATAAAAAAGTTACACATAATTGGTATCCCCACATCCATAAAAGTGTGATCTATTAAATTATAACCTTGCTTATCCTTTACACTGAACACCATAGAAGAAGAAAAATTCCAAACGCCAAATTTGCTAAAAATTGGAATAAAAACTGATCAAAAGTCACATCTATCCCAAAATAGAACCAATAAAAACTACACTTCAGCCTGCAAAAGTTTACCCTCACTCAGGTCCATAGGTACAAAAACAAAAAAGTGATTGGTCGCAAAAAATAGCGCTGTAGTGCAAATGTAAGAAATAGAGAATGTTAGTATTTTTTTAAAAGTACTAAAACATAATGAAAACCCTATATATTCAGTATTGCTGGAATTGTATCAACCTGCATAATACAGAAAACACATCATTTATACCAAAGAGTGAACGTCTCAAAAAAAAAACCCCCGCAAACATGGCACAACTATGTTTTTTTCACATTTCACCCCACCTCTAATTGTTTTTCAGTTTCCCAGTATATTTCATGGTATGGTAAATGGCAGCATTAAAAATTCCATTATGTCCCACAAAAAAAGCCCTCATATGTTTATTTAAAAATGCATGGCTCTTGGAAGGTGGGGAGGAAAGAAACAAAGAGCCATATTAATATGACAGAAAGGGGTACCAATATAAAAAAAAAATTCATTATTGCCATTAAAGACAATCTGTCACATTCAATACGCAGTCTTAACTTCCAGCAACAGATGAGCAGGATGAGCTGAGTAGATTGATATAATTTTGTGGCAAAAGATTCAATACTAATATATTCTATGTAATTTATTCAAATCACTGCTCATGCTGGGCTTAGGAGACCAGTTGGGCAATCCTACTAGTGACTGAGAGCTATTTTTGTACATATGCTTACATGTGTAAGGTTGTCACAAACTGGGGCCACCCATTGGACTTCTAAGCATAAAAATAATTAATGCATAAAATGCAATTAATGACAAATCTTTTCCCATAAAACTACACTATGTATCAATCTTTTTTTAGCTTTTATTGCTCGACAATGTGCTAACCATAGATTGCACAACTTACCAAGCTGACAGGTTCTCTTTCCATAAATAAAAAAATATGAATAGTAACAGAAAAATTCCTTTATTTTTTTATTTAGCCCCCATAAAAAATATTGATAATAGCTTGCTAAAAATGCTTATCCCAAAACATTACTGTACTGTATATATAACTCATCCAGCAGAAAACAAGTTCTTAAGAAGCTTGATCAAAGGAAAGTGTTCATGCAAGAATTTTTTTGCTAAGAAAAAAGTATTTTTGTGAAACTGTAATAAAACAAAAAAAACTATACATATCCGGATTCGGGGTAAAAACACCATAAAATACATGCCAAAAAGACATAATTAAAAAAGCAGAAAAATCATCAAAACACCATGAAAAAAGCATCAAAAACAAAATTTTTAGTCTAAAAAAATGGCATGCAATTAGATTATGTGAGGGAGACCTAAGTACACCAAAAACTGAATTTTGTTTTTGCCCTGGAATTGAACTGTAATGCATAGGGAAAAAAATAACATAAGAGGTCTGCAGTACTGTCAAATTCAGGAAGACTGGAATATTCTTTCAAGAAGTACTTTTTAGGCCTGTTCACTTTTGCATTGGAGGTTCCATTCAGAACCTCCATTGCAGAAGTTCAAAATGAACGCAATCTGTGGGAAAATATTACTGTATCTCGTGCTCTTGAGGAACTGTCCTGTCTATCATTACACAGATAAGCCAATGATTTGAATAGACACTGTGTAATGCGTCATTTCCTCTGTGGTGGCACTGCAAGAAATTGAAGAAATACTGTCTGTTTCCCAAAAAAATTACTACCCCCAATTGCCAGGGTTCCCAGCAGGGGTACACTGTTTGATCAGCCAATTATCAAGGGAAAATTCTAAAAAAAAAAAAAAAATAGGAATTGTCCAAAGCAGATAACTCCTTTGTGCCCAGCGGAAGGAAATTCAGTTTAAATGAGGCCAGTCTACGGAGTAAAAAAGAAAAGTTATTCTAACCTACCTGTGTGCCACTTACTTTATTTGATTGAACAATAGAGGTCCAAGCTTCTGAATTATCTTCACATCTGTGAACCTCCTAAATTGTGTTAAAGGGGTTTAAAGGGCTAATTATGTTTGCATGGGGGCCAGGTTGCAAAATATTTGGTATCTATTGTAAGTGAATGAAGTGCAAGCCTCGCCTGTGTGTTGGGATCAGAACTCAGAAGTGCAAGGCAACAGATCCTAGGTAGCTACAGAGCAGCAGTGGCGGCTGACAAGTAGGTAAGTATAACATTTTTTACTTTTTTCCACAACCTGGACCTATTTAAACTGGACAACCCCTTTAATAGAATTTAGGAGGTCCACAGATGTGAAAACACATCAGAACTTTTCATCTCTATTGTTCCGTAAAATAAATTAAATTGCATTTTTATGAGGACTATGGTTCTACAGTTAACAACTTGGAAATCCTTTGTTGTTGAGGGGACCACATAACCAACCCAAAGTTCTTTACTGATGTCTATAGTATATCAAAAGACAGCTATGACCCATGATTTACTCTGAATGGGTAACCCATTAACATGGTTGGAGTCTGTATGAGATACTGCTAGTGATATCTAGAACAAAAGGGGTCTGTAGAACACTGAAAACTCTACCTAACAGGAAATCTGATATAAAATTAAAATAAAATAAATCATAATTTAGAATGTTATGTCAAATATTCAGTAACATAAATCTCTTAGCAATGCCAAAAGGGCTTTAAATGCTCTACAGGGCAATTTTAGAATGCAATAATGTCATGTATAACAATAAATTGTGATGGTTATGGCTTTTTCATGTGTGTTGCAAAACTAGATAAAATATTTTTGCAATTAGAAGCTTTGAAATGTAGCTTGTTCTCTACTTGTATTCCTAGCCTGCATTTAATATAGACATGATTCTATGAGTATTTCTGATAGATTCATTTAAAACTTGAGTCATTGTTTGAAGGGGCAAAACACAGATCTCTTATTTATTACATTCACAATTATGTACGCTTTTGGATCAAACTTTTTGGTATTCATTGAATAGGAAGTCTTCATTATCCAGCTTATGAAAACTGTATATTTATAACTGTGATATTCATCTGCCAAAAAATGACTTCTTCACTGTGAGGTCTCAGGTGTAGGATTCATAAGCCAGTGTCACAGCTAGAACAGGTGCCTATCAATGTGTACATAGCAATTAGGCCTAAATGTAAAACTGTTTTTTTTCTTTCATGTTTTTTCTACTAAATCCCTATCTGAGGAAAAGCCCAGGAATAAATAGTTGTTATAACGGCCAAGGGTATTGTGTAGCATTATAGTCTCCAGCTGGGCTATTACATAGACGGGTGAAGAATACAAGCACCTGACAGATGTGTTCTGTTAGCTTCATTAGGAAAGAAACAAAGAAACTCCTCGATTAATAGTGGTGTAGCTCAAGGGGGAGGGAGAGCACGGAAAAGCTGGGAAGAATCTAGCCTGTTATTTGAAGAGACACAGAAAGCTTTTAAAGGGGCAAACATATTTTATTCAGATTTTTTCACTAAATATGTTGGAAAGGAAACATTTTAAATAGCCGCAGTTCTATTTTTGGCAACGCCATCATAAGCGATCAAAGCCTAAATCTCTTTTTTCTTATCTGGAGAAAAATGTGTAACTTTTCTATATAGTATGTTGGCTAAAAAGAATTTCTTCTAGCAAATGTCCTAGGAATTAGGTATTTAAACCTGAAATGACCATAAAAGCCTTATTATTGGCTTGTCTAGTATATCTTCAATTAAGCTTCTAGGCTAGCATCAAGAAATACAAGACCACCAGCTGTCATTCTAGTACCTTACAGTATTTAATTTAAACTTGATTTTGCTACACTTCTGAATAGTTCTCAGCAGAATATTGTGAACCCAAAAACATAATATGAAAGGGATTGTCCACTATATAAAAAAGCAGAACATAGTTCTAATGTAGTACATGTTGGTGTAATGCATGAACATGCCAGGTTCTGCAAAGATGAAAATTCCCTTTGCTTTGGCCACTTGATGAGAATCTTGAAATGGGGACCATCTTCTAGCAGTTAAAAATGCCATAATATT
This sequence comes from Phyllomedusa bahiana, assembly GCA_025379985.1. Taxonomy (NCBI): domain Eukaryota; kingdom Metazoa; phylum Chordata; class Amphibia; order Anura; family Hylidae; genus Phyllomedusa; species Phyllomedusa bahiana. The sequence goes on along the minus strand of JAODAL010002240.1, from coordinate 12,946 downwards.
GTACTTGAAAATGGGTTCCTAAACCAAATGACCACTTTAAAGGGGTTATCTCACCACAAAGAATAGCTTTCAAAATGTAGGGAACACTAGATGAAGATGTTTTCCAAATATATTGCTTTGTTCATCTTTTTTTGTTAAGGAGCTACAAATGATTTTCACTTTCTGAGGGCTTTCTGGTTTCCCAAGTGACCGACCTGTGTACTCCTTCTCCCCTGCTGTTTGTTCTCTCTGATAGCAGGGAGTGACCTCATCACAGGTCATGGCCAGCAGTGAGAGCTTGTGTGTTATCTGATCTTTCAGACAAAAGACAGTAATTCCTCTACTGTTTACATTAGCTCAGAAGCTTCTCTGGACCCCAGAAGGTAAATTATCTAATCTAGACTAATAAACATAATGAACAGAAAAGTCTGAATACACGGAGCTCATATGCTAATTACAGACAGCTTGACCAGGAAGTGGCAGAGCAAAGCAGCATTATTTCATTCATGCATCCTCTGAAACTTTGAGATGAGACAAACCCTTCAAGTTAAATATGAATTGTAGCGTACATCAAAACTACAAGTTAATGTATATAACATCAATAACAAGTCCACTATAAACAACACGGCTTGTAATATGCATTTAGAGGGGTTTTTCTCCACCATAGACATTTATCAACCATCCATAGGATAGTTGATAAATGCCTGATTGCTGGGGGCACCAGGTGCGACCTCTAAAAGAGGGGCCTCTTGTCACCATTACTTCTCCCTGTGCTTGTGCAGCGAGGAAGTCTTTAAATGGAGCGGGGTTAATCATGTACACCGTTGCTCTTTTCAGGATCTATGGGGCTAACAAAGATAGCCGAGTACAGCGCTCAGCTATCTTCGTCAGTCCCATAAAATTTGAATGGAGCAGCATATGTTCTTATCAGTGATTCACGAGAGGGAATTGAGATAGAGCAGGTACATTATTAACAAGAAGGTTTAGGCTTGGGTGTAGGGTAGCTGGCCTGATGGAACAACTGAAAACCACTTTGAAATGGGAAGCTCACTTGAAGAGTAGGGTGCACTTGTACTTTCTCTTTCACCTTTTTTTATGTAGTCACCTCTATTTTAACCCAGCCTTCTGGACAAGCTTTAGTTTGAAAAATGTTTACACTATCAGTCATTAGGCTTGGATGCTTTAGCATCTTTCTTTATTTAATTATTTTTTGTTTTCACTGAGTGTTCATGTTACATGCTTATTTGTCGCATCTCAGGATGCCGTGTACTTATTATGTCACTCCAGGGGATGTCTGGCATCTGCTCTTTAAGATTTTCAGCCATGATAGATTTGTGAACTGCAACCTATGCAAATACAAGGGGATAGATGTGTTCTCCCTAAGCTTTGAAGTAGGGAGGTAATTTGCTCCTGACTCATAAAGGGTCTTCTGGCTTGAAAGGTTCTCAGATAGGTTAGGCACCCTCATTTTGGAGACAACTCGTAATAGACCACTTCCAGAGTGAGCACCTTTTTGTTGCACTATATACTGAAGCAGATAGATAGATAGATAGATAGATAGATAGATAGATAGATAGATAGATAGATTTCACCTTGAAAAATTCTTTTGACAGATGTTCATGTGTTTATAAATGTAGTTCTGCTTTGCCTTGGCATAGTGGTATTCTAAGACCCAGTTTAGCCTTCATGTATTTAATTTGTAAATCCCAGTTTACAAACTGCACAGTATAAAGATGGATGTTATTTAACTTTTAATTAACACCATGTAGCAACACATTTTTCAAAGGACAGGTTCAACAAGGAGTCCTTTGAGTAGACCATCTGGAGTAGATTGCCTATGGCAGTATCCTCAGGACAAGGCTTAGCTAACGTGAGTAAAAGTTTCATGATCATGGCAATTGCACTGAGACACGAAATAATTCTGTTCCACCTGCTCTGGATTGCACAGCTGTGTTTTTCCCTTTGGGTATGTCAGTAAATATATCAGTGGTATCAAATGTGATACACTGGAGTCCACACATTGCACCCTGCCAGTCTTAAAGTAAATAAGTTTTTGTCTAAGACACAATTACTAGAGCTTCTCTGTAAATGTACAAGCAATTAACTCTTCTTATTATCTGCACGGGTGTCTGTCAGCTTTGCGTCTTAGAAAATAATTTTAAAGCTAAATATGACAGACTTTTCTCCTTCCCCAATCAACTGTAATGTAAACAGAAATGTTTAGCTTCTTGTTACTAAGAAAATGAATTGGAAATTAATTAAGAGAAGGTTTCTTAATTCAGATCGGATTGTCAATCAAATGTCTTAAGCAGTTCGCTAATAAAAATAAAGGATGAGAAAAGTAGGAGTGTATCTCCACGTCTGAACCAACATTGACATCTGTCAAAACATGGCATGAAAACTCCATCTGAAGCAAATGTGATACTATGGTGATAATGCAAATATTCAAACTATATGAAAGTTATTAAATAAATATCTACAGTTTATAGGACTTCTATTAACATGAGATCCATTTAGGTGAATATCTTCTAAGTGCATACAGCAGTCTTGTTCTGTTCCTGATTTTAAGTATATTGGGGTAAATTATCAATTTGTTCCAACTGTGTTATTGGCATAAGAAACAGTGGCAATACTTTTTCAAAAAAAGTCAAAAAAAGCTGCAGCATGTGATTTAAAATAGAGAATGGTATGCTATTATTTGAGTAACTTTCTTTCTGGAGATACTGCAAAATTGTGTAATGTACTGTCACGGTTCACGCCGCGGTTCCCTGCCTTGGGCCGTCGGCGTGTCGTGCCTTCCTGTGCTTACCTGTCTTGTCCTGTTCTGTTGCTTCCTGGGGTCCTGTGTGTGCTCTGTTCCTCTTAGGGCGCGCGCGCGCTGCAGTTTCCTGTCTTTTATAGGTTACTTGTCTCTGTCTACTTCCTCTTTACCTCTGACCCCTGCCTATAAGAGGAGGTTCCTGCCTCTGCTCTGGGTCAGTTCATTGCAGTCTGTTGCTGTGTCCAGCTGCTTCCCATCTTGAGCTCCTGCCAGCATCTCAGGTCTGCTGTTGGAGCCTTTAACCCCTGAGATGCTGGTCCAGTGTCGTTGTCATCTGAGCTCCTGGCCGTCCGTCCGTCGTGTCTGTGTCTCCTGTATCCTGCCGTGTTCCTGTCCTGTATGTGCTCTCCTGTTCCTGCCGTGTTCCCTGGTCTGTACCTGATGTGTTACCCGTCCAGTTCCTGCCGTATCCTGTGGTGCTATGTGTACGTTTAACCCTCCTGTATCCTGCTGTACTTGTTCCTGTGTTCCTGTATTCCACCGCCTGGATTCCTGTCTTGCACCCTGGCTGTCACCGCAGGTAGCCACGTCAGGGGTAGTGACCTGGGGGTCCCGCAGCCAAGTCCATCCCGCTTTGCGGCGGGCTCTGGCGAAGACCAGGGGCCCCTTAGACTCCACTCCCTGGCGTGGTCCTCCAGCTACCACCTCGCCTGTGGTGATCACAGAGGATCCACACCCGGATGTCTGCGGTCGGCGTTTCGGCGTACGTCTGTCGGCGCCGCACCGTTACAGTATGAACTGACCATGGATCCCGTCAGGGTGACCCTGCCCTCGTCTAGAGCTTCCGTTTGGCTTAGCTCATGGTCCAGCCCAGAGCTTCCGGTTGGCCTAGCTCATGGTCCAGCCCAGCGCGTCCGTTTGGCCTAGCTCCTGGTCCAGCCCAGAGCTTCCGTTTGGCCTCGCTCGTGGTCCAGCCCAGAGCTTCCGTTTGGCCTAGCTCGTGGTCCAGCCCAGAGCTTCCGTTTGGCCTAGCTCGTGGTCCAGCCCAGAGCTTCCGTTTGGCCTAGCTCGTGGTCCAGCCCAGAGCTTCCGATTTGGCCTAGCTCGTGGTCCAGCCCAGAGCTTCCGTTTGGCCTAGCTCGTGGTCCAGCCCAGAGCTTCCGTTTGGCCTAGCTCGTGGTCCAGCCCAGAGCTTCCGTTTGGCCTAGCTCATGGTCCAGCCCAGAGCTTCCGTTTGGCCTAGCTCGTGGTCCAGCTCAGAGCTTCCGTTTGGCCTAGCTCGTGGTCCAGCCCAGAGCGCCCTGAGCCTTCTGAGTCCCCGTGGCTTACGGTCTCACCCTGAGCCTTCTGAGTCCCCGTGGCTTACGGTCTCGCCCTGAGCCTTCTGAGTCCCCGTGGCTTACGGTCTCGCCCTGAGCCTTCTGAGTCCCCGTGGCTTACGGTCTCGCCCTGATCTTTCTGTTTCCCCGTGGCTTACGGTCTCGCCTGGCCTCTGAGTCCCCGTGGTTACGTCTCGCTGAGACCTTCTGAGTCCCCGTGGCTTACGGTCTCGCCCTGAGCCATCTGAGTCCCCGTGGCTTACGGTCTCGCCCGGAGCCCCCCCCCCCCATTTTGGCTAGTGCCCCGTTTGTTTCCTCCCGTGCACTTCCTTATCTAGGTTTTTCCCTATACTGGCTATATTCAGCCCGTACCGTGGTTTTGGGGTTGCCCCCATAGAAGCTGCGGGCCCCTGACCTATGTGGAACGCCATGTTTGTGATTTGGAGGGGGAGGAGGGGGCTTTGAGGGGGGGGGGTACTGTCACGGTTCATGCCGCGGTTCCCTGCCTTGGGCCGTCGGCGTGTCGTGCCTTCCTGTGCTTACCTGTCCTGTCCTGTTCTGTTGCTTCCTGGGGTCCTGTGTGTGCTCTGTTCCTCTTAGGGCGCGCGCGCTGCAGTTTCCTGTCTTTTATAGGTTACTTGTCTCTGTCTACTTCCTCTTTACCTCTGACCCCTGCCTATAAGAGGAGGTTCCTGCCTCTGCTCTGGGTCAGTTCATTGCAGTCTGTTGCTGTGTCCAGCTGCTTCCCATCTTGAGCTCCTGCCAGCATCTCAGGTCTGCTGTTGGAGCCTTTAACCCCTGAGATGCTGGTCCAGTGTCGTTGTCATCTGAGCTCCTGTCCGTCCGTCCGTCGTGTCTGTGTCTCCTGTATCCTGCCGTGTTCCTGTCCTGTATGTGCTCACCTGTTCCTGCTGTGTTCCCTGGTCTGTACCTGATATGTTACCCGTCCAGTTCCTGCCGTATCCTTTGGTGCTATGTGTACGTTTAACCCTCCTGTATCCTGCTGTACTTGTTCCTGTGTTCCTGTATTCCACCGCCTGGATTCCTGTCTTGCACCCTGGCTGTCACCGCAGGTAGCCACATCAGGGGTAGTGACCTGGGGGTCGCGCAGCCAAGTCCATCCCGCTTTGCGGCGGGCTCTGGCAAAGACCAGGGGCCCCTTAGACTCCCCTCCCTGGCGTGAGCCTCCAGCTACCACCTCGCCTGCGGAGATCAGAGAGGATCCACACCCAGATGTCTGCGGTCGGCGTTTCGGCGTACGTCTGTCGTCGCCGCACCGTTACATGTACCTTATTGTAAGTAAATTCCAGTTATTTTTGTGTTGTGGTAACTGTGCATTTCTAGAATTGCAACTCCAGGCGCCCTGAAGAATTGATCAAGTGCTTCCATGGAATGTCCAATGGTAGACAGAGAGTGGTATGTAAGAAACCATTCCATGGGTGGATAGGAAGTGTGTAGTATGAGAGAAGTAAAATGAAAAGTGAACATTCTGTGTAATTAATTGCCACTGATATAGTGGTGACTGCAACAGACAGCTGAGATTGCTAGCTAGGCTGATCAGCATTGTACAAGACTACTCACTTGGTCATGGAGAGTGTGAGCCAGGTAATTCCAAGTGAAGAGCAACTGACAGACACTTAAGGTCAAAAGATTCCTGAGATGAAGGGAAGATATGTGCCATTCAAGTGAGTAGCTCGACTGCAAAGTACTGACTTGTTAAGCAAGAGACTGGCGGGAAACTAACAACACCATTTTATACACTGGTTTAAATGAAAAGTCTCATAATACATTTAATGCACCTTTCATTGTCTGTGTTCCAAAAAGTTAAATCTACATAAGCTATGAGCTTTTACAAAAAGGGACAATGACTGTGTTTACAACTGCCAATTATGATCTCCTTACAAGAAAAGTGACTTTCAGTGGGTACCACTAAGATTTGTAAACCTGTTATTGTGCTAGTATAACTGTCAAGCTTATAGTGCCTCTTTGAGGTTAAGGTAAGTGCCTATCCAAGTTAATGCTATGCCACCTCCTCAGAAAGGCAGTCCCTGCTGGTCGCTTCATCTTACGAACATTAGCCAGCGGGTGTTACTATCCACGTATATTATTTAGCTCCCCTTAAAGACAAATAGAATTAGATAGTTACATAGTTAGTATGGTTGAAAAAAGGCATATTACAATCAAGTTCAACCAAGGGTGAGGAAAATGTGGGTGAAGGGAGGGAGATAAGGAGTTTAAGCCTCGCTTCCCTACTGGTGAATGCTTTGAAACCCATAAGGCAAGAACCAATCTGCTCTGAGGACGATTTCATTTTTGAGTTGCCATCAGACTGGATCTAGAATTTTATATGGCTACATACGTTTTAATATTCTTTAGTTTCAGGTAGTTATCTAAGCCTTTCTTGAAACTCACAACTGTTCCTGCTGTGACACGCTCCATTTACAGTTCTCACAGTGAATAATGCTTTTCTCCTTGGAGATTAAATCCTTTTTTCTCCAGCTGAAGGGAATGTCCCCTTGTCTTCTGAGGTGGCTTTACATGAAATAATTTTTCCCCATACTTTTTGTAGGGACCATTTATATACTTGTATAAGTTAATCATGTCCCCCGGAGCCATCTTTTCTCAAGACTAAATAAGTTAAATTCTACTAACCTCTCCTCATAAGATTCTCCATTCCCCTTATAAGTTTGGTTGCTCGTCTTTGCACTCTCTCTAGCTCCAATGCATCCTTTCTATAAACTGGAGCCCAGAATGGAACAGCATATTCCAAGTGCAGCCGCACCAATGCTTTATACAGCGGTATATCCTTGTCCCACGAGTCCATGCCCCTTTTAATACACGCCTATATCTTGCTTGCCTTAGAGGCAGCTGATTGACACTGCATGCTGTTCTGTAGTCTATGATCTAGAAAAACACCCAGATCTTAAGAATTGATTCTCCCAGTTTTTTTCCCCCTAGGACATATGATGCCTGCAGATTATTCGTACCCAGATGCAGAACCTCCCATTTATCTACACTGAACCTCATTTGCCAAGTGGATGCTCAAACACTCAGAGAGACATGTATGATCAGGTTTTTCACCCTTTTCTGGTGTCAAATGCACCAAAGTGAGTCGGCTACGACGTCTAATGCGCCAAACGAATGTGTTAAGCGCAATGTCCGTAAAACTCGACACTTTTTAATGCACGTAACATGAGGGGGCGTTCTGGGGTCTTGTCGCACTGGTATTATTAGACACATATATGAATGCAGGTCGGCAAAACTAGGTGCGTTACTGCTTGAACAGGCAGACCTATTTTAATGTGGTCTTCCCGAGCCAGAGGAGTCGAAGTGGAGTTAGATTTGCAGTTAGGGAAAAAAATGTCCAATATATCTCAACTTACACCAGTAGAATAATAAAAAGTAATTTCTGATAATAGCAAACTATATAAAATTAAATTATTTACATTTAATAAAAAAATTTATCATACAAAATATAAAAAAATATAATATCCCAAAAATATAAAAATATCTCCAAAAAATGTATTTAAAATTAAAAGAATCTAAAACTAACTTTACATTAAATAACCCACTGATTATGTTTTTCAGATTATTAAATTTATAATTTTTACTACATTAAATCTGAAATTTATTTTTGCAGCTCTCACCCTTTATTCTACATACAGCAAGAGCCAGCACCCCACAGGTCTGTGGTCCACCAAGCAAAATCAGTACCATAGTGTCATGATTGTGCCTGATAGACCCCCAGCTTTGAACTCTGATCGCCAGCCACGGCCGTTGCAACAAAAACCGCGGTTTCGGCCGTAGTTTCTTTATATTTGTTTTCACCAGTGTGAACACTGTCATACTCTGCTCTGTTAATTGATTCCTGGCCAACGCCCATAGTCAGTGTCCTCCAGCACTCGTCTAGTTAACTTATTTCCTTGCTAGTCTTTTGATTGACAGCCTTGTATTCCTTTTGTTGCTTCCACCTATCACCTCTGTTCTTTGTTCTCTGGTCTGTTATAAAAGGGTTTCTGTGCCATTTCTCCTTGCCTGCTATACTGGTTACCTTTTGTGCCTGTAAGCTAGCCTGTTACTCTTTCTTGCTTTACCTGTTACCTGACCTTGGCTATACTTACCAATTATTCCCCTGCTTTAGTGATTCTGTACTGCTTCTCCCAACTGTTGCTTACCTGGATAGTTTGACCTTCCATTTTTGTGTTTAGTGTTTGTTTTGTCTGTGTCTTGTGTATTCACCTACTGTACTTAGTTTATCTCACATTCTTCCGTTGGGGCCGACCTATTAAGGAGTCGGGCACCCCCAAAAGGCAGGGACAGTGGGTTAGGATTGGGAACAGCGTCAGGGCCTTTCTCAGTCGGTGTCTACTCGTGTGCCCATGACCGGTTCCTCACACATAGTTTCTATTCACTGACATGCTATTCTAATGACTTTTCTTTTATTTCCAGACTGCACAGCAGTCACGTGTTGCCTTTGGTCACTGTGTCCCTGCTCAAAGTGCCCGTTCTAAGTGTGAATTAAACCAGAATTCACATTATGTAGCTCCATGGAATTCCTTCTTCTGATCTGACGAACCCTATTTTTTCTCATCTACAGGTATGCTTCTCCTTCTGACCAACTACTGCTCCCATCCTCCATTTGATGTATGCTTCTCCTTCTGACCAACCACTGCTCCCATCCTCCATTTGATGTATGCTACTCCTTCTGACCAACTACTGCTCCCATCCTCCATTTGATGTATGCTTCTCTTTCTGACCAACTACTGCTCCCATCCTCCATTTGATGTATGCTTCTCTTTCTGACCAACTACTGCTCCCATCCTCCATTTGATGTATGCTTCTCCTTCTGACCAACTACTGCTCCCATCGTCCATTTGATGTATGCTACTCCTTCTGACCAACTACTGCTCTCATCCTGCTTTTGATGTATGCTTCTCGTTCTGACCAACCACTGCTCCCATCCTCCATTTGATGTATGCTACTCCTTCTGACCAACTACTGCTCCCGTCCTCCATTTGATGTATGCTTCTCCTTCTGACCAACTACTGCTCCCATCCTCCATTTGATGTATGCTTCTCCTTCTGACCAACTACTGCTCCCATCCTCCATTTGATGTATGCTTCTCCTTCTGACCAACTACTGCTCCCATCCTCCATTTGATGTATGCTTCTCCTTTGATGTGTATCTGTAGTATAGTCATAACTTGTTATCACAATTGCCATCTTCTCTGCCCAATTTCCTGCTGTGTGCATGGGGCTAGTTCACCTTGTAATCTCGTTTCCTATTCTCCCCCCCACTCTGCTAATTAACTGGCTCGACCCCTCCCATTTCTTGTTCACATCTGATAGTCTGTTTAGGATGGTACATAGTATATAGTCCAGCACAGCAGTCACGTGTGGCCTTTGGTCACTTTATCCCTGCTCAAGGTGCTCGTTCTAAATGTGAATTAAACCAGAATTTGAGCAGGACTGAACAAGGATTGTAAGGTAACAGCTACTTAATCTTTCCCATTCACAGCTTTCTAACCAGGCTCACACTATGCTTTTCCTTCCCACCATTATCTCTATCTCCAATTTCCTGTCACTAACAGCTTATCCTCAAACACCCCCACTGGGCAATGAGCTCTACATCTCTCCATGCATTCTACCCTCTCATCTGTGTGCTGCCACCAACCTCTTCCCTACTGTTAATGCCCTCCGCACCAAACAAACCCTGCCAAACTATAGTCTATCTTAATCCCACCTGCTCACCCTCTCTCTGCTCCTCCTGGGGACATATCCCCTAACCCAGGACCCCCTCAACACATTCCCACAATTGTCTCTCCCTTTTCTAACAGATGCACCACTACTAATTCTGTTAACCCCTTCAACCTGAAGCACATCCCTCTGACCCCTGCTCCCCCTATCCCTCTCCTTGGAGCATTCTGGAATGCACGGTCTGTATGTAATAAACTCTCCTACATACATGACTTATTCATCTCAAGAAATTTACTCTTCCTTGGTCTGACTGAAACATGGCTCACACCCTCTGACACAGCATCCCCTGCTGCTCTCTCCTTTGGCGGCCTCTAACTTACCCACATCCCTCGCCATGGTAACAAGCATGGTGGAGGTGTCGGCCTCCTCCTGTCTGACACTTGTTCCTTCGTCCCCTCTTCACCTCTGCCTTCCCTCACACTCTCCTCCTTTGAGGTACACTCTGTCCGCATCTACGTCCCCTCCAACCTCCAAGTGGCTGTTGTCTACCGACCACCAGGCCCTGCAACTGCCTTCCTCTCCCACTTTGCTTCCTGGCTTGTCCATTTTCTTTCCACTGACATCCCCACTATCATCATGGGAGACTTTAACATCCCAATAGACACCCCCCACTCTGCTTCCAACAAACTCCTTTCACTCTGCTCCTCCTTCAACGTCTCACAGTGGACCTCTGGAGCCACTCACAAAGACAGACACACACTGGACCTCACCTTCACCCGCCTCTGCCCCCTGTCTGACTTCTCCAACTCCTCCCACCCCATATCTGACCACAATCTGCTTACCTTTTCCACCATCTCCACCCCACCTGCAGCTCTGATCTCACACCTAGTACACCCCCGCAGAAACCTACAAAATCTTAACCCACGCACTCTCTCTGACTCTCTTGCACCCCTCTCTACCATATCCTCACCCAGACACAGCCACCGCCTTTTACAACCACACAATCGCCACCAGCCTTGACTCTGTCGCTCCGCTCACACACAACAAAACCCGCAAACTCAACAGACAACCCTGGCACACAGCCTCCCCTAAACAACTGAGGCGAGCTTGCAGAATTGCCGACCGCTGCTGTAATTATACCCGCTCCACCGATGTCTTCACCTAATACAAACAATCACTACATACATTTATATCTGCACTCACACTAGCCAAAACAGGTTATTTCCCCCAATTCTACCCTCTCTGTCTCACAAAAACCCAACAACTTTTCAACACCTTAAACTTCTCCCCGTCCCCCCGCACCCCTCCACCCTCTCTTCTTTTGCAGATACTTTGCCATTTCTTTCTAACAAAAATCAACCTCATCGAAACAGCTTAGCCCACAGTCCCAGCCCCTCCCTATATCTGCCAATGCTTTTTCCCCCCTTAACTTGCTTCCCACTGTTTCATGCGCAATTTTCCCCTTCTCTATGTTAAACCCAACCCACTTCTGTTCTTGACCCACTGCCGTCCCCTCCCCCCAGACCTTAGCGTGTTATCACCAGCCCTCACTCAAACCCGTTCAACCTTTCCCAACCTCTGGGACTTCCCTTCCTCCTTTTTTTAAAATGCTAATATCACACCAAAAATTGACCCCTCTGTCTGTCCAACTATCGCCCCATCTTTCTGTTCCCTTTTTCATCCAAAATCCTGGGCACTCTACTTGAACTATCCCCCACCCCCCCCCTCCAACCTCTCCTCGACCCCATCAATTTTGGTTTCCCACCCCCCAACTCTACCGAAAAACCCCCCCTAACCCCAAAGGGCACCAACGCCTAAACTGCCAAAGCCTCCGCCACTACTTGTGCTTCTCCCCCTAGACCTGCCCCCCCCCCTTTACACTGTCGACCCCCTCCATCCTGTTACAAATCCCCTCCTCCCCGATGATGTAAGAATTACCAGTTTTATGAATGGATTGAAGCTTTTGTTATTCAGCCTCGTTCTATGGGTGGAGTATAAATGGTTGCTGCATGGGGATCCCGTTTAGCATATTGAGAAAGCGGGGGGTTGAGACCGTGAAACGCGTCTATGCTGTTTAATAAATAAAAAATAATATTTATTATTTTTAGTAAGCTTTTTTTAGCTTTAAAATTTTGTTGAGCGCTCTAGCCCCAAATGATTCCCATAATATAGTTTTTCCAGCAAAAAAACCCAAACGGTTTCTACCTGGCCTATACTTTCCCCTTTCATTCTCCTCGGCGTCCTCGTGGACTAGAGGGGGGAACCTGGCCAGAGCGCTTTTTTTTTAGAGTCTCGGAATTGAGAGACCAGGTTCCCCCCGAGCTGTACTTCAATTGTACAGCGAAAATAGGTGAGACCTCCGGTATTGGGTTAATGTTTTAAAATATGCGAAAAGGGCCCGATCGGCGCTTTTTTCTGTTTCAGCTACCAGCTGCTCTCCCTTTAACTTGGACGAGCGCCGGGATTGTCAAAAACCTCTTCCTCCCTCGGGATTTTGGAAATTTCTCTCTCTTGGGTTTTCCCCAACCTCATGAACGGACATTCGTCTCTCTCATTCTCGCTCCCCTCCTCCCCCCGGCCCCTCTTGGTGTCCCCCCGGGGTCAATCTTGGGCCATACTCATCTCTCTCTACATCTTTGGGCCCTTTATCAGCTCATAGCTCCCTGGCTTTCAAACCACCTTATCGGAAAAACACAGCTCTACATTTTTGGCCCAGATGTCCCTCTCTTCCTCCCGGGTCCCCGCCTTTTTGGGGCCAAACCCTCCTTCTTCCCCCCCCGTCTCCTAAACTAAATGTGGAGAAAACTGAACTCATATCTTTTCCCCCGCCCCCTCTACCCCTCCCCCCGTCCTCTATTCAGTCAACGGCTACACCTTTACCTGTTCCCCAAATCCGCTGCTTTGGGATAAACTTCGGGGCACCGCTCTGTCCTTCAAACCCACATCCAAGTCCTTACTTCTGCCTGCCCCCCACCTGAAAAAATCTCCCGGATCCGCTCATTCCTCAACTTCGACCTAAAAATGCTTCCTGCCCTTTCATCTCTCGTCTTGACTACTGCAACTCTTCTCTGTGGGCCCCCTGTCTAGCACTCTTGCTCCCTTCAATCCATCCCCCACCCTGCTGCCCGTCTACCCCCCTTCTTATCGTATTCCTCTGCCTCCCCCCTTTTGCCCAAACCCTTCACTGGCTT
>JAODAL010002239.1:0-201842 GCA_025379985.1 Phyllomedusa bahiana | reverse complement strand
TTTGACCGGGCCTGTGTGACAGACATAGCTAACCTTCTTGCCACAGCTCGCATTGATGTGCCATCCTGGATGAGCTGCACTACCTGACTAACTTCTGCAGGTTGTAGACACCGCTAGGGGTGAGAGCAATGACAAATTCCAAAAGTGACCAAAACAACAGTCAAAAAAGATGAGAAATGGTCTATGGTCACCACCTGCAGAACTACGGGGTTGTCTTGCTAATTGCCTATCATTTCTACCTGTTTGTTCCATTTGCACAACCGCAGGAGAAATTGATTTGCATTCAGTGTTGATTCATAACTGGACAAGTTAATTTCATAGAAGTGTGATTGACTTGGAGTTACATTGTGTTGTTTAAGTGTTTTTGAGCAGTGTATTTACATTTATACAACTTTACATTTATCTTTACACATTTTATGTTTTTTTTATCCATAAAATCTGAAAACTACTTTTTTCTCAAGCCAATATACACACATTCTCAGTCTGGTACTGTAACTCTGTGCACTCTGTACAGTTGCTTTCTTTGAGACCTTACCTGGAAGACCTTTCAGACCTATAGTGTAAATTACAAAGTTCTCTATATAAACAGCACCTAATTCAAGTACAGAACCCCATACATACTAAAAGGTTTAGTGATCTCTATAGGGTAATGAGTTTCTTTGAGCCTGTGATGCATTGCCGTCTACTAACTTGATTCTTCTTTATCAGTGATGAGTTGGAGAAGTTTATGGAGGGTCAAGGAGCCACTAACCCAGGAATTCTGATGCTAACCACAAGTCTCAGCAAACCTTTCATAAGACTGGAGAAATATGTCACCCTCCTTCAAGAACTGGAAAGACACATGGAGGTAAAAGCTTCTTGTAACATAGTTATTGGTGTTACAGCAGACTTTATTATGTAGGACGACTATTCTATTCATTTTCCTACATCTTGATGCTAAACCTGAGACTTGCAGCCCTGTAATTTCTTATACTATTTAGTACATTGGCACACCTATAAGATTAGCATACTCTGGCCCATGCATATGCATATGGGGACTTTGCTATAGGGAAAAAAAATTAGTAGATCAGCTCACCCACTTCGGAACGTTGATGAAGAACCTTCGCTAGAGACATGGTGGGGGAAGACCAGACCCCAAAAGATCTGCAACCGATGAAAAATAAGGACATCAGCTCCAAAGACGAGAGGTCGGGCAATGGAATCTTAATAGTAAAAGTCCAAAAATTTATTGCATTACATTAAAAAAATCCAGCTCGCATAACAAGAGTCCAACATTGATTCAGAGTGTCCCGGTAGGTAGAAACAGCCTACACTTTTCAGGTCATTGACCCTTAATCATGGCATGTCAAATCATAACCCAGAAACGCCGTGGGTTAAAAGTCAACTCGTTAACTACAGTTTTCATTATATCTATCCAATGCATTAAAACTCCTAAATACAAGGGAAAAGTATAAGACAATGAAAACCTGCCTACATGGGGACTTATCAATAGAAATAAGCTCATATTGGTGTCATGGGGGCTGGCACGGGTGCCGCGGCCGCCCGCGAACATCCCCTTGCTGCCCGGGTGCCGGCGCCAGTGCACTTACCCTTCCATGCTCCTGTGCTCTCTGCTCATGTCTCTCCCAGCCGCTGTGCGCGTGCCCGCTGCTTAGGGCGCGCGTGCGGCGGCTGGTCTGGATTTAAAGGGCCAGCGCGCCGGTAATTTCTCAGTTGCCGGCCGCTGGTCCTATATAAGGTATACGCCTCCTGCACTCTCTGCCAGATTGTTGGTGTGCGTTTAGTGTGTTTTGGGAGTGTTGGAGTTCCGTATTGATTACCCGTGTACCAGTCCGTTCCGCTACATTTCCGGACCTTGCCTGTTTGCCGCCTGTCCTGACCGTCTGCCAGTCTCTGACCATGAACCTCTGCCGCCCGTCCTGACCTCCTGCCTGTCCCCGACTACGTCTCCAGATTACGATTCTGTACCACGCACTAACCCAGCCACCATCGTAAGCAAGTCACATCAGGGAAGCGACCTGGTAGCCTCACGCCGCAGCAAGTCCATCCCGCTTTGCGGCGGGCTCTGGTGAATACCGGGGGCTACTTAGACTCCGCTTCCTGGCGTGGCTTAACTATCATCGCTTGCGGTGGTCCAGCGAATCCACCAATCCCTTACAATTGGTAAGTAATATCATGTCTAATATTTAACCCCAATGAAACTCTAGTCTCAAGATGGAAAATCTACCAAGCCCCACAGCTTTTTCTGAATATCACCCACCCTCACAGGACGATGGATTTTCTCAATAGCAGTCACAAATAAACTTTTTGTGCTACTCTAGTGCACTTCAGAGCAATGTTTGGAAACTGCCAAGGACTTGAAGTTGATGGGTCTGGCTGCATCAGAAAGATGCCTCTGGATCCGTATCTTCAGAGGTCCCGTAGTGCAACCAACATGCTGTAATTTGCACTCCTGGTAACTCGCCAAATAAACAACGTACTTGGAGTTGCAATTCATGTATGAGTTGATATCGAAGTGTCTACATTTCTGTAGGATGCTACTTTGTCAGTTTTTGCAACATAATTGCACATTAAACAAACAGTATTGTCACATTTGTAAAAGTGTCACGTCAAAGGAGGTGCAGTGGGCCCTGACTGCCACTCGGCCCACTGTCCCTGCCTACTTAGCATGCTACCCTAGATGGCAGACCCCAACTGGACGACAGTCCCTACACTACTACGTGCAGGGCCGTCGGGGAAACAGAGTCCAACAGTTCGGGTCGATAAAGGTACGGGTATGCCAAAGCCAGGAATCAGAAACCAGGAGAACGGTAAACAAGCCAAGGGTCAAAAACACAGGAGGTCACGCAGTACAAAATCGTAGGATGGAAACGTAGTCGAGGAGTAAGCCGGAGTCAGGAAAACAGGAGTAACAAACACACGAGGAATACAGGGGAAGCACAAGGGAGAACCTTTCTCAGGCAAAGATTGGAGCCGAGCTGTCGCTCCTAAACTCAACAGTCTGGCCTCTCCCTGGGTGTGTCAACTGACCAGAGGAATTAACCCCTACCGTGCCTTGCTGCTAAACGGTGGAACGTGCGCCGTGACAAAAAGCCTCTAACATCCAACCAAGTATGACTGATATTGCTATTATTAACCCATAAAAGACTAGAGGACACCAAAGAGCCATTGTAGGAGTCCTGCGTGGAATGAATTTAAGCTCATTTTGTAAGATTTTCTTAATAGTATCATTGACATTCAAGATACAGTGAAGGAAATAATTATTTGATCCTTTGCTGATTGTGTAAGTTTGCCCACTTACAAAGACATGAACAGTCTATAATTTTAAGGGTAAGTTAATTTTAACATTGAAAGATAGAATATCCAAAATAAACTCCAGAAAATCACACTGTATAAATTCTAAAAATTTTATTTGCATTTTGCTGTGAGAAATAAGTATTTGATCCTTCTGGCAAACCAGACTTAATACTTGGTGGTAAAACCCTTGTTGGCAAGCACAGCAGTCAGACGTTATTTGTAGTTGATGATGAAGTTTGTGCACATGTCAGGAGGAATTTTGCTCCACTCCACTTTGTAGATCATCTATAAATCATTAAGATATTGAGGCTGTTGCTTGGCAACTCGGAGCTTCAACTCCCGCCATAAGTTTTCTATGGGATTAAGGTCTGCAGACTGGCTAGGCCACTCCATGACCTTAATATGCTTCTTTGACCCACTCCTTTGTTGCCCTGACTGTATGTATTGGGTCATTGTATTGCTGGATGACCCAGCTATGAAACATTTTCAATATCTTGGCAGAGTGAAGGAGGTTGTCACTCAGGATTTTACGGTACATGGCTCCACCCATTCTCCTATTGATGCGGTGAATTAGTCCCGTGTCCTTAGCAGAGAAACACCCAAAAAACACAATAAACACAATGTTTCCACCCCCATGCTTGACAGTGGGGACAGTGTTCTTTGGGTTGTAGGTTAATGCCAACGAGCTAAATTTTTGTCTCATCTGACCACAGCACCTTCTCCCAATCACTCAGAATCATCCAGGTGTTCATTGGCTAACATCAGATGGGCCTGCACATGTGCCTTCTTGAGCAGGGGGACCTTGCAGGCACTGCAAGATTTAAAACCATTATGGCGTAATGTGTTACCAATGGTTTTCTATGTGACTGTGGTCCCAGCTGCCTCGAGATCATTAACAAGTCCCCCCTGTGTAGTTTTAGGCTGATCTCTCACCTTCCTCATGATCAAGGATACCCCACGAGGTGAGATTTTGCATGGTGCACCAGATCGATGTCGATTGACAATCATTTTGTATTTCTTCCATTTTCTTACTGTTGCACCAACAGTTCTCTCCTTCTTACCCAGCATTTTACTTATGGTTTTGTAGCCCATTCCAGCTTTGTACAGGTCTATGATCTTGTCCATGACATCCTTAAAAATCCTTTTTGTCTTGCCCATGTTGTAGAGGTTAGAAGTCTGACTGATTAATTGAGTCTGTGGACAGGAGTATTTTTATAAAGGTGACTATTTAACACTGCTGTCTTAAATGCAAGTAACGAGTTAATTAGGAGCATCTAATTAGTCTGTAGGAGCCAGAACTCTTAATGGTTGGTAGGGGATCAAATACTTATTTCTCAGCAAAATGCAAATAAATTTATGTAATTTATACAATGTGATTTTCTGGATTTTATTTCGAATATTCTATCTCTCAATGTTAAAATTAACCTACCCTTAAAATTATAGACTGTTCATGTCTCAGTGGGCAAACTTACACAATCGGCAAGGCATCAAATAATTATTTCCCTCACTGTAGGTAAATAGTTTAATAATAACTATTTGACTAAACTACTATATCTGGTTGAAAAAAATATTCTAATTTGAGAATTTTGTAAACTTTCTATTTGATTTTTTTACAATAAAGCCTGGTCCAACACCTCTTTAGATTAATCCCTCGCTCCCAGACATTCACAGTATGCCTCCTGCTGTAAAGTAAACTCCATCTTGAGACTACAGTTCCATTGGGGTTAAATATTAGACATGATATTACTTTCCAATAGTAGCTTATTTCTATTGATAAGTCCCTATGTAGACAGGTTGTCTTGGTCTTATACATTTCCCTTGTATTTAGGGGTTTTAATGCATTGGATAGATATAATGAAAACTGTAGTCAACGAGTTGACTTTTAACCCGTGGCGTTTCTATATAAGCGCTTCTGGGTTATGATCCGACATGCAATGATTAAGGGTTAATGATCTGAAACGCGTAGACTGTTTCTACCTACCGGGACACTCTGAATGGATATGGGTCTCTCTTGCTATGTGAGTTTTTGGACTTTTATTATTATTATTATTCCATTGCCTTACCCCTCGTCTTTGGAGCTGGTGTCCTTCTTTTTCATTACTTTGCTGTAGAAGTAGCAAGCCTGAGGGGGTCCAAAGGCCCCTCTGCCACATAAGAGAACACCAAAATTATAAATGGCACGTGGTAGATGGGGGCCCTTTTTATGGATTTTGCAGTGGACCCCAGGAACTTTGTTACCCTTCTGCATATGTATATTTAAAGGAGCACTCCAAGCGAATTTGATACAGAGTATCATGCTCCATGCAGGACCCATGTGTCATGCTCTGCCCTCTCAGGTCCTCCACTAGGCATAAGACAGTGTACCGTTTCTGCCAGGAGTTTTCCTTTAGACTCAATTTTACAAGTAATGGATTTTGATGGCAAGAGGCAGACAAAAAATTTAGTTAGAGCAATACAAAGTCCCTTAGCCTTTTATGTCCTATTCAATTGTTAGCTGTCGGTCATATGTAATAATAATTGAACAGGTTCAGGGGATACAGAATATAGGCCATAAAATGTATATGCCGCAGGGACCTTATGGCATACTGTTTGATTGATATGGCTATATAACGTGGAATTGGTTTAAATTGAGACTCCTTTTACATGGACACTAGTAAATGGATATTTTACAGGTTTCTGTAGGGCTTTACAGGTCCAGGAATAATGAATACACTTTTAGTTTATATTCCAGCAATAAATGATAAACCAGATTCTTTTTTCCTTGAACCTCGTCTATTATAAAATAAAACTTAAGACTGACGGCTAATATGATGGTTTGAAATTTCTTGAACTTTTTCATGATTTATAGGAATCCCTTTTAGATTAAATTTGATCTTTTGTGTGATTGAGTTATTTAGTTTTTATTTTTAGATATTGACAAGTAGATATGTAGATAATCAATATTTGTTTCATATTTTACTGATAGTTTTCTTATAATTAATAGGATACCATGATTCCGTCCACTATTGGGGAATGTGTTGGGATTTTTAATAAAACATAAATTATTTCTTTATAAAGCGGTGTCTAAAGAGCCGGTATTGTTTGCAATACAGTATGTTATCTCTGATTATCTGACTGGTTGTAACAAGCTATGATCCTACTAAAATATACATGTAGAACTCTGCTCCTGCGCTTGTATTATTTAGATAATCAATTTCTCACTCTTTCTAGAATAGGATAGGAAATTTCTGTCTTTATTGAATAATATGTTACAGATAGCCTATAGGCAAATATAGGCCACGACAAGCTGTCATTTCTAGGTAATGCATTTAGAATCTGATTTACTGCCGTATAAAAGATACAACCGTGAAATTGTTATATATACACATTTAGGGTAGTAAGACGCTCTACGTGGAAATGGCCTAGGCTTCAGTCAGAAGAAAGAGGTGCAGAATATTTCTATATATATGGCCTTATTTACATATGAATAATGTACATATTGCCTTACATTGCTGCAATTTCTCTGTTTAAATTAAGAAACTGCATAAACAAAACTGAAAAGACTGCACTGATTTTCCACGGTGCTCAGCAGTCTCTTCTGTTCTGATGTCTTAGTCCCAGCACATGAATAACATTCATAGTGTAGATATA
This sequence comes from Phyllomedusa bahiana, assembly GCA_025379985.1. Taxonomy (NCBI): domain Eukaryota; kingdom Metazoa; phylum Chordata; class Amphibia; order Anura; family Hylidae; genus Phyllomedusa; species Phyllomedusa bahiana. The sequence goes on along the minus strand of JAODAL010002239.1, from coordinate 194,915 downwards.
TAAAACGCATGCAGCAGAAATCATATGCAATCGTATTATCTATCAGTGTGCTTCTTGACTATATAAACAGACCAGAACACCACATAAAAGTATGTGCTGTCTGTTTTTAGTTATGGTTCAAAAAGAGAAATCATTTTTGACAGATTTCTTATAGTATTTAGTATTCATAAGAAGCTTTAAGTGAATTTTAATTTTTTATGGTCATGTAATCTTGGGTCCAACAATCTGTACTGAATCATTTCTGAATATGTAACTCCAAATTTCCTGCATAGATAAAAATCACAATAGTCTGTGGTTAACACTAGGGGGAACTTTAGAGCTTACTGTATATTGTGGTATTATTGAGTTTGATGTATAAACAGTAGGTGATAAGTTCTATAATTATTAATTAACCATTTGAAGGGGACTCGAAACTCAGAAACAGTGGCTTTCAGGCTATGAAAGTAAACCCTTTGAATAAAGAAAAGTGGCCATACATTTTTTAGTGTAGTTTGGATGAACAGTACTGGATCATGATCATCATATAAAGTTTAAAACATTAAGGACCACAATACGTGTCTTGTTGGTCCCCGTATCCTAAGCTGAAACCGGGGCTCGGGTGCCTGATGACCGCTCTAATGGCAAAGAATAGGCAACTCTCAGATTTGACCTGTTTAACCCCTTAGATGCCACAGTGAATAGTGACCATTGCAGCTAAGTGGTTTTAGAGGGAAGTGGTTCCATTTTGTACTCCATTGGTATCCCCTATAATGTGTCCCCAATAATGGTTTTACATAATAGCCTGGGACCTAATAATGGCTTCAAGGTCTGAATTCTGTGCTTTTTAGGTCCGGTCAGAGGTAGAGTACAGGATGCAGGACAGTGTTACACCGATAGGTTTAATGTAATGCACTATGTAAGTAATGCTTTTGTTTTTATATGAGCAATCAAATGATTACATGTTTAGGTCCCCTATTGGGACTAGAAATAATAAATAAAAAGTTTAATAAAGACATAAATAAAAGAAAATCTTAAGTAAGATAAGAAAAATAAATTCCCATTTTTCCCCTAACACAATTTCTATCTATAGAAAATAAAAAGAACAAGCAAAACCTAATCATAACTGGCATCGCTATAACCGTAATGACCCAAACTATAAAAGTATCACACTATTTATCTTACATCGCTAGCAGCATAATTTTTTTTTTAAATGCAAAACTAAAAATTCCCTAATTTTCTTCCAAAAAATTTTTTATAAATTTTTCAAGAAGTGCTATATACAAAAAAATGGTACAAATAAGAACTAAAAGTCATCCTGCAAAAAACAAGACCTCATTCAGGTCTGTTAACAGAAAAATAAGTGTTATAGGCCTTGGAATACTTGGACACACAAACCTTTTTATTTCAAAATTATTTTTGTTGTGCAAAAGTGATACATTTTTAAAAAACGATTTCATTATGACATTGCCATAATTGTACTGACCCATAAAGTAAAGTTATAACGGGTGTTCCCATATGGTAAACAGCATGAATAAAAATTTATAAAAAAATTTTAAAAATTTTTTAAGGGAAACATATTCCGAGCATTTAAAATTAAAGGGAAAGTACAGCATTAAAAAAGTACTTAAAATAACAAAGGGTGTGGGGCCCTGTCTGAAGCTTACAATCTATTAGGGTGTAGGTGAAAATACGGTAAGAAGTCCCAAAAGTTTACAATGGTCAGCCATGTTCATAAATAGGGGGGGTTTAATAAAAAATGGATGAATCCCCACCCTGAAGTCCCTTTTCCCCAAAGATAAGTGCCGTGAGTGGGGGTGTAAAAAGTACAATTTTATGCGTTGGGATTTGGTAGGCCAGACGAGAAGTGTTTTCTCGGGGCCCCTCTTAAAAACTATGAGGGGGTGAATTGCCTGTCGCCCCGGTAGCATATTCCAGAGAATTGGGCCCGATGGTGAAATCTTGGAGACGGCAGGGGAGGTTGGATGTTGATGGTGAAACCCGATATCGGCGCAGAGGCGAGAGGGGTGGGTGGAGCCCAGACGAGGGAGGAGATGTAGGGGGGGGGGGGGAAAGGTTTGATGAGAATGTGAGTTTTTTGTTCTTACTGAAGGGGAAAACCAGTGCAGTGACTGAACGGGTAGGGGCTCAGTTACGGGGGGGAAAAAAGAGGGCCCGGTGCGATCAGGACAGATTAAAGAGGGGAGTTTTGCAGGAGGGAGACGTAAGCAAGGATTTTACAGTAGTCAAGACGAGAAAGAATAAGAGCAAAATAAAAGGTTTGAGTTTTTTCCCGGTGAGAAAGGGGGTTTCGGAAGTTTTGAGGTGCGGTGACAGGGGGGGGCAAGAGATTGGATTATGGGGTAAAGGTCGTCAGAATCTAAAAAAACCCCCGACGGGGCCTGTCCAGGGAAAGGTGGTACCAATCAGAAACAGAAATGCGGGGGGGGTTTGGTTGTAGATGTGGGAAAAGAAGTCAGTCTTAGTGAGGTTTTTTTAGAGGAAGAGGCATTCAGAGACCGCCGCAGTATGGGTTTTGTAGCAGGGTGGAGTGATGTCACGGGAGGAGGTGAAAAAAAGGGTGCATTGCATAGAGGGGTATGGAACCCAAAATCTGTGTTTTTTGTCAATGGGGGCTGTGTACAATGAAAAAGGAAGGATAAACTGATCCTGAGGAACTCCAACAGAAAGGGGGGAGAGGAGTAAAACCCCAAAAGGGGCACTGAGGACCCCAAAGAAGGTAAGTGAGAACCCAAAGCGAGAGGGTGTCCGGGGAGGCAATGGCCTGAGAGTGAGGAAAAAGGGGGTCCCCAATTTTAAATGCTGCGAGAGACCCAAGGAAAGGGGGGAGTGTTACCCCGAGATTTTGCTTTTAGGGGTCATTTGGACTATAACTAAGGAGTTTTTGGGTGAAAGGGGGGAAAAACCTGATTGCAGGGGTAAGAAAGAGTTAGGAGATAGGGTTGGGAGAATAGAAAGGTTGGGAGTTTGGAAAAGGGGCGGTTTTGGGGGTAGTTACAGCCGGACGGGTCCAGAGAGGGTTTTTTTGAAAAGGGGTTATGATTGCTGTTTGAAGGAGAGGGAAAAGATCCCAGGGAGAGGGAGGTTACAGATAGCAGAAAGGGTGAGAGAGGACGCTGGAAAAAAACTGGAGGGGGGGGTGGAAGGGGGCGTAGGAGGGGGTGGGGCCCCCAGCGGAGAAGGGGAATTCTTTTTTTTTTGGGTAAAAAGGGTGGAGAGATTAAGGGTGCGGGGGGGATGGGTTTTACTTGGGAACTGAGTATTTTAGCCGATTTTTCCCCAATTTTCTCTTTAAAGTGGTGGCCAGGTCTTAGCACAGAGTCAGTGAGGGGCCGGGAGCTTGGGCCTTAGGAGGGAGTGGAAGGTTCAAGAGGGTTTTGGGTTTGTGTAGTGTTGAGATGGGGAAAGGTAAAAATATTTTTGTTGGACATGAAGGCAGTGTGGGTCCGAGATAAAATTTTTTTTGGAGAAAGTCTGCGGGAGTTCATTTCCCCACGCGCTCAGCACACCTGGGCACGCTGCAGAGGCGATTTTGAGGCGTGTCCAAGATGCGGGGTGTTCTTTGACTCGGTGGGGGTGGGGAGTGGTCCCAACGTCCAGGGTGGTTGTGGAGTTTCATTGTAAATGTTTGCACCCGGTCGGACAGGAGGGGGAGGAGATTGGGGCAGTGAGCGTATGGTTTTTTGGGGTTTTCCTGGTTTAAGGGAGGGATTTTTGGAAGTGTGAGAAGGTTTTCCAGAGGGCGAAATTAGTGAAATAAAGGGATAAGGTTGTGGGGAGAGTATGGGAAAAAAATTTGTGAGTTAGAAATTGAGGAAAGATGACGAAGCCAGCCCAGGAGTTCCCATCTTGTTTGGGAGAGTAGTAAATGCAGAGGCCAAGAAGAGGTTATGAAAAAAAATGGAGGCAAAAGGGGGCAGGGGGGTTCATAAATGGGTTTTGAAATCACCAGATGAAGGGGTATTTAAGAGAGGAGGGGGGACCCAGGCAGAAAATGATCCAAAATGGGGGGGGTGGCCAGTGTCTTTAACAACTCGCCCTTGAGGAAAAAGGGCCCGAAAGGGTTGGGGGGTTGGCCCCAAAAGGAGGGGAAGTGAGTGGGTTGGGGGGAAAGCCCGGAAAGTGCAATGGGGAGAAAGTTATGCCGCCCCTCCAAACCCCGGCTGTTTCCAGGTTGGGGGTGGGGTGAAGTGTAGGGCCACCATAGGGAGAGGAAAGGGAAGGGTGTTAGGGTGAGCCAAATTTTTGTGAGGCCGCAGGTTGAGGATTGAAGAGAAAAATCATGAACCCCTTGGTTTTTGGGGGTTGGCTTTATAAGCCAAAAGGGGGGAAAAAAAGAGTCACGAAAATGCATGCAAATTTTAAGGGTTTCTCAGGGAAAAAGGGGGGGTTTACCGGAAAGGAGGGGGGCCCCGGGGTTGGAGAATGTCCCCGCAGAAAAAAGGGGGGAAAATGAAAAGGACAGAGAGGTTCAGTGATGAATATAAAGGTTTTTGCAGAAATATGTAGCGGGAGGTTGTGGGGGGGTTGAAAAGGGGGGGGGGGGGGGGGGGGGGGGGGGGGGGGGGGAGGGGGGGGGGGGGGGGGGGGGGGGGGGCGGGGGGGGGGGGGGGGGGGGGGGGGGGGGGGGGGGGGGGGGGGGGGGGGGGGGGGGGGGGGGGGGGGGGGGGGGGGGGAAAAAAAAAAAAAAAAAAAAAAAAAAAAAAAAAAAAAAAAAAAAAAAAAAAAAAAAAACAAAAAAAAAAAAAAAAAAAAAAAAGAATAAAAAAAAAAAAAAAAAAAAAAAAAAAAAAAAAAAAAAAAAAAAAAAAAAACAAAAAAAAAAAGCTTTGGGAGAAGGGGCAAAGGTGGAAAGGATTGAGAAACTGAAAGGAAAAAAAAGGGGGAGCCCAAAACAGGGTTTTTTAAGAAAAAAGCAATGCTTTTTTTAAAAAATTTTTTTTAAAAAAACCCCAACATTGTAAAATTTTAAAGGAGGGAGTGAGTACTTTCAAAAAAGGCAAGGGCCCCCTCCCTTTTTGCTCACTTTGGGTCATTTTTTGGGGAATTTGACGATTGTCAAAAAAAATGAATTTAAAATGCAAAAAAACTGTGGCATAATGTTTTTTTTTTTCCAGTTCTCCCTGAAAGCGTTAATAAAGCCCTTATATGGATTTTTGCTTTAAAAAAAAAAAAAAGATGGGTTTTTTGAATGTGTAATTTTTTTAAAAAAAATGAAAAATCACTTGGTCTTAAGGAGTTTAAATCCGGAACTTTTTAAAAATGGGAAAAATCCTCTATCCAGGTAAGCAATATAGTGGGGCAAATAAAAGGAGAATTTTTCTTTTTATTCGGTCCTTTCCCCTTTATTACCTCAATGTCCAGTCACAAGCACATTGTTTGCCCAGTGAACTGTTGGCAGCGCTAAATATCTGAGCCAATGGATAAAGATGTAAAAATTTGGGCCCCGTGAATAAAATTTTTTTTTTCCTTTTTTGGTTTATTGATCTTAATGGTATTTTTGTCCTTCCCCAGTTAATTAAAGGACCCCTTTATTTGACTGTTTTTTTAGTAAATTCCCTTTTGTTCCCGTGAAATAAAAATTTGGGGATTTTCCCTTTTATCCTGTGTTGTGCTGTTCCTTTTTCCCTTTTAAAAAACTTGTTTCGATCCCGTCAGCGGGTGTTCCCGCACGTTGACATTGCCAAACAGGCTGACAATGTGTGTGTGAGGGCAGCCCTTTTTTGAAAATGGAATTCAACCCCACAGAAGATTCGGTAATCATTTTAGGAAAAAAACGGAAAAAACTGCAAAAAACAGGTTTAAAGGGGATGTCCGGATTGTTTTTTTTAGGGGAAAAACAAAAATTTACTAAAAAGATAGACGATGTCACAGGTCCTCTTTAAGGGTTTTGATCTTTGTCTTATTTTGTGACTGTTTTACATGTTTTGTGTCATATTTTTGTAAGCAATTAACTTTTTTTAAAGACCAATACCTTTATTTGTTAAAACTCTAGTCCTTGTATGGACTTAAAATTCGATAACCTTTCTAAAGATGATGTTGACCTTTTGACTGTTGCAGAGCATTGTGTGTATGTATTTGGTACCTAACCGTCTACAACTAAATGAGTGGTGGAAGTGTTTTGTTTCTGGGGTGTAAACTTTGTTAGGGTTCAAGTTACGCCCTTTTGCAATGAAAAAAAATTAACCCCGGTGCGGAAAATATGTGTGCAGTCCTTTTTTACAATGTCTTTGGAAAACTGCCACGGTTTGACTGCGGGGAAAACCTCAACAAATCGCATCATGGCCTTAAAAGGTCCATTTTCGGCTGCATTTTTTTTTTTTTTTTTTTTAAAACATTTACTATGTAAAAATTGTTATGTCGAAATGGTTTGTAAGTTTTTATTATCTTTACTGGTCCCCATAACGGAAAAAAATAAACAATAGCAATGATTCTTTCTTTCTTATAGGAAGCAATCCCAAACATAAAGATGTTCTGGGGTCACCCCTCATTCAAGGGGTCTTTGGTAAGAAAAGGGCTGTGTCAGAAACCGTTGGTTATTATAGTTTGGGTTTGAGCGAGTGAATAGCCTGAATTTTTCAACAAGGGTGAAAAAATGGGATGTAGACTTCCCTTGTGAGGCAGAAAATCCCCTTCTACTGTATAATTTGTATTTTTGCATTTAAAAAGGGGGTTTCCCTCTCGCATTTTGGCCCATCAAAAGGTTACCAAACGTCTGGCAGGTTCTCTCTCAAGAGTGGGCAGAATGGGGAGGTGACCCTTTCAGTGCGCCCCCCTGTTTTCAGTACAGATTTGCACATTACAAATTTACTTAAAATTTTATAGAAGAGAATGGAGATGGTATGCAAGGTCATCTCCTTTTCGTTTTGTAGCCATTTTGATCGAACTGCATTCCTGTTGATATGTCTTTAATGTTAATAAACCCTTATACATTCCCCCGCAGCTGTTCTCCCAAATGAGGGTTCGCTTGTTGGGATTTTTTTTTTGGGTTGTTGTCTAGGGCCACTTCAGTTTTTCCCTAGTTTATATATTTTGAAAACATAATATGGAATTACATTATAATACTTTTACCTGAATCAGGTATGTGATAACAAGCTGCTAAACAAACTTATCCCGAAAGAAGGTCAAAAATGTTTAAGAGTTTTTAGCCGACCTTTTGTAGAGGGTGTAGCTTTCTTATTACATAAAAACACTGATCCTTTTTTTTTCTGAATCAACTTTTAACCCCAGGGGGACAGGGTGACAAAAGTTTGTCCCGGGGGAATCTCCCATGACTAAATGGGTATTGAAAAACGGGGCAAAAACCCCATGGGGTGGGATTTTATATTATGTCTGATGGGGCCTAAAATTGCATTTATAGAGGTTACGGGATTGATTTTTACCTTAAGGGGTTTTTTCCATAAGTAAAAATTTTAGTGGGAACTGAAAATTAAATAACAAAAATTTTACCCTTTATTAAAATAAAAATTTTGACCAAATTTTTTTTTTAGGGTGAATTTAGTGATCCTTTTTTTCGTGTCTCCGGGGATACGACCCCGGGCTGAAAGCCCCAGTCCTGGGAGACATCACCCTTCCTCTAGGCAGCTAGAGTGTTCAAACCCCAGGTGCTGTATTTATCCCGTCCCCTGTACTCTTTAGTAATTAGTCAAACAGTGCAAATAAATAAAAAAAGAAACCTCAATGAGGTACGTGCATTGATAAAGAGAGAAAAAAACAAAACACCGGTTTGGTTCCTACAGGGATTTGAACCTAGGACCCTTGTGCTTGGAGGCAAAAACTTTACCTCTCAGCTACTCACAATGCTTTACATAAACAGGCCTTTCTTTGACTACAGAGAGGAAAGGCCTGGTGATGTCATCCTGCTGAGTCACATGATTTGCAATTCAAACAAATCACACACGCCCCCTTCTGAGGACGCAGAGTTGAAGAGCTGGATACAGGAGATATGAAATGAGATTGTGGCAAAACCCCTTTAATGCGCCTATGCTTTCAGAAGCAAAAAGATTTTTTTCAGTTTGTGAGACTCAGATACCACAGTTTCGAAGGTGTTTTGCCGTAGAAAGAATAATTCCATATACAGTATAGTATATTGCACCCAGTTAAGCATTGAATGGTGGCACATTAAGTCTATGTGGCTAGATGGTGAGAAGCCGCAGGGCTTTGTGTGTCGTTTTTACCTCCATTGCGTCATGTGCATGTGGCCTGCAGCTACTTTTTGCTCTATACCTAAAGGATCTCCGTCACAGAAAAAGTGTGGAAAGCTGATGACACCTTTAGGACAGTTGCAGGGGATAAGCCCTGCAGAGATATGATCAGATCACTTCTGATTGTAAAGACCGTGAACCTCATTTATCAAAATTCAACAAGTAAAATTTGCTTGTCAGGTTCTGATTCTGTCGGATTCTGCCGTCAGATGATGCGGTTTTCAGTGAGTATTTCACATGTTTTTGCATGTGGATTTAGGGTTGTTTTTTTTTTTTCCTTGTGCTTTACACTCAGAAACGAGTCCCATTCATTTCTATGTGATTTTGGAAGTGGATCTGCATAAAACCCACTCATAAATGTTTGGGGCGTGTTTTACGCAAGGTTTTTACCCATCACCATTGACGTCATTAGTAAATTTCCATGCGTTTTCTGCATGGAATATGACCAGAGAATATACATGTTCCAAGTTTTTTTCTACAGTGAAAAACCAACCTCCGAAAACATACATTTTCTACTGGGGTCAATGGGAACAATTTACTTTCAGCTTTAGACGTCGTGTGGACAGAGCCCGAGACTTTGGGAGTCTTTGTTTCCCATAGCAACCAATTGGAGCTCAGCTTTTAGTTTTCCAGAACAGTATAAGAAATGAAAGCTGAGCTCTGGTTGCTTTGGGCATTACAGACATTCTTAGGGTGTGTTCACAGGACGTGTTGGATCCGTTTTTCATTGCATGAGAAACGCATTGAAAACGGCATACAAACGGCATTCAAAAAACGTATCCAAATATGCATCTGCAAAAAAAAGTTTTAGCATGCGTTTTTTATGTGTTTTTCGGATCCGTTTTTCAATGCGTTTTCTTTCAAATCACAGACATTCAAATTTTAATCCAATGCATTTTTCGGATGCGAAAAGCGCATCCAAAATGTACCAAAACGTGTGTCGCGTTTTTGGATCCGATTTTCAGGCTCCAAAAAACGCACTCCATTGTTTCCTATGGGGACTTCACTTGCGTAAAACACAAGTAGAATTGAAATGACAAATCTTTAAACGGATCCGAAAAACGCATAGAAAAGACGCAAGTAAAAACGCATCAGTGATCACTCGTCTGACTGGCGATGCGTGTTTTACATTGAAACTAATGTAAATCACATTGCACATTGTTTAGATGCATTTTTGGGTCTGAAAAACGCCATGTGAACATACCCTTACTGTCCGGCAGTTTTGATACATGAGGCCTAGTAATAACTTTCATTGATTGCCTAATATAGACTATACCGACTGTATTTTCAGAGTATTTTTTCAGTAATAACTTTCTACAAATACAAGTTGCTAATATATTGAATATATTTAGAGTGGCAACTTGAAAACCATTGAGCTGGACAAGCTGTAACCCTATATATGAGATAATATATTGTTAATAGTGCTACATAAACTGAACCTAGAAGGAAATTGCACTAGAGCACAATAATATAGTATATTTTTTGCTTTCATTTTAAGCTACACAAAAGGCAATTCTGAGCTGTTCTTGTACTACTCCAGCATTGCTGCAACATTGGTCTCCTTTTTTGTCGCATTGGGAGCAATCACCATACAATGCTATACAATGCCTCCCTGACTTCCTGCACATAACTTTTACTCTTTCTTGCTGCTACATTTCCCTCCTTGAAGTTGCATTTTTTTTCTTTTGCAATTTGCTGTGTTTTCTGGTTGGAATAATTTAAAACCGCACAGAGTAGTTTGCAGAAAAAGGATAAGTTCATATATACATGTGAACATTACCCTCCGTGGGCCCTATATGTCTGAGTACCGGCTAGCGGTCATCCACACATACTGTGGTGTAGCTGCCACAAGTCCGTAGCTTGCAATAGAGTACGTTTAGTCAAACTGTGACTATGTTTGCTCTGTTTTTGGCCCTATATGATTTTTTGGGGGGGATAGAAAAGCATGGCGTATCATCATGTGCAGAGAAAATGTATTCACACTCTAACTATACTTACATCTATGGATATACTGCAGCTATTCCACGGTACATGTCTGGGTACCTGCTAATAGGTATGAGACCTGGGAGGCAATGTTCATATGTAAACTTAGACTAAAGGGGACATGTATGAATGGGGCTGTACCAGAAGTCTGGTGTATTTTCAGCCCAACAGCAGGTGCAGCCCCGTTCGCATTAGCGCAAATCCTCCCAAAAGGCATTATCAAGCGCATTACAGAGTGGAAGCGGCACTTTGTAATTCGCCTGATCTCGGGAGGCATGTGTGAGGCAGGACACACTAGAACCGTACGAAGCTATAGATTTATAGCTTTGCTACGGCAATTCTAGGCACATTGCTGCTGGAACAGGTAAAACCACTTTAAAAGTGGTTTACCTGAGGCAGAGATGTTGTCCCATGGCTAGAATGCGTCTGATTTATGACCCGCTGTAGAGCGGGTTCATAAATCGAGCGCATTCTGTGCCATTATAGTGCGTGTTCAAAAACCAAATTTCATACATATGGCCATAAGTGTTATGTGGGTGATACAGTTACCTGTGACCACTTTAGTACAGGTGACCACCATATGCTAAAATATTAATAATTACTAACTAGGAAAAATTGTATATTATTACTAAATACCATCATATTGGAAAAATAAAATTTGACCACACCATTTTCTGTGTGTGCGGTTTTGTTGATAATCACAGCCTGTGGCCAATGTGCAGTTATTTTTATGTATTGTCAGTGTCATATATCATTATGGTCCAAATAGAAGAAGGTATTGGACACCAAGGGGTTAATTCAGGCAAAAGAGAACAAAACCAGCTCACCTCTATGTAGTTGTTCAGCAGTATTCAATGTTGTTCAGTAGCAACCCTGTGCTCAAATCCGCTTTCCTTAAAACGCAAAACATTTAGTAGGTAAGGCAAAAAGATGGATTGGCACCAAGACTGTTGCTAAGATCCAAAGTCCATTTATTAAAGAACAACAAAATAGCATAAATGCCGCAAAAAGACAAACGTGCATGAGGGACGACCAGAGGGGTGGCGAGCTGACGCGTTTCGGGCTGTGTACTGCCCTTAGTCTTAGCTACAACTAAACGTTGGTAAAACCCTCTTATAGTGCATTAAAAACAACAACAATCTAATTAAAATACAATTGTTAACATCTGTTGGCACGTACCTGGAAGTCGTGCAGCACGCCCCAGCGAATTAGCGTACCACATGTGACCGGCCAATATCAAAGGAACCGGAAGGGTATGCGTTCCAAATAGCGGAAGTGACCTCACTTCACGACAAGGTACGGTGGAGACGCGTTGCTAGGAAATGACGTAAGTAAATAAGTAAGGATGCTATTGTCCGGGCAACGTATTACATCGTATTACACGGGTACATTGGCACAGGATACGAGATCCGCAGACAACAATCTGCCGAACAACATTCCAGGTAACATGCCATAACAGAAAATTTTAGATGTTTATAGAAAACAAAAGACTAAACGCCTTATGGACTACTCTGCATTATAATAGATATCAGAAGTTATAAGCACATATAACGAATAAAACATATTATGTAATCAGATGTTTTTGTGCTTAACTGAATTCAATGTTTTCTGTTTTGTATTTTAATTTTATTTTTCATTTTTTATTATTATTTTTGATATTAATATTTTCTGTTGCTAACTGAAAGCTAATGTGGTGGAAAAGAATATTTATAAGGATGGCCGCTGTTCTTGCCAATGTTACTATCAATGATGAAACATTATTTCCCTACGTAAATTTAGACCCCGGGGGACAATAGTGTTGAGGACTAAAATCCAATAAGCCTCTCTGTCTCTAACGAGGTACTCCCAATTACCACCTCGGGCAGGCTTACGTACCCTTTCTATAACCATGACTTGTAATCCTTTGGTTTGAGACCCATGACAATCAACAAAATGCTGCGCTGCATTCAGGCACTCGGCTGCACTTGAATAATATACAAACGGATACAACTCCTAATCTCCTTCTGGGATGTGGTGCTCAGCCATATAAAGTAGACAGTCATATCCAACAGCAGAAGAGAAAATGAAGGCGGCACTCACCAATTTCACATTTAAGTTAATTTATTCCATAAGCGGCATTAAAACCAGGACAGGATGGAGGGCAACAACGACGGCGTTGTTGCCGTCCATCCTGTCCTGATTTTAATGCCGCCTATGGAATAAAGTAACTTAAATGTGGACTTGGTGAGTGCTGCCTTCATTTTCTCTTCTGCTGTTGGATATCATTATGGTGTTTGCTGCCTTGGACTTACATCTGTGAGAGTGTTTGGTGTTTAAGATTCTTTAAAGGGGCAATCCGGTATCAAAAACTTGACTCCTATTGAAAATCTGAAATATAAAGTAAAAATCCTCAATGTTCTCATGCACAGACTACTGTCCAGCATCCCTGAGTGTCCTAATTACTGGCCGGAAATATGATGTTTATAGCTCATTGAACCAAAGGTCATGACCTTAGACAATCTAGGCATGCTGGTCGAGCATGCTCAGTTTCAGCACTCTGTGTTATAGGGGAAGAAGTGGATATAACTGTAAAGTAATGTGAGACTAGTGGCGGAAGTTCAGTATAAAATGCACACAAGGCTGGAGACTTCTTTTTCATCAGCTAGGGAACATAGGGGTGGAGAACAACCTGGAATAGATGGCAGCAATGCAGGATGGGAAATGTAGTCTGCTACACACATGTGCAAGTGCTGAAGCCACACCTGCTCTTACTGCACCAAGGTGGAACACGTAGACAGCAACGTTGTAACAAGAAAGGGCAAAACGATTGCAGCTTAGAATATCCACATTTCCAGTAGGAGACCATACACTTTCATTCCCACAGCACCAGGACTACCCAATTAGCATATAAATACAAGTCACATTGTTCATGCACTTTGAATGCACATTGTTCACTGTATTCATATGTATATGCCCCTGACTGCTGAATTTAGGTACATGTAGACTGTGCCTGTAGGTTATTTCCATTTTAATAAATGACCCTACCTCTTATCAGAGAGTTGCAGCCATGTAGCCCTCTAACATTTTTAAGTCAATTCTTTTTTTACTAATAAATGGAGCATGCCTTATACTATTGTGTGTCCTGAAAGGTGACTAATCCAGCATGGATGATGCACGTTCTACCATTTGTGCTGCGATACAAGAGTTCCCATATGTGTAATTTGTGCGGGTGGAGTTTCCTTTCTCTCCATTCATACCTTGTGGTTTCTCTGTATGCTTTATGCATCTAAAAATAAAAATTCCCTCACGTACTGACAATTGGTCTATAATGGAAAGATGGAACTTGAAAGCATATATCAAAATCTTCATACTTTGCATTCTGTAGTTATGGAAATCTTGCTCTCTATGTAGAAGTCGTTATCTAAAGGCAAATTCGGAAAATTAGCTTGAGAACTTTATAACAGTGATCTGTAGTCTGCATATTTTCAGCTCTTGTTTGTAACACTCTCTTATGATTTTATATAAGGGTTGGCCTGGATGTGGGACTCCTCTATTGTAAGGTCACATGACCTCTTGACATATTGACAGGATATGCTATGAATGTCCGATAGGTGGGACCAGCACCTGGCTCAAGAATGGGCTCTGGTACTCATGACTGGGTTAAGGTATTCTAGTGCCCTAGGCAAATGAGGCACATGGCACACCCAATGGAAAATTCAGCACAATCCATGCCTCTTTGCGTCCCCTTCCTGTCTGGGATAAAGTGGCGCCCTTTGCCTATCCATCGTCCTGCTCCTTCTGGATCTCAACTGTGCAGGACAGGGAGGTCTGATAGGTGGCACAAGTCTTGAGAACGGGACCTGTACTCCACTTGGCAGAGGACTGATGTCTGATAGGTAAGACTAGCACCTATCTTGTGAACAGCCCCCGGTACTCCACTGTGCAGGTTTGATAGGTGGCACTTGCATCTGTCTTGAGAATGGGCACCTGTACTCCTTTTTGCAGAACACAGAGGTGGTTGTGTATGTGTGGCTCTCTCAATTCACTTTTATGGTATTTGAGTACAGCAGAGAGAGTATGTTTGACTGTAGTTGGAACTCCCATTGAAATGAGCAGAGAAATACATGCATGCACAGCCATCTCTCTGTTCTGAATAGAGGAGTACAGGGGTATGTTCTCAAGATAGAGGTGGGACCCACACCTAGATAATTATTGGCAAATTCTGTTGATATGTCATAAATGAACTGGGGGGGGTAATACTCTATTAACTATGCACCTATATCTGCAATGTATGTGTACATGTGTTTCTAGGTGTGCATGCATGTATGTGTCTATGTATCTGACCCTGAAATAAAGCTTGTCCCATTTTCTGAAGTTCTGAAAATGAAATCTATAGTCATACTATCAGAAATTCTTAAATTGGCAAATTCTGTGCTTGGTAACATCAAGTGGGATTGCACCTTGTATAATGAAATACTGTTTCCCCATGAAGTTGAGTTTTCTAGTAAGAAAAACCGCAACATCTCTGCAATGGTTGCCTTGTGTTCACAGGACAAATGTGTTTCTCAGAAAATAGGAGTGCTGGAAAGTCTGATGATGCAGATAAAGATCTAGAGAGACTTACTTTAGCAACCACAAACTGCTACTTTATTAATTTCATTTTGTCTTAAATAGTTCTTTCTGCCGGCTTGTACTGATAATTTGGTGATGATTTTGAAAAAGCTGGATGACAACCAATATTGCTGTCAGTAAAGCTTCTACTAGAGGGATCATTTAAAGCTCCTGGATCAAATTGCTAAATTTGTAACAGAGTCCCCCAATTGTAATGCTTCATGTTTCATACTGATCTTCTTGGAAATGAGGGGGGATGTCTGCGTGCAACCACAATCTCTACATCCTTCATGTACAGCTGCAAGAAAAGATAAATTAACTGCTATAACATCTCAAAAGGGTTAAAATCAGGACTCTGATTTGGCCATTCCAATACATATCATCTTCCTTTTCAAGCTTTCTTTAGTTTATTTACTTACAATGCCTTGCAAAAGTATTCGACCCCCTTGAACTTTTCAACCTTTTGCCACATTTCAGGCTCCAAACATAAAGATCTAAAATTTTTAATTATTTTGTGGAGAATCAACAACAAGTGTGACACAATTGTGAAGTGGAACGAAATTTATTGTATATTTTAAACTTTTGTAAAAAATAAAAAACTGAAAAGTGGGGTGTGCAAAATTATTCGGCCTCCTTAAGTTAATACTTTATAGCGCCACCTTTTGCTGCGATTACAGCTGCAAGTCGCTTGGGGTTTGTCTCTATCAGTTTTCCACATTGAGAGACTGAAATTCTTGTCCATTCTTCCTTGGAAAACAGCTGGAGCTCAGCGAGGTTGGATGGAGGGCGTTTATGAGCAGCTGAAGCTCAGTGAGGTTGGATGGAGAGCGTTTGAACAGCTGGAGCTCAGTGAGGTTGGATGGAGAGCATTTGTGAACAGCAGTTTTCAGCTCTTTCCACAGATTCTCAATTGGATTCAGGTCTGGACTGTGACTTGGTAGTTCTAAGACCTGGATACGTTTATTTGTGAACCTTCCATTGTAGATTTTGCTTTATGTTTGGGATCATTGTCTTGTTGGAAGATAAATCTCCGTCCCAGTCTCAGGTCTTTTGCAGACTCCAACAGGTTTTCTTCCAGAATGCTCCTGTATTTGGCTCCATCCATCTTCCCATTGTAACGGACTTGGTAGTGGATCCGCTGGACCACCGCAGGCGATGGTAGTTAAGCCACGCCAGGGAACGGAATCTAAGTAGCCCCCGGTTTTCACCAGAGCCCGCCGCAAAGCGGGATGGACTTGCTGCGGCGTGGGGCTACCAGGTCGTTACCCCCGACGTGACTTGCCTGCGGTGGCGGCCGAGGTGCAGCGAGGTACAGAAGCGTAGTCCGGGAGTCGTAGTCGTGGGCAGGCAGAAGGTCAGGGCAGGCGGCACTGGTTCGTGGATGTGGACAGGCGATAAGGTCAGGGCAGGCGGCAGAGGTTCGGAGTCGAGAAACGTAGCAAGGTCTGGTACACGCCAAGGCAAATAGACTATCAGGAACGCTTTCACAAAGGCACGGGGCAACAAAGATCCAGCGGGGAAGTGACGTGGAACCAGAACTTAAATAGAGACAGCGCCCGGCAATTAGCCAATTACTGGCGCACTGTCCCTTTAAATCTACATGAACGAGCGCGCGCTAGGGGGCGCGCATGCGCATTCCGGCCAGCAGGGGACGCGGACCGAACAGGAGCGCGGTCAGGTGAGGAGACGGGACGGATGCAGCCACGGGCGACAGCGGGACCCGCGGCGGCACCCGACCCCACCGGGGACCTGCCGCGGGGGACACGGGTGCGACGGCGGTCCGTGGACCGGACCGCGGCGCAACCCGTTACACCCATCAATTTTAACCATCTTCCCTGTCCCTGCTGAAGAAAAGCCCAAACCCTGATGCTGCCACCACCATGTCTGACAGTGGGGATGGTGTGTTCAGGGGGATGAGCTGTGTTGCTTTTACACCAAACATAAGTTCGATTTTGGTTTCATCTGAGCAGAGCAACTTCTTCAACATGTTTGGTGTCTCCCAGGCGGCCCCTTCTTCCACATGTTTGGTGTCTCCCAGGTGGATTGTGGCAAACTTTAAACAAGACTTTTTATGGATATCATTGAGAAATGGCTTCTTCTTGCCACTCTTCCATAAAGGCCAGATTTGTGCAGTGTACGACTGATTGTTGTCCTATGGACAGACTCTCCCACCTCAGCTGTAGATCTCTGCAATTCATCCAGAGTGATCTTGGGCTTCTTGGCTGCATCTCTGATCAGTCTTCTACTTGTTTGAGATGAAATTTTAGAGGGACGGCCGGGTCTTGGTAGATTTTGCAGTGCTCTGATACTCCCATTTCAATATGATCGCTTGCACAGTGCTCCTTGGAATGTTTAAAGTTTGGGAAATCTTTTTGTATCCTAATCCGGCTTTAAACTTCTCCACAACAGTATCACGGACCTGCCTGGTGTGTTCCTTGGTCTTCATGATGCTCTCTGTGCTTTAAACAGAACCCCGAGACTATCACAGAGCAGGTGCTTTTATACGGAGACTTGATTACACGCAGGTGGATTATATTTATCATCCTCAGTCATTTAGGACAACATTGGATCATTCAGAGATCCTCACTGAACTGGATCTGGAGTGAGTTTGCTGCACTGAAATTAAAGGGGTTTGAATAATATTGCACGCAACATTTTTCAGCTTTTTATTTTTTACAAAAGTTTAAAATATCCAATAAATTTCGTTCCACTTCAGACTGTTTTTGAATTTGAAAGCCATATGTAAACCGTCTGCCAACCATTACTTTAAGTTAAATAGAAAATCCGTGCAGCAGTCCCCACTGCACGTATTTTCCGGCGGATGTTTTTTTTTACACCACCAGCGTTCCTGAAATGTTGTGTTAGCGCTGAAATGCTCCTGATTTATGACCCACTGTAGTGTGTTCATAACTCGGGCACATTCTATGCTATTATAATGCACATGAAATTTGGTGTTTAAACGGCAAATTTCATACATGTGGCCCTATGTGTACATAGTGACTCATCACTTCTAGAGTCTAGCTGCCTTCATTACTGTGCACAGGAAATGGTCAGAAGACTTGCATTGTTTGATTGGCTGAATGTGCATTAGGGCTCCTAGGGTTATCCAGCATCAGTAAGAAAACTTCTGCCTACTGATCTATATATGGTAGTGGTGCCAGGGTAAAGCATTATAAGATGCTGCTCTGACATCACTGAGTGCATGATGATGCATACCCTACAGCAGGCATACAACTTTCCCATGATTAAAACTGATTGCTGTGGGGGGATGTGACATCACCCACCTTTCTAGGATGCTAGATAGGCTATCTATTGTATAGAAAAGCTGGGTGATGCCACTTTCCCCACAGCAATCGATTATAATGATGGGATAGCTGTGTACCTGCTGTGGTGGATGTACAGCACATACATAGAAGTATATAAACCAAACTTTATATATGTGTGTGTGTATGTATGTATATATATATATATATATATATATATATATATATATATATATATAATTATTGTACATGTATTACAGATATAATAGGATGAAGAAAGAATGGCTTTTTACCGTGTTACAAACTGATTGGTGACTGTACTACACACAACCTTCTGCAGGCAACCAGGGAGTGAACTAGAGCAGAGATGCAGGGGTATGAGGTGTACATGTCTGATAATGATGATGATCAGTGCTAAGAGGATTAGGGGGCAGATGCAGAGGAATCCTAAATTGTAACTGTAAGGAATTCTGGGACTTGTAGGAAATAGCGGCAGGAGAACTATTGACACTGCTTCAAGCAGGAAGTTTAACTGGTATTATGATAGATGAGTTAGGAGGCAAAAGAAAAGCAACCCATAAAGGCATTGGAATATCTTTACTTTTCCATATAAATGTTGTTTATAGTGTTCTAGGAAATCATTAAACTCCTAGATAACCCCTTTAATTTTTCTCCTTGCACTGTGAATTTTTACTCAATGTGTTCGATAAATGATATGAACAGTTAAACTGTTTGTGTGCTCATAGTTCAGTTAGATTGTGTGTCTTAAGCTAGGCTAAGGATAGAGTCACATCTGCGTTATTTCCAGTCTTCTGTTTTGTTTTTTTCAGAAATCTGAAAATAAATGATTAGTTTACCACCAATACAATTGCATAGTTATTATAAAGAGTACACTTTCCATGCAAACCACCAAACTAAGTAACTGAATGGGGTTATGAATTACAATACAGGCTGTCGCCAAAAATAAATTCAGACTGATCCAGATTGAAGTCCTTGGATTCAAGTTGAATTTGACTCTGCAAAACATGCTTTGATTAAAACACATTTTGAAATACGCCTCAGGCGTATTTGGAAGCATAAATTTACAATTCCAAATTATGCAGAGTAACATACAATTAATGTTTGCAGTAGACTTTAATTTTCACACAAATGGTTGTGCATTTATGCTAAAAAGTTATAGCAGATACCTGAATAAATTGACCAAACAGGTGTTCAGCTGACTGCTATTAAGTGTTTGGGGAACTTTAGTAAAGAATGAAGTGTATGGTTACAACCAGCCAGCCTCTGACATGTCTTGTCAGTGCAAGAGGGATTGGATAGTGTCACAGCACGCGCTGCAGCCTGCGCACTGGTCCACATAGACGTCCGTGCTTTTGTCCTGCAACTCCAACACCGCATTTGCATGTTCCCTGCTCCCCACTGTCATCCAGTCTCCTCTCCTGCTCCCTGTCTGTGTGTGCAGCCATGTGCTCGCAGCACTGGTCCTCTCTAATTTAAAGGACCAGTACACACCACCCAACCTTTTCCTTTAACAATGGCGTTCTACCTGGGGTCTTAGGCCAACTCCATGCTCCCTCTTTGCCAGTTACTGGTGTCTGCTACTGAGCTGTGCTCTGACCACGTGATTGACTACTGACTCCATTAGAACGTCACCTGCCCTGATCGTTTGCCTGTATCATGACCACTTCTCTGCTTGTGCCCTCTGTACATCGTTGGCACCTTAGCTGTTACCACAAGTGACCACGTCAGGGGTTGTGACCAGGGAGTTCTCTGCAGTGAAGTGCAAGATCCCTGGCATGGTTATCGTCAACTCTAGTAGTTGACCCTGCGGATCCACCTACCCACTTGTGACCATTTGGATTCTTTACCTGCCTCTTTTGTTCTCTAAGATAAGTAATGTTAGAAATAACGGATGTCTGCTTATCGCTATTTTCCTATTGTAATAAACATGAACACCTATTGTATGTTCACATGGCTGCTTTGGACATAAGCCTCATAAGTGCCTTTTCAGATGAGGTTTTGGACGAGGTTTTCCAACATTGTTTTCTTTATGAAACACCCATATTGCTATCCAGGGCAAAAATGCGCTGAGGTTTTGGATAAGGTTTTCAAGCTCTCCATTGATTCCTATGGGGATGAAAAGGCTTCAAGAATTGACATGACCCTCCTTTTTCAGCGCCCCAAACGGTTTCCAAAGAAGCGCAGGAAAACCTTGTCGTGTGTGAACTACAACACTGTTTTACATAGGAATCAGTGAAAATGAACTAGTAGCAATTTGGAGGCTTTTTTTGACGCTGTTTTGGGCGAGG
Organism: Phyllomedusa bahiana; assembly: GCA_025379985.1. Classification (NCBI taxonomy): domain Eukaryota; kingdom Metazoa; phylum Chordata; class Amphibia; order Anura; family Hylidae; genus Phyllomedusa; species Phyllomedusa bahiana. The sequence goes on along the minus strand of JAODAL010002239.1, from coordinate 174,569 downwards.
AAATTCTCCGAAAACAGCCCCGAAAGCGGCGTCACAATCAGCCGTGTGAACACACACTTAGCAAATCCTAGCATTCAAGTTAATAAGTGGATTAAAAAGAACCTCTCTGCCTTCAACAACTATAGATGGAAGACATAAAATAAAAAAAAAATTAGCATTCGCAACATTTTTGAATAGAAAGCTTAACTACAATGAATGCTTACCCCTATGGTTCCTTCAATGTCATGATTTATAGAGGTTGCAGTAATTGAAACATCAGTTCCCCAATGTCAAGGAGGCTGATCCTCTAAGAACAGCCAAGCATCAGATAAAACAACGTTGTGTGGCCGCTAATGAGCTGAGCTGATGATGTAGAGAATGATCTAATAGGTCAGTGCACAGTTAGCTATTGGGCAACTTTCAATGAGGAATGAGTGTCTCAGTCATGAATTATCCTTAATTTGTCATTTGTTATCCAATCATTGCAATGCCAGAAACCACCCATATAATAATAATAATAATAATCTTTATTTATATAGCGCCAACATATTCCGCAGCACTTTACAATTTTACGGGAGTAGGTACAGTCAAAAATACATATATTACACAATGAAAAGCTACTTACAGATGAGACACAAGGTGTGAGGGCCCTGCTCCCAAGAGCTTACAGTCTATTAGGGTGTAGGGTGAGATGAAGGGTAAGAAGTGCTAGGTTTACAATGGTCCAGCCATGTTACATAAATAGGAGGTGGTTTATGTAGAATTCGGATGAACCTGGCACCCAGACAGTACATCTATATACAGATAAGTGCCGAAAATAAGTGCACTAGAGAGTGGGTGGAAGGGGTGAGGGGGTGGATGGGGGGGGAGGGGGGAGGGTTAGCAATTAGGGATTCTGGTAGGCCAGACTGAGAAAATTTATTCTCAGAGCCCTCTTAAAACTATGATCGTTGTGAGTGTGCCTGATCACCCGTGGTAGTATGTTCCAGAGAACTGGTGCCGCCCGTGAAAAGTCTTGTAGGCGGGCGTGGGAGGTTCGGATGACTGAGTAATGTAATCTAAGATCATCTGTCGAGCAGAGAGACCAGGTAGGGTGGTAGAGATGAGGGAGGAGATGTAGGGGGGTGCAGCACTGTGGAGAGCTTTATGGGGTGTGAGAGAGTTTAATATTGTATCCTGTACTAAAGGGGGAACCAGGCAGGACGAACAGGGAGAGATCAGTATAGCGGTTGGAGAGAAAGACAAGTCTGGCTGCTGCATTCAGGACATATTGGAGAGGGGAGAGTTTGCAAAGAGGGAGACCATATATTCTGTTATCAGGTTAACCCTGTTATCACCAGTCTACAGCAAAATTAAATTTTTTCTAAAGAAAATTTTTGCAAGTCCCCTTGGACTGTCACATGGTGACAAGAGGTTTTAATTTTGACAGTTGCCCCTTTAGTAGCAAATAATTTCTTCATTCTGTTATGTGTAATGATACCAAAAATGTCCTTTTTGCTCAGTAACACCTATCTGTACCCTTGCATGTTTTAGGCTCAGTGCCAGGACCTACGAAAGAGGAAACAGTTGGAGCTTCAGATACTTTCTGAACCCATTCAGTGTTGGGAAGGAGATGACATTAAGACATTAGGAAGTGTTGTGTATATGTCACAGGTTATGGTACAATGTGGAGCAAGTGAGGTAAGTAACAGAAGCACCAATACATGTCTATAGAGTGTGCAGATTTTGCTCTTTCACCCATGGATCATCATGGTGTTGCTTTTTGTACTTGAATCAATGTAAAATTTGAGTCCAAGCGATTCGATTGAGAATCAAATTTTGGCTAAATCACCAAAAAAATCAACCTAAGCCATACGTCATTAGGGTTACTTCTGGTTTTCCCTATGTTATTTCTATATTATGAAATTTGCAAGGATGAACATAAAATTTCTTGAATTTTTTAAAATGAACTAAATGAGACCATTTCTTAACTTTAGAATACATATGTGAAACTGTTCAATGTTTCTGTACTTTTTCACAACTTACTGATCTCTAACAAGGAGCTTAATGGCAAATTTCACAACAGGTGTTTGATCCCAGAGCCGTCCAATAAGTTTAGGGTATAAATCTTAAATTGGGATTTAAACAGTCCTCCTCATCATGCTGTTCACATTTTGATATTATGAGACCAAGACCACACCTTACAATTGATCAACAGCACCTCGCCATTGCTAGGCTTCAAGTAGGATGCTCTCCGATGGAAGTGGCCACTGAGCTTAGTGTCATAAAGTGTCATCAGCAGGTTGTCACAGCGATACAGAGATGTAAATGGTTATGAATGATCTGACGTGACACTTGGTTGCCTCTCAACTCCCTTAAATGTGCCTGGAGTAGTTGACATTCATCATCCGGTTCCACGGGGCATTGGTTACAGTGAAGCGGTCATCAGTGTGTGATGTAGCCAAAGGAAGACCACCTCTTTGTCTTTCTGTGGCTCCTCCAGTCTCTCTGTATCTCTGTTGCAACCTGCTGATAACACTCTGTGACACTTAAAGCTCAGTGGCTACATCCGCCTGAGAGCATCCTACTTAAAGGGGTTGTCTCACTACATCTATTCATCTTACCTCAGTCCTGTTTTCTCAGTTTCATTTTTTAATTCAGAGGAGTTTACAGGCTACTAGTGGCCTGCAGCAAGGAGCTGCTGAGAACACCAGGTCTGTAGCTATAGCGACCAGCGCTGGCAGCCTAGAAGAGATCAAACAGGTCTGTAACTGTAGCAACCTGAGGAGCTGATGCAGCCCATAAAAGAGGGGATATCTAGGAATAGGTAGGACACTGTTAATGGACACGTATTGCAAAGTGACTTGTTTTTTGCATTATCTTTAACATAAAAAGCAGTCATTGTAGCGAGACAACCCCTTTAAAGCCTCCCAACGGCGAGGTACTGTCGATCAATTGTAAGGTGTTGTCTTGGTCTCATGATATCAAAATGTGAACTGCATGATGAGTAGGACTGTTTAAATCCAAATTCAAATTGATCCCCTAAATGTATTGGGCGACTCAGGGATCAAACATCTGTTGTGAATCCTGCAATTAAGCTCCTTGTTAGAGATCAGCAAGTTGTGCATAAAGTACTAAAGCATTAAACAATTGGACATGTGCATTCTAAAGTTGAGTCTCATTTAGTTTGATTAAAAAAAATTTTCAAGAAATTTTGTGTTCATCTTAAATTTCAACCAAAAGCCAAATATCCCTAACAAATGTGATTATTGATGTCCAATGTCCCTGCTAGTTATCATAATATAGGGGTAACATACAAAACCCAGAAAGGACAATTGATGTGACATTGGATGTTGCACTGGAAGAGACACCATTCCAAGGGCCTGCAGGATAGGGAGCGATGCTAAAAGGTAGGTCAACCTCTAAAACACCATAAAAACGCTAAAGGATTTAGGATTAGGGTTAAGGTTGCAGTCACTGTTTAGATTGTTTTGGGACACCAGGAACCTGAATTTTTCACAAGTTCTGTCCAACTAGTGTTTAACCGAACAGGGACCTATTCAAACAATACTATTGCAAAACTGCCAACTATGTATTTCTGGGTTTGGATCAAACACTCTGTTTTTAATTTAAGATGACTTTAACTTCACAGCTGTATTGATTTTAGCAGGATTGTCAAAACTTGTCTGGCTTTAGAAAAATGTACCTCAATATAGCCATTCCTGGGAGGAATCATTAGAGCTTTTGGGGTGGGCTTAAAACGTCTCTTGAATGGGGTTGTATAAATTTACCTTTCACAGTGTATGCCAATTTTCCAAGCAGTTACTCTATAAAGCTAATTAATAAATCTCCCTAGTATGTCCAGTCTCTTTGCAGGAATCTGTATGCTGGTGCTGTGGGCACGTGTCTGATCAATTGTCTACTTCTACGACACTGATTGTATGTTATCTTTCTTCTCTAATCAAGGAAAAAGAAGAACGGTATTTTATGTTGTTTTCAAATGCACTTCTAATGCTGTCCGCCAGTCCACGGATGAGTGGCTTCATTTATCAGGAATTGTAGAAAATTGTGTTTTTTTGTGTTCTTTTAATTAATCCTGTGAAATCACTTTATGTAGTTGCCTCCTTTTTTTTTTTTTTTTTTAACAGATGACCTAGATTTAGGTGCATGTTTGCACAAAAGCTGTATTAAACTATTAGGGTGCATGCACACAATATCTTACGGTGTATACCTATGTGTTCCACAAGAGGCCGGGTGACTTAGAATTACGCTCTGGCCAGCGCATACTTCTAAAGCGAGGGGAGGAGTAGCCGCACTCACTTCTATTATCCGCGATGCATAAACGTCGGGAAGAAGTGACATTTCACTTCTTTCACCTGCTGTTCAATAAGCGTCGGTGAAGACAGAGATAATTCATAGCTCTCTGATATATGCCCTCTGTTGGTAGGTATATGCCCTCTGTAGGTAGATATAGCCTCATGTAGGTAGGTATATGCCTCCTGTAGGTGGATGTAGCCCACCTGTAGGTAGATACCCGTAGGCAACTGAGCTAGTTTCTGGAGTAACATAACCACGCCGCTTAGGCCAGAGAGCTGCTCCTGGTGTCTCCTAGGACAGAAGCCTAGACTTCTGGCTTTGGAGACCCAGCATCGCAGGTGGCGTGATGACACTGCTGCATCTTTCCACTTGAGATGCAGAACTGTATTCAGCAATCGGGAATGAACCATCCCTTCCTTCTCCCCGATAAGCAACTGCACAGTCATTGTGCAGCTGCTAGTTCTGCACAGTCGATTTAAAATGGCTCTGCAGAGTAGATGCCGACCGCCAGCCTGTTTTTCTTGAGGTGAGCGGCACCCTAGGCGGCTGCCTGCCCTGTCCACCCCACTAGTTACTGCACAGGCCGGCATTGAAAGCAGGGCCATGGTGTGTGCCATGGGTTAGCCACCACTGTCCTAGAGTAGAATAACTTGTCTATAGCTCTTACTACATACGTTGCACAGCCCACAGCGGTATACAGTGTTTTTTTTTTATAACTCAATACGTCTATCTTGCATCTGCCTTGCTGATGATCTTAAAGGGTGTTCCGAGAGTTAAGAGAGTTTATTGGTCTGTCAGACATGGTAAAAAATAGAAGATATGACTCATGACTCATACTTAGGACCCAGATGCTCTTCTTCAGTCCTGGCGCTAGTCCGTTCATTCTGTAGCACTGAACGGTGATCGTTCACATGACAGGTGGAGTCAATCACAGGTCAGCAGTATCAGTGCGTTTCTACGAGAAACGATGAAATTGTTCACTGCTACTTCAGGGATGAACGAACCAGCTGCAGTGTCTGAACAGGCGCATCCAGGAGGTAAGTATGATTCTTATCTTCTATTTTTTTTTAGACAGTCCTGACAGACTAACAAACTTTTTTAACTTCTGGAACACCCCTTTAACTTGAGCTTATTTTTGGGGTAGGGCTTATATCATGAGCACCCAAAAAAATCATGTTAAGTCTTATTTTTGGAGGAAAAGGGCAGATCTTCAAACTCCCATACCTCCTCTTTATATATTTATACACATGCAGTTTTGGCTAAGCAAAAACTGAAAGTAATTGAGAACACCTTTGATATTAAGAGGTGGCCAAAAACACAAGTTAAAAATTCAGTCACTTTTCCCTCATGCTCAAATTTGTTCCTTCAGAAAATAATGCATTGAAGACCGTTATCTGCTTTCTTATTTCTGTCTCCATGAATTCTAAATACAATCAATGGAGAAGCAATATGTCAGTATTAGGAGTATTAAATGACCCGCAAATGGCAAGGGCCTTTGGCTTTATATGTAGGAAAGAAAATGTAAGAAGTAACAAGAATACACAAAGTTTTTCATCTGTAATTCACAAATATTGGTTACAGTGGCCTGCATTTGGTTCGTCTGTATTTTCCCATTATAATTCCTATATTTAGTTTAATACATATGCTTTATGGGTCCTCTAATACCATTTGTTGCATCTGTATATGTTCTACAAACCAACACATCATGTCTTCAGTCTAAGGCTATGTCAGCACGATGAGTATTTCAAAGTTAACCATTCCCATTGAACGCAGTAGAAAATACGCGTTGTAGTTTATATGAGTGATTTCGGTGGTCATTTTTTCGCCGTAAAAAAGTAAGAGCGTGTTCATTCCTTGGTTTAATTTCATGCGAAAGACATTGATTTACTAAAAAAATTTACTATTGATGTCAAGGAAGATGGATGAAAACCTTGTGTAAAACGCACCCCAAACATTTGTATGTGGTTTTTAATGCAGATCCACATCCAAAACCGTATAGAAATGAATGACTTATTTCTGACTGTAAGTCAAGAGTAAAAGAAATTACCATGAATCTATATGTGATAACATATGAAATACTCTAGTCCAATACGGTTTTCCATGGCAGAATCTTATGAATACATTTTACTCTCCGTGTCAGCGTTTCCTTAGGGTGCACCACAAAAAAGCATCAGACTCCATAGATGTAAATCTACAACACCTCTTGGTATGCCATAAAGAGGATGGCTTTGTATCTGTGATTAGTGACTGAAGATAATTGCATTTAGGAAACTGTCTCTAAACCCACCCCTCATTATAACTACTGTTATAGGCCTATATGTGTGTTTCTCGTCAATATCATTGGGGGACACAGCACTTTGGGTATAGGCTCTTGTCTAGAAGGCGGAGACTAGGCAGAGACCAAACGTGTTTGGCCATCCCAGTTGGACTATATCACGCCTGCTGACTAGCCAGTAATAAATCATGTTTTAGCCTAATTGTCCTTTAGGAGGAAGACTGCTGCTGTCGCAGATTCTGCTAATTGTTATTTCGGTTTTTTCTTTTCCCTGGGATGTGATGCAAGCCCTCTGGCTCTCACCTATCAGGGGGGGGGGGGGGTGATAGAGCCTCTCGCTCTGACCTGACACGAGGGCCGGCAACATGTGTTTTCGATGGCCCCAGAATTGGCTAGGTCTGTCTCACTAGCAGTGGGAGACCTGTCACCTGTCCAGACTGCCTCAGGTTATGGTTTCGGCCATAGAGAACATGCCGTCTTTGCTTGCTGCCCAGCCTAGCACCTCCCAGGGCCCTGCACCCGGCGCATCCCATACGGCGGGTTCGCATAATAGGGTTAGAATTCTGTCGTCTTTGCCATCACCTGAGCTCTCTCAGGATAGACAGTGGACAAGATAGAAGCTCCATGCCTGGCTATGGCCTCTTCTGGTGATTCCCCTGATTCTGACTGACAGAGATGATGGAACGGCAGTGGCGGTTCAAGCCCTTATATGGGCTGTTAGAGACTCCTTTTCATGATAAGGAAGAGATGTTCTCAAGCCTCCCGAGAGGTTTTGATTAAACACAGCAAACGGCAGGCGTCTGTGGTGTTTCCCTTGCTAGATCCCGGAGTTTAGAGGAACTGCCTCTGGTGTTAATAGAAACTCATACAGGTTATGTTTTGTTATCCTACCAGGCAGCTTAATACCCTTTGTTCTTTTCCAGAGAAATCTGTGACAAAGTGCTCAGGGATGCCATCGTGGATGCTCTAGTCTCCCATCATCCACGGCCATCCCCGTCTCAGATGCTGCAGCCCTCAGTGACCGCACGGACAAATGTTTTGAGGGGATTTGTAAAGCCGTTTTTGAAGCTGCTGGGGCGGCCCTGCGGCCTGTGTTTACTTCATTTTGGGTCAGCAAGACCTGCACGGTCTGGTCCAAACAGCTGTAGCATCAAGACGATCACTGGGGCCCCTCTACGAATACATCTGTGATCTCACTATCGCGGATCACAGTGGTGGCTGCTGCCATATATCTGTATTAGTCTTTCCCGACGAATCAGACCGTTGAGACATCGAGATCTTCTGCTTGTGGCGGAAATCTTGGTCGGCTGATAAATCCTCCAAGAAAATGTTTATTGCACTTCCCTTCACTGGCCATAAGTTTTTTGGGAAGCATTTGGAGGAGATTATTTCATAGGCCACGGGATTGTAGTGTTCTCCCCCTTCAGAATCAGCCAGCTATACAGCTCTCGGAGAATGTCATATGATTGGTAAAAAATGTAGGATATTTGCGAGATGGGCACGTAATCTGAATGATGATGAACTACCTGCTAAGATTTTGGAGGGATGGGAATTAATACGGAAGATTAATCCATGTGAAACTTGAGTCTCAGTATAGACTGTTACATCATGCCATTTATGGTTTTGACAGTCCCCCAAATCCAAATGCACTTGATAGATTGGTAGCTTGTCCACGGTCTCGGGAGGGAACCGATTTTATTTCATGGAATATGGGCTTGTCCTAAATCTTTTTCTGGGAGCGGTTGACGACCTTACTCAACTGCCACTTGAACTTGGACCTAAAATTCTCACCTCACCTTATGCTTTTTCACATCATACTAGAAAACACAGAGATTCCTCCACTGATTCATATATTTTTTTTTTTGGTGGCAAAGAGTTGCCTCTTAACTCTATGGCTTAAGCCGGAGCTCCCTTCTGCCGACATGGTAATATCACAGATCAAACCAGCCAACCAGGCCAGTGTTGGACCTCAAGAAGCTCATCTGGTATGTCAAAGTTCCCAGCTTTCTTATTGAATTTTTCCGGTCAGTGGTGGTGTCTTTGGAGTGGAGCGAGTTCCTCGCCACCATAGACATCAGGAACAATTACCTACACATCCCTATTGCCCAGGCCCACCAGCGGTTTCTGTGTTTCGCAGTAAATTCTCAGCATTTACAGTTCAGAGCTGGGCCGTTTGACCTCGCAACCGCACCAAGGGTCTTCACACAGATACTGGCACCCCTGATGGCGATCCTTTGCATCAGAGGCGTTGCTATTATTCCCTATATGCACGACTTTTTAGTGAAAGCTCCGTCACTATGTGCCAGTCTGGACAGCATCAGGATCACCCTAGACACCTTGGTGTGCTTTGGTTGGGTCTTCCATTTTAAACAATCCGATGATCCACCCCAGAAAATGAATTTTTTTGGGGATGATTCTTGACACTCGGGTAGCCAGAGTGTTTCTTCCACCGGGAACAATACAGCGGTTATGGTCGGGTGTTGTCTTGCTCCCATACACTCTTCGCACTTTCATGCGGGTGCTCGACAGGATGGTGGCTGCCTCCGAAGCATTGGCCTTCACACAGTATCACTCTCGCCCTCTGCAGTGAGCAATAGTGTTGAGCGATTACGTTGGCTATGCATGGGGGAAGTCTTTTGTGGCCACCACAAAAAGGTTTTTCGATAGTGATCTCTCGAGACCATTAAATCAGGGGAGAGCAACAACACCTTCATTTTTAAAACCCCCCCCCCAAACAGGGCTGGAGAAGGGGAATTAACCCCACAACATCAAATGGATATGTGCTACATCTTAGGCAAACACTTGGTTAAAAAAGCCACGAAAAAAGTCACACCCATTCACTTCCCTGTCCTTGTCCCACAGCATGATCTTAAACCGCATCACCCACCAAATTAAAAAGTGCCAGAGGCATATTATTTGAACCTCATTTTAATTTGAACGGGACATTGAATATCCCTGCCCGGGAACGCGCGACCCTTAAAAACCCGTCTGACCCACAGATTAAAAAATGCCGGAAAAAGGAGTCTTTCAAAACCCCCATTTTAAGTTGAACGGGACATTGACTATACCTGTCTGGACCGAGAGACCATTTAAACCTGTTGACCCCAATTAAAAAGTCCCGGAAAAAGAGTCTTTCAACCACCATTTTATTTGAACTGGGACATTGCTATATTGTCCTGGCCCGCAGCATGACCCCAAAACCCGCATGCCGACAGGGACGATGATGATGATGACGACTTTTGTGGGATGACTGGAGGTGAGGAGGTAAACTGGGGATTCAGGTTGTTTAAACCACGAAGAACAGATTCGCGTGTTCGTTTTGAGATTAAAGGGGGCCCCTGACCGCGATGAAGGCCTGACGTCCTGAACCCCGGGAGATCCGCGGCTGCGGTTGTGCCAGCACGGGAAAGGGACCTTCCCCTCGTGCCTCATTTCATGTGCTACCCCCCTCTTTGCTCGTTTACCACATGCATTTCGCTCCATGTTCGAAATATAAAAATTTGAAAAGGTAGGAATATTTTTGGAAAGTCTTTTAAAAGACGGAAAATCACAGCTTTCTCAAATCCCTCTAATAAAAACAAATTGTGATTCAAATTTAACTGTAAGGTGTTTTAACAAATCGGGAGGGGCAAAAGTGCAAAAAACACTTTATTTTTATGTTTTGTATAATCAGGAATTTTTGCACCTTTTCCAATTCCCTGGTTGACTATAAAATTGCTGTTTTCAATTTATGCAAGCTGCGTCAATGAACAAAGCTTAGTGCCCCAAAGTAAAAACGGACTTTTCGGGGGTATGCCCCTTTAAATTCTTTACCTAACTACAAAAATTTCCAATCTCTAACTAAATTGTAAGGTCACAGCAAATAAAGGTTTCTTGTGCGAAATGATTTTTTCGCTGAGCTGTTTGCCCCGGGCCAAGCCACTCCTATCCTTGGGGCCTGAGGGAAAAGGGAAAAGCTGTTTTTTTTTTTTTTTTTTTGTAAAAGGAGGTCTGTGATTTTTTTTCCGCCAATTGCAAATACACATCCCCGTCATGCGTCCACACAATCTCACCCTGTCTATTCTGTAACTGATTTGCGGCCCCAAATAAAGGGAAACGCCGAAAAAGGCGCGATCTTAATGTGATCACGATTTTAGCCTTTAAATTTTCGATGATCTAAAAATTTCGATCACCATAAAAACCCTTGCCGGTTTTCAATTTTTGTCGATGATAATCGTTTCAACCTATTTGAGCATTTACGGGGCAATTGAAAATTTTTTCATTAGTGTCCCTGGACAGAGAGATTCACTTTCCACCCCAGGTCTGGGATGACCTTTTGGCTAAGGGAACCGTTCTCCCCTGGCTTCTTTCGGGGTGAGTCCCTTTTCTGCCCCTAAAAATTAAATTTATGGACCCCCAGTCATCTCGGGGCCCCTCTGGTCCCCCCAGGGAACCCCAGTTTTTAAACCCAAGGTTCCCCAAAAAACTCAGGGGGATTTTTCTGGCATTTTCTCGCTTTGGCCCCCCTTTCCCCTTGGGGCCCACCCAGTTTGGTTTCCCAGCCCACCACCAGGGAAAAGGGCCCTATTTAAATCATCAGGGAACCCACCGGGGAAAGAAAGCTTTTCTGGAAGCCTAAAAGGATTTTTGAAAGGGGCAGAATGCCCCAGTTTTTGGCCCGGTCGCCGCCCTTTCATTCCAAGGGTGGAGAAAAGGGTTTGGGGCCGATTTGTCCCCGGGGCCCGGGCCTGGCAGTTCCCGGGGAGGGGTCTTTTACCAAATTTTTTTTAAAACTTCTTTTCAGGAGGGGGCACTCCAGATGTCTTTTGTTTGCATTCCCCTTTCAATACAGCCCCTTACTTATTTTTTCCCAAGGTCCCAGTTTCCCCATCTCTTGGGGTTTGATGGCACGGGTTTCTACCTAGGAGTCTAATCTACCTCTTCCCTCCCCTTGGCCCCTAGTTCCTTGAGCGCTCAAACGCCTCAAGTAAAGGCCATTCTCGTTGCCCCGTTTGGGCCCCCACGGGGGGCCTTGGAAACGCGGATTTTTTTCCCCTAATTGGGGCAGAAGTTTTTCCCCCTGGTTTTCTTCCTCTGCAAACCGGGACCTCCTTTTCCTGGGGCCCCTTTGTTCCACCCACTTTTTACAACGCTGCATTTGACGGTGTGGCTTTTGGGGAAAACCACAAAAATTTAGAGTCTTGGGGTTTTTGGGGGGGATTTGGGTTTTCCGGAAAATGATTCAAAGCACGTAAGCCTCAAATGCTCGATTTATTCCCTTTTCATGGAAGGCATACGGGGGTCTGGGGGGGGCCCCAGGGTTTTCCCACCTTTTGGGGGTTTGTTTTTATCGGAAACGGTGCTTTCTTTCACCAGTGGTCTGGAACTGGGGCGGGGCCCCTCCTGGTGTTTAAAATTCGGGGGAACATTGGCCTCTCTCCCCAAGTAAAATAATTTTTTTTACGGGGGTTTCACTCTTTCCCTTTTCAAAGGGTTCTTTGGGCCAAGGGGAAAATTTTGGGATTTAAATCTTTTTTTTTAAGGCCAGGGCAGTTTCCTCTTTTTGGGAACAATTAGGGGAAAAGTATCCCTGTGTTTTGCTTTTTTTGGAAAGGGGCCCTTTCTGGGGGCCCTAAAAATTCCCATCGGACGATTTGTCTTAACTCGCGGTCTATCTTGTAAAAACCTCTTTTTTGGTACCTGTTAAAACATTGTTTTTCCTATTCCCTGCTCCTTCATTTGTCCCTAAGGTGGTTTCATCATTTTATATCATAGTTCTGCCCTCTTTCCGCCCCTCTCCCTCTCATCCTCGAGAGCTGGTGTTACATTGTTTAGACGTTGTCAAGGCTGTTCGGATCTACCTCTCTGCTACTGAATCTTTTAGGCGCTCTGGGGCTCTCTTTGTCACTCCAGATGGCCTGCACAGAGGTCTGGTGGCCTCTAAGGCTACCACTGCCAGCTGGATCCGGTCTGCTATTTCAGAAGCCTATCAGTCTAGGGATGAACCTCTTCCATTTCGGGTCACCGCCTATTCCACATAAGCAGTTGGTGCCTCCTGGGCAGTTTAGCATCAAGCTTTAGCTTTACAGGTTTGCAAAGATGCCACCTGGACTTCAATCCATGATTTTTCTAAGTTTTACCAAATCCATACCTTGGCCTCGTGCAGCGCAATACATAAAGTACTTCAAGCAGCAGTGTGCTAAGGCTCGTCACTGCTGAGGACTTTTTCTTTGTGACATTTGTTTAACCACCCTTAGGGATTGCTTTTGGACATCGCAAGGTGCTGTGTCCCCTAATGATATTGATGAGAAATTCTGATTTTTGTACATCCGGTTCATTAGGGGACACAGGCCACATCTTTCTTTTTTATTATCTTTGTCTGATTCCAATTTGACGTTTTCTCCTTGGAGTCAGACTATGGCTTAACTTCTCTGCTATGGTTTTTGTACCAACTGATTAGCCTAATGTCAGCAGGAGGGATATAGTCCATCTAGGCGGGCCCAACAGGTTTGGTCTCCGCTTAGGGTCGGCCTCCTAGACGAGGGCCGGATGAGAAAAGGACTTTACGGTAAGTACTAAAATCTGATTTTTCTTACATCCATCTTTTTCCTTTTTAAAGGGGAAATTACCACTAACGGGTATGTCAGTGATTAAGCTGGAGGATACTGATACAAGCAGCAATGCCTTTGAGCTTTCAAGTGAGTAATCATTCTTTAATTGCTTATCGTAGCATTAGTGATAGAAGGCATATTGCACGTGACATGGATATTTTACATTACATTAAAATGTGATTCCTTGATTTTTTGGAATGTGGCTGCAAGATTGTTTTGTTGGTTTCCACACATGTCCATAAAACTTCTGCTAACACCTACCTCCATGTATCCATCACATGCACCTAGACCAGTGTTTCTCAACTCCAGTCCTCAAGACCCGCCCAAAACAGGTCTGTTTTCATATTTTCCACGGTCACTGACAATAATTAAATCCCCCTGTGCTTTTCCAATTTATCCCCTTTGAAATACTGAGGAATCTGAAAAACTTGACTTTTGGGGGTTTGGGACCTGGATTTGGGAAAACACTGACCTAGACTGATAAATGTGCTTATGTTAACAAACACAGCATGAACCTGAAGGCACTTTCCTCGACATCTAAGTTTAGGGGCCAATGTTTGACTTTAGTTATGAATTTAATACTGTAAGTTTACTTTCACTTAAAGTGGTAGTAAAAGGTTAAAAAAATAGGATATTATTCTTCAAAAAAACTTGCAACACCTGAAAATTCCCCTTATTTCCCTTTATTAGGCGAGCTCAATTCCGAATCACTTTTCCCCATTTATACAAACTCTAGTCAAACCAACATGGAATTTTGTGACATTTTGGGCCCCTGTGACAGGAAAGACATTGTGAGCTTAAAAACAGGTAAAAAGGGGCAAAAAAAATAAAAGGACGGGTGGATCAATACTCAGAAAATTACAAGTTTTTGGGTTATTTTTGCTTGAAAAAGATGACCGGGGGGACGTAATAAATGTATAAAAAAATAATTGTAAAAATATATCAAGGGTTTTCCCCCAAAATCATTTTTACCAGGGCATAGGCATCCTCTAAAGTCTAGAGGGAAAAAACTTTCTACACAAAATTGAAATGAGACGTGGAACTTCGCCAAGGTACTTGTCCGGGGAATTTATAACCAGGGTTTAAAAGGACCCGGATGTATTTTAGAGTGTAATAATAGAACAAGTTATAGTGTTTGGATTTGGAAAGGGCGTCAATCCCCGGGGTTTATTCTGATTGCCAGATTGGGGAAAGGGAAAGGGGGTTTTTTTTAAAAAAGTTGACAAATTGGCTTTTTCCCACGGGGGTTTTTTTCCCTTTCCTTGGGGTCATACTATAGCAAATGCTGAAATGGGGTGGGCATCTGTCTTTTTAGCCTTACAAAACTATGTAAACAGGGACAGTGTGGCACTGTTTTTTTGGGAAAAAAGCAGTAAATTTTTTTTAGTCCCGTGCAAAAAAAAAACAAAAACTTTTTGTTAAAATGGTACTTTTTAGACGCGGGAGCCTTTGCTGATATTAGTAACTACTAATTACAAAAAGTACTAAATACCTTTACACAGGCTGGGGTTGTTTGGGTCCATTATACTGAGTCAGTGTAAAGACAAATTCCAGGGGCCAATTATGTTTCCAAAGGATGCAGATCTATAATAGGATATCGCTTGTTATCCTGGGAACAAGCTGCAAGCAATGAAGCTGTAGAGCAGTAGTAGCCGATCAGATTAATATATAGCTTTGTGGGAAAAGGAATTAGTGGAAAGCCCTGCTCACTGAGGGGGTGGTCACACTAAATGATTGACAGCTCATAAATACACACACAGTCCCACAAGAATGACTGTCACTCAAATAGTAGCACCGCCCCATGGACTCATAAGCCCAGGATGAGCCAGAAGTTATGGAACTAAATATATCTTGTGGTATATCAGTATGGATGATAGACTCTCTAATTAATAAATTGTGCCACGTTGTCATGAAAATAAGTGTAGCCTACCAAATGATACACAGAAAAAAGGGATCAACCCTACTCCAGATCACAGAAGAAAGGATCAAATTTACTCCAAATTCCCCCTAAAAAAGCCACAACTGCAGGGACATTACATTTTTAATTTCCAGCATAATCTCATCAAAAAGGAAATAATCCAGCAAAAAGGCAATATGAAAAATGAATAAAAATTAATTTTAAATTTATTAGGAAATTGACTTAAAATCACAAAAACATTGTGGTACAGAGGAAAATATCTGCATGGGTCATCTGCTCTTAGTCGTGGCATGAACCACATATACTTTTTCTCTGCACCACAATGGTTTTTGTGATTTTATTTGTATTTCATAATTAATCAACATCAGCTTTATATATTTTTTCGTACTGCATTTTGCTGCATTATTTTCCTTTCTGGTGTGGTTTTGGACACTTCTTGACGCAGAGTCCCTGCACTGGCATTGACGGTGTGCCTCTGGAAGGGCGAGCTAGCTACTTCATATCTTGTATAAAATGCTTTATGGAAAAAGTTGCACAGGTGTAAAATACAGATGATCAGCTACTTACCTCCTATTCACGTGGAGGGTGGCTATTTAGTATTAGTATTAGACATGCACATGCGAAAATAGGTTAAAAACAAATTCCCAACAGGATACAGAAAAGCCACAGTACCATACAAGGTTGGGAGGTTGCGCAGGTACAAAATACTGATGAACAACCACTCGCACCTACTGCTCATGAGGTAGTGGCTACTTAATATTAGATTTGCAAATAGATAAGGTTTCTATAGGATTCCAGTCATCTGGTTATGGTTACTGCACCATGCTGTCTTATAGCCTGTTGGTGACTCCCATGCTATCGATCAGGCAGGCTGCCCAGCATAATGAAAGTGCACAACACAAACTACTGACATGCAATACTCCCCCACATCACAAGGCCAAACTATATCATACTAAAATATTAAATATTTAGGATAAGTTCAAACAGCAGGTTTGGCCACTGATTCTGGGTGCAGATTCCGCAAGAGTCAAGAGTCCACATCCAATCTGAGGTGATTTAAGGTGATTTACACTATACCCTATGTAAAATCAGCGTCCTCATTCACATGGCGATGATTTTACACAAGATAATAATCAAGTATATGAGGCAGAAATCCACTTCGGTCAGTCCTGGTCATTACTCGCTGAAATTTTGCGCTGGCAAGCACAGAATTTTCACTGAGGAAACAATGTTGTGTGAACCTACCCTTAGTTGATTGCCCAAACTAGACACGCTTGCAATCCCTCTCAAGCATCCTTGTTGTCTTGCAAGTCCCTACGCTAACTTGTAGCAGTAAGTATGACCTTTTTTCTGTGATTTCGCATACAGAGCAGCTGGGTGTATACAGTATACAGCAATTCTAAAAAGAAAACGAAAGTTTATGCTATAGACAACAATTGCTTATATAACTGCTTTTTATTTTTCAGCTACAATTATAGAGGAAAATAATCTGAATAAGAGAAATGAACATAGTAAGGGCATGTCCCCACTGCACGGGCTTTCGGCCGGTTTTTCAGGCGGTTTGCGGTTTTGAAGACCTCCTGAAAAAACAGCCAAAAATTCGCAGAACGGGGCGCAATGGAAAACCCGTGCAGCAGTCCCCACTGCACGGGTTTTCCGCCTGGCGGTTTTTCCGCCCACGGGCCGCCCGAGAACCATTGAGCATGTTCATTCTTCTGTCCGGTTTTTGGACGGAATCTGTGCATCTCAATGTGAAGGTGGAGGGCTTTTCTCCACTCATCACGGAGAAAAGCCGTCCCCTCCGCGGCTGTGGGGATGGCCGCAAAACAGTGCAGATACCGGTCATATAAACCGACCGGTATTTGTCACTTGGCGTGTATACGTCCCCTAAAGATCAAAATAACATGGACAAAATATATTTTAGATGTAACAACTGGTTCAGCCTGCTTGAGCATTCTCCTAATGTATTTACTCCCCATCTAGGTCATATGACAGAACGCGTTGTCGTCTACTGCAATAATAGTCAGGACTGCCAGGAGTGGCTGGAACATCTGTGCAGACTGACAAAGTCCCCTGGTTCACATGCCTCTCTGTGTAAAGCACCATCTTGGCCGAGTCACTCAGTAAGTGATACTTATCATAGTGGGAAGTTGTTAGTCAAAAAAGAAACACTTTTTTGGTTTCATAATTTGAATGCCACCAGCTCAGGGCTTGTAAGTTATTGCTGTGATAGCAATAACACTGACTAATAGTAGCAACCCCACAAACATCATGAAACATCCCCTTACAAAGTGTATCATTCATTGTCAAATGGCATTTACAAGCAGACATACTTACAGCAGAAGATCTGCCATATACTTAATTAAACTGGGTTTCTCTAATCTAATCTGATTGGTGGGGTTTGGACTATCAGAAGTCCACTAATCCTAATTTTGAAGGGACTTTAGCACTGCAATACAAGTTTAGCCCTATGGCTCCTGAAAAGGATATTCCTATGGTATATGAATAGGATATGCAATAAATGTCTGATTGATGCTGGTCTTACCTTTTAAGACCCACATCTATTTCGAGAAGCGTGGTTCCTTTACCCTGCCTCCTCATTCTGGCGATTGGGGAAGTCAACAGAGAGATGACTGCTCATACTTTCTCCATTCACTTCTATTTGGGGAAGTGTGCTCCACTGTGCCTGAAACTCCCACTCCCATAAATAGATGTTGGAGACAAATCTATCCTGTGGATATGACATAAATGTACTAGCTGGGAATACACCTTTAAATGTATTTCCCTACACAGTGATGCCTCTAGCAGGGTAATATAGCACAAACCCTGTGGTGAGCTTATCATTTGGGGAATAATCCAGTAAAAATAAATTATCACAGTTATACATTCAAAACAAATCGTCTATTGTATAAATTCTTTGACGCATTTATTTTCTCTGAAATTTTATTTTGATTTTGTTTACTTTGCTAGTTCTCAGATAGAAAGAACCGTCCTCCTTCTCATCACACCGTCTCAGTGCTTCCTCGTGGCCCCCTGGAACCTCCCAAAATTCATAAAACCTGGACTCTG
Source organism: Phyllomedusa bahiana (assembly GCA_025379985.1). Classification (NCBI taxonomy): domain Eukaryota; kingdom Metazoa; phylum Chordata; class Amphibia; order Anura; family Hylidae; genus Phyllomedusa; species Phyllomedusa bahiana. The sequence goes on along the minus strand of JAODAL010002239.1, from coordinate 156,442 downwards.
AGTTGTCTCCGGCCAGCCCCTCCGCTCAGACCCTCTGCTGCTCTTGGCTATAAAGAGGTATGGAAGCTTACAGCGGCTGGTAAAGTTTTCTTCACATTTTTATAGCTGAATTGATTATGGTAACATGTCAAATGCAGACTTCAATTTCAGTTTTACTAATCTGTATTGTGGTTACGGTTTTAATGGATTGCAAAACTACAAATGTTATCACACCCTGACCAAAATCGCCAAATTAGTACATGGGGAAGAGTGTATATGCATCTTACTAAAATGGTTAATGCACAGAATTACATCTGTACATCTTAACATTCGGTAAACCTAAAGTGGCAAATGCTTAGTAAATGGAGAGATCCTAAAAAGCTGGAAATGTAACGAAATCGGACTCCTTTAATTCAGTGAGGTTCTTAACATAATGCTATTCCTCTGTAAGAGATCCATTAATAAAAGGAAGGTTTTCAGAATTTTAGATGTTCGCAAGCTGCTATTTGCTTACCCTGTACTGATCTCAATGTTAGAATACAGTTGTAGGACAGCTGTTCCACTCTTAATGTAAAATTATTTATTTATATATATACACACACACATACAAACACAGTGAGTTGCAAAAGTAATCGTACCCCTTAAACTTCCTCATTTTTAAATGTTACAGCAACAAACTTAAATGTATTTTATTGATATTTTATGTGACAGAGCAACACAAAGCAGCAAGTGTTTGTGAAGTACAAAGTAAAACTGAAAAGTGTGGCCTGCATGTGTATTCAGCCCCTTGTACTCCGATACACCTAAATAAAATCCAGTGTGAACCATTTAGAAGTCACCTAACTAGTAAATAGAGCACATCTGTATAACTACAGCTTTTTTGTGAAGTCCTCAGAGGCTTGTTAGTGAACATTAGTGAACAAACGGCATCATGAAAACCAAGGAACACACCTTACAAAATTACTTTTTTAAACAGTTGAAAATCAGAGTGAAGAGGAAATCCGTGCTCAGTGCAGTCTTGGATCATTAGGCCCGTACCAGGGCCGAGATGACAGGTAAGCAAAAGTAGGCGGATTGCACTTCATCCCAGGCAGAAAAGAGGGTAGAAGGAGGTGTGGAGTGGGTTGAATTTTACATTGGGAAGCGTGCTATATGGCGTATTTGCCTAGTGCACCAGAATACCTTGTCCCACTCCTGGCCCACAGTACACAGCGGTGAAATGTTTGATGTGTTTTAAACTGTGAAGAATGGAACTGTAATGATTGTAATGCCATACACAGCTTGCCAAGGCTATGTTTACTCAATGATTTTATCAAAGAATTCGATGCAGAATCCGTGTTGGACTCCACATTAAAATTCTCATTTATTCCGATGACCACTCGTTTAGCCAGTCCACGCCATATTTCACACTACAGATTTTTTGCTCCAAAAGAGAAGAGACCTGTCCATTCTTAGAAGCGGACCCTCCCCAGATTGTGCTCTAGCAGGAGAGATGTAGGTTGGGGCTAACCCCCATCCAAATCAGAGGTGAACACAGCCTCTGCAAAGTAGAAATCCTTGGAAAAAATATGTAAGATATTGCCTCAGATTTCTGCTGAGAGTTACACGCCAGAAAGTATATGTAACATTATAAAGATTATTCCCCGAACACAAATGTATTGCATGACAATTAAAATCTTTGGAAAATGATCTCTGGGACATCCACTGATCCTTATATGGCTCTGTTTTATGGGGCCCATTTATCTTAATAGTCATGAGTTATTGTCCCCTAAAAATGGTGACAATGACTTCCTCATTTTTAAAAACAATGGATATCCTAGCAGTTGGACCTAAATTAGGGAAAAATGTATATCCAGATAAACAAAAATTGGTCATCACTGACAGAAATTAAGGGGTTATGATGATATCTTATATTAATGCCATGTGTTTAGACATGATCACACTTTTAGTATAGGAAAAAACATAAAGATCCAGTTTGAAAACCCCTGGATAAAATTACACATATTGGCCAGACCAGTGATGCCCAGCTAGCAGCCACAGGACTGGCCTGCATACAGCTAATGTGTGGCCCCAAATTTGTATGATGCAGCTAATATTTTCAGGATAATGTGCAGGCAATGTACGCTGTATGTAGCTACACAGTCATGTAAAACTAACTGTAATAAGCAATGGTTGCATTTGGGGCCACTATGATGTGTTAAACAGCACTGTGCTAGACAGTATTGCTTTAATAGACCGCAACAAAGAACTTTTTACTCACAAACTTATTAATATATCAGGAGGACTACACATATAAATACCTACCCCAAAGTAACAATCCTACCCTTTAAAATCTCACTTTTAATATTCTAGTCTAAAACATATATTCATCAAAGTGAAATGTCTGTAAAGTGGTCATAACATACAGTGGTTAGTGTTTTTACTTTTTTACGCACCACCTCCCATGAATCGCCCTAATCTACATTGATATTGATCCATTCGGGGACCACGTCCCTTCCTAAGCTCACTGGTTTCTTTGTTACCAAGGGATCCAGGAATAGTGCCCATATACTATTGGGTTTGGGTATACTCTCCCTTTACTACATCATACCCTACATTTTCCCTTAACAGAGTAACCGCCCTGAGAAGAGCAACCTCATAGAAATACCCCTTAATCATTCCTCACTCACCCTATATTAATTATATGGGGTGAGTGCAAAATTGTATAAACCAACTTATTCAGAAAACTCACCCAGATGTATTTCACTTAGGACTTTATCATCTTTCTCATCAGTGGGTCACTTCAGTCCCAACGGGATAGGGCAACAGGCAAAAAAAAATGACACAGTGGTGTCTAAATATAGCGTTCAAAGGACAAAGTGGTGTCCACAAATCAGTATGTCCTGAATTGGATTATGCACTTTTCCCATGACCTAATATAAGGTGAGTGAGGTGTGATTAAAGGTTATTTCTGTGGGGTCGCTCTTCTCTGGGCGGTTATCCTGCTCAGGGGAAGGGTAAGGTATCATATAATACAGTGACAGTATACCCAAACCCAATAGTATATGGGCACTATTCATGGATCCTATTGTTACAAAGAAACCAGTGGATGTTAGAAGTTACATAGTACCAGAACAGATCAAGATCAATGTGGACTAGGAGGGAGATTTATGAAAAGGTGGTGAGTGAAAAAGTAAAAAAACTAACCACTGTATGTTATGGGCACTTTTTGGACATTTCACTTTGATTACTTTGAATATATGTTTTAAAAGAGAATTTTTAAAGTATTTTAAAGGGTAGGATTTTTACTTTGGGATAGGTAGAGCAACAGGGAACAATAAAGAGTTGGGCTAATGTCAAGAGGCATTGATTTCTGGGATGTGTCCTGTATACGATCTTATACACAGTTGACTTACATTATTATGACCACTTTCTACTTTGGATGGCAGCAGCGTGGAGCTCAAGAAGGAAGTCATAAGCTGGCTTGGTGGGTATAAGGTAGGTGTGAGATAGGCTGTCTGCACACATATCCCTCATTGCTCTACTGGGTTAAGGGGGCAATTTGTCAGATATGCTCAAAAGGATGATAATAGGCTCTAAGGCCAATAGTGACAGTATTTTTAAAAGTGCGGAGTCTGTTAACTGTTAGTGTACTCCTGTGGTGAAAATGTATTGTGATAGGACAAGTGGTAGCATTCTAAATAAGTGACATATCAATGACACACGGTGCTTTACTGATTCGCAAAGGTTTTCCTTCTCTGAGTCCCCTTTTCTGTTTCATCAAACTGATGGACGTTGGTGTGTCAAGCGAGAAACATCAGAGAGCAAACACTCTGCAACCATTGCTGGAAGATGACAAGCTGGTGATGGCAGTGTTTATAGTCTTGGGAATGTTTTTGTGAAGTTTCCTGGCCCATCTCATTTGGACGGCATTCTCAATCTATTTGGGTATGGATTCATCCATGCAGATCATGTGCACCCTTGCATGCTGATTGTCATGTCTGGGGCAAATGGGATATTCCAGTAAGACAATGTAAAATGTCACAGAGCTAGTTATGGCCAACATTATTTGGGAGAGAATTACCAAAGTTTAAGAAGTACTTCCCTGGCACACTGATTCCCCAAACTTGAACCTAATTGAGCATCTGTGTGACCACCTCGATTGTCACATTGACTCTATGAATCCTCCCTCATGCACCCTCCAACAGCTATGTGGCTTCAGTCAGCATGGTTTCAGATACCTGTGGCAACCTACCAGAACGTTCTTAAGTCACTATAAGTGCTGGTGGTCATAATAATGTGACTCGACTGTGTATATGTCTATACTTTATGACATGGAACATTATGCAAGCACTCCACTACATATGTCTGTTTATATTACCTCTATATAGTTTTTTTTTTTTTTTTTTTTTTCTTATTCTTCATAATTTTTTTTTTGGTAATTGGAGAATAGTATTATTACTGGTTATTTGCAATTATAAAACAGGAAGCGCTTGAAGGTCACCCAAGACACGCATTTAGTTTTGCTTAGACTGTGTTTTATAATTTAGAAGTTAAGAACATCACACATGATTTTATGGAAAGTGTCAGACTTCCTGTCTGTTGTTATAAATGTGAAGAGTAAGTGAGGTCTGGATCCTCTTGAGGGTCTCTTTTCTTGTGTGGTAAGCCATCAAATCCTTTAGTCTATACTCAATGAGCGGTCTTGTTGAGGAACGTGACACTTTTCTGCGCTCTTAGTAACCAAGATAACATATTTTTGATGACACAAACCTTATATCCTTTCTTAGTCAGCACGAATAGTAAATTAGTTCCTTTTACTATCACTGAGACTGGAAAATCAGAAATTACCTCATGCCAAAAGTTAGTGCTGTGTATGGCAAACTCAGGTGGCGACAGTGCCCAAATTATGAAGCCAGTCATGCAACTCCCGAAGTATTGACAGCTAGTGAGCTCCAGCCCAAGTGCTTCCATAACAATAAAAGCCCCAGTACTTCCAGAAAAGTAACAGTCTTGTTGGGTCTATAGCAATGGCTGCCACAGAAAAGAAGAAAAAAAAGATACTTAACACTTCCACACACCTGCATTGTTTACTTCCACTATTGGAATGTACTGAGAGATGGTTATTTGTCTGGCAGAAGGAGTGGTCTCAGTCTTAATGCCCCTGTCTCTATATCAATGACTGTCCAATAACAGACCTTGTGTCATCATAGTGAAGATAGTCACAATGAATCACTGCTAAATTATAAAACCCTGGATCTAGGTAATAAAACTTAACTTTTAATTAGTATTGCTATTTAAAAGTAATAATTTTCAAATAGACAAATTCAGAATCAAAAATCGCCCTGGTTACAAGAATAATGTGGATGGTAAGTATATGACATAGTACACACATGTCGGATGACATAAGTACTCACTGTACTGTTACTCAATTTTCCATTGTTCAATTCTGATTGCGGATCTTAAAGAATTGCTGCATGATGGATTTCTGATGTCCTCATTTATAGACTAAATGCATTTATGGCAATAAAAGTAGAGTAAAAAAATTATGTAAATCTTGCCCTTTTGTGATCCTAAACTATCCTAATACGAAAGTGGGGTCATCGCCCCGATAAGGGCTGCCCCACAAAGGATACCTAGTCCCTACCAATATAACTAACCCTACCCTAGTGCGATGATAATACAACTAACAAGCAAGGGCATTATCCAAAAGATATATTAACAGTGCCTCTTCCACAATAATCTATTATCCCTATTAGATAGATAATTATGGAAGGGGCACTGCTAATAGAGTAGGCACAGAGTAGGAATATTGTTCTGCTTTGTTTACCAAGGTGGATTTTTACTTCTGAAATGACTCCAGCTGCTTCTCGTATTGCAACAATGTTGGGATATAATGTCACGGAACTTTTTATCAACTTTATGGTTATCATGAATAGTGTGGCTTGAATACGGCCTTGTTAGGTTTGACCAAATTCATGAAACCCAAATATTATTTTCTCTAACCCTATCCCTAGCCTGTTATCAACAAAAAAATGACTAACTGTAACCATAACCCTAAGTTCGGGTTGTTTTAAAGAGTTTTAGTGGTTATATCATTGGTCTAGTGATGTAACATTCCTTCTGCAGCTTAACTATCAGTCCGAAATACTGTCTAACATACCTTTCCGCCACTTTATCAAAGGCCTCATGTAAGGGTAACCTGAAGACATTGTGTCCAATGTCACTTTGCTATTATTTCAACACTAGCCCACTCTTATGGTAACCAAAAGTAATGTCTGACGTTGTATTCAACATCATTTCCAGTTATCATAATAATGGGCCTATGTTGAAGTAACTGGAAGTGATGTGGGACTGGTAGTTAGGCCGCAACCGGAGCGACTGTGAGTACCACCCTTAGTGAAAATGGACTTATGGTGCCCAAATTGTCAATATTTTGTGTGGCCACCATTATTTTCCAGCACTGCCTTAACTCTCTTGGGCATAGCGGTAACTAGAGCTTTCATAGGTTGCCACTGGGATCTTCTTCCACTCCTCCATGACGAAATTACAGAGCTGGTAGATGTTGGAGACCTTGTGTTCCTCCACCTTCCATTTGAGGATGAACCACAGTACTTGGTAGAATTTGGGTCTAGAGACATTCTTGGCTAGTCCAGCACCTTTTGCCCTCATTTTCTTTAGTATAACCAAAAAAGGCCCAGGCAACATTCAGTCAAGTAGATAGAGGCACTAATCACTCCAAAGGGTTTACATACCAGACCAGATAATGAGGACAAAGACGATTTGTTCCCATAAAATGCAATTCAATCTTTATTTGATAACAAATTAGACAAACATAATAAAATATGACGACTACAACAGATACTTGGCTGGGCACAAATAGGGAGACAACAAGTCATATATCCATTGAAAACTGAGGAATAGCACAAGCAATAAATACATTAAAGTGCAAGTACAACATTATTTAAGTGCTAATAACATTATCAGTAAATATCAGGTATAAGGAATGTACAAAGCTCACGGCATTGGTATAAGCTCACACAAATGTATCAGCCACAAGCTTCAGTATGTCGCAGTACATGTTGGCATTCATGGTTCCCTCAATGAACTGTAGCTGCTCACACCCAGCAGCACAGCAGCCCCAAACCACGACACACTCGCCACCATGCTTGACTGTAGGCAAGGCACACTGTGAGCAAGTACAGTCTTTGTACTCCTCACCTGGTTGCCGCCACCCACGCTTGACATCATTTGAACCAAATAGGTTTATTTTTGACTCATAGACCTCAGGACATGGTTCCAGTAATCCATATCCTTAATCTACTTGTCTTCAGCAAACTGTTGACCTTTTTTTGTGCATCATCTTTAGAAGAGACTTCCTTCTGGGATGACAGCCATGCAGACCAATTGATGCAATGTGCAGCATGTGGTCTGAGCACTGATAGGCTGACCCCTAACCTCTTTAACATCTTCAGCAATGCTGGCAATACTCCTGGGTCAATTTTGAAAAGACAATGTCTGGATATGAAGCTGAGGACATGCACTCAACTTCATGGTGTGGCCTGTTCTGACTGGAACTTGTTAAGTCTTGTTAAAGCGCTGTATGCTCTTGGCCACAGTGCTGCAGCTCGCTTTCAGAGTAGTCTAGGTCATCTTTATGTTGAGCAACAATTCTTTTTTTTTTTTCCGATCCTTAGAGAGTTCTGTGCCATATTGAACTTCCTGTGACCAGTATGAGAGCGATAACACCAAGTTTAACATACCTGCTCCCTATTCACACCCAAAACCTTGTAACACAGAGTCACATGACACTGTGGAGGGGAAATGGCAAATTGAGCACAATTAGTTAATTTTCACATAGGTGTGTACTCACTTTTGTTGCCAGCAGTTTATACATTGATGACCGTGTGAGTTATTTTGAGGGCACACCAAATTAACAGGGTTATACAAGCTGTACACTGACTACTTTACATTGCATCAAAAGGGTCAAATCTTCAGTGTTGTCCCATGCAAAGATATAATACAATATTTACAAAAATGTAAGGGGTGTACTCACTTTTGTGAGATACTGTACATGTTTGTTTCTTTTGAGCCTCCCATTGTACAAGGGATCAGAAGTAGAACAGTCCATTATCATTAAAGCATTAGTCACAGCTTGTAAAGTCATTGCATATTATTAGGTCATGTTATCACTTTATGGTCAGTGCAGGTCCGACCTCTGAGTCCCACCAATCTCAAGAATGAAGGGTTCTGTCACTGCTTCCTCTTCACTGGTTTTTCCTTCACAGGGGTGGCTGAGATGCAACTAGATGCAACTATATACCAACACTGTGGCTCTCATGGTTCTCAGGTTCATTGAAGCGCCCAGAGGTCTGACTCTACCAATAAAATATCCTTGCAATATGTCATCACTTTATAAGATGGGAATAACCCTTTAACCGTTGCACCATGGTATTGTTAGATATCTGTTATGTCTCTCTGGTGACAACAGATTACTTTGATGCATATGTGGTTCCAGTTTTCATCACATTTTGACGTCATAAAACCGTAAATTGCACATATAATTGATCAATCCTCATATTGGGTTCTAAGCCCACTACTTCTCTTGTACATGTTTGATGTTTGCTAATACTACATGAATGGTAAACTGTACCTTCAGTTATGTTTCATATTGTTACACTCAGAATTACACAGACTATACACCTTGGAAGAACAGGAAAGACCGTTGAACAATGTACAGCCGAGTCGCATTTCAGTTCACACCACAGAGCACACAGGAAAGCTGTTTCTTAGTGCTGCATACTTTTCTTGGAATGGGTGGTTAAATAATTGCTGTCATTTTCGTCTGCTCTCTTCTTACATGTATTCTTTTCTCTTTCTACATATTTATTTTAGAGGATGTCTTATATCTTAAAGGTAAGGGTAGAATTGAACTGTTACGCTGCAATCATAAAGCTTCCTCCTCTCGCCTCTAGTCTTCCTGCTTCTGTTTGTCTAAATATTCTCCAATCCCAGTCCGGTTTGTGCAGAATTAGGAAACGTGAAATAGACTCTGATCATCATTGGAAAAAAAACATTTCCCTTAAAGTCAAAGTGTTTTCTGGGTCTATTAGCCCCTGAGTCATCCTGAGTGGAAATTCTTTAATGTCCTATTTGGTTATCTCTGAGTTACCATGGTGTTCTACATTGGTAAAAGAGGCACGATCGCAGCTAGTGGGAAGCATTACAATACCCATAGGCTTTGTTACTTAGGGCTTGTTCACACAACGTTTTTGTGATCCGTTTTACGGATCCGCAAAACGGATCTAACAATTGTCAGTGTGATTAACATTGCTCTCAATGGCTGTACACACGAATGATCCCCGGGTCCCTTTTTTTTTTTTGCGATCCGCTTTTCGGATCCTTTTAAAAAATTGACTTCAAATTTTCCCTTCTTGCGTTTAACGCAGAGAAAATCCCAAGGAAAAAATGGCGTCGCTTTTGGTAATCCCAAAAAGCAATCCAAAAAACGCAGCATACATTTGGGTGCCGTTTGGGATCCGCTTTCGATGCCAAAAAGGCATCCTTTAAAACGCATTGGATTTAATTTTAATAAAGAATTATTATATTAATGTTTGGGTTTATTTTTAGTTTTAATAAATGTATATAATATATATTTTTAAATGTATATAATTATATATAAATGTTTATAATAGTATATTTATATATATATATATATATATAAATATACTTTTGTATAGTATTTATATATCATATAAATGTATATAATAGTATATATACATTTCTATAAATATACATTTTTTAAATAATATATATATTATGATACAGATATATATTTAGTTTATAAATATTTAGTTTATAAAATGATGTAGTTTATAAATGATTGTTTTTTAATTCATTTACATGGGGTGGGTTTGAAAACTATTGGTTGATTTAAAAAAAAAAATTTTAGGGGGACGGTTCAAAAATCTAGGTGTAATACATTGATTGACACAGTAAAAAAAGGTTTTTTGGTCATTGAAGGTTTATTATATTTAAATTGCAGTTTGATAGGTTTGATTTAAATAAAGCATTGGAAAAAAGGATCCCCTAAAACGCATCCAATACGCATCCAAAAAAGGGTCAGCTGTTGTGTTTCTGGATCCGCTTTTTGGATGCAGTTTGCACCCAGTTTTCGCAGGTTAAAAACGGATCCAAAAAGGCCCCAAAAAACGGATCCAAAACGTGTTGAACACCCTTTTCCTTTTCCCCGAGCCCCCGGGGAAATTATGAAGCTACTCTGTTAAAAAAATCCCATGGTAAAGTTTTTTTTCTGCTTTCTTATAAAGGGGTGTGATCTAATTTTGGAATTAAGTACTGTATATGAAGTTTGCACCAAGTCACATTATGTCCCTGCTCAAAAAGCTTAACTTCATAACAACACAGATTTTCATGCCATTCCATATATACAGAACTGCTTTGAGCATTGTGTTTGCTTTCATTTGCTGTTATCCAACTGTTTCTGACTAGTGCAAGAGACCAAGGTAATTCTAAAATAGAAGTCTAAAGCCATACAAATAAGATTGTCTAGCCAATAGCTGTTTCTCCAAACTTCACCATATACGTGCATGTCTAGTTCATGGGAAAAGAGAAAAGTAAGCCACTACCAAACACACTTGTGCCCCAAAGGATCAAAAATGTTAAACCAAAATGTGCAGACCTATTGACCTTGCGATCCAAACTTATTTTAAAAGGGAGCCCCCCCCGTTTCGCATGGCTCCATTCTTTGGAACATGGAAAAACGGCTATTATAATACATGGGCAGCACAAATTCACCAGAATGGGAGCTCCTCTTACTAAACAACTCTTCCTTCTGGCCTAGGGAGTGGGGTACCACCCCCCTGTCCCCCACATGATATCCACTTAGACAATACATATCTATATGCTGTATTAGGATACCTCCAATAACCCCTTTAGGTGTATGGCCAGCTTAAAAATCTTCACACACGAGGATGACTCAGGGACTTATATTTGTAGGTGGTTTTTTGATTTTAGGGGTAAATGTTTTTTTTTGAAGAAGGTTTACTTTGTGCTTTCATGAAAGAGGTTGGTAAAAAGTCTATAGAAAATCATGCATAAACTTTGGACACAAACCATTTGGCAAAGAGGTCCTTTATATATAATACCTGCTCTTTTTTAAAAAGCCTTTTGGTTTCCGCACATTTTTCTTAATTGTGAAGGGCAACGTGAAAAAACAATATTTAAAATTTCTTAAGTTGGGGTGGGTAAAGGTTCAGAAAACAACGAAAATGGCTTGCTTTTAATGGTTTTGCTATTATCGTTGTGGTCTGCATACAGTCTTTGCTTTTCTCTGCATTATGTTGCATTAACAAGGCAAAATACGAAATTGTTTGCTTTTTTACATGGTGTAAGAATTGCTTTGCAAAACGTGTGTTTGAAGGGAAACTTACCCTTATGCTGGGTTGAAAAGCCAAATGTTGCATTTAAAGCAGTCTTTATACATACAGTTGTTATCTAGACCATGCCCATTTTGCCTATATTAGGGTGAACTGCTTCAAGTAAAATTTGGGGCCCCTTTGTGCGAAGCTTTAAAATTTTTAATTTTTTATGGGAAACCAATTATATTCCAGTATCTGACAAATTGAAGATGACATCTTTTTCAAATGTGAAGTTACTGTAGTTTATTCCAATGACTGAAGCCAACCACCCAAGGCTATTTAGACTAAGTTAATCAGGTTTTGCGCTACTTACATTCAGATAGAATTCCCACAATATCGGCAAATTAAACCAATACACTGTGCGTAACCCCTGAAATGGCCCTTATGACCACAAATAAAATCAAGTAGAGATGATTGATTGCGATTACTGGCCATACTGGTTAAAGAACGGCTGCAGGCTTTTTTACTTCATTAGAAATTGCTTTGAGGTACCCTGTAGTGCCAGTGACATTACTTACCTACAACTGCATACAGGATTTCTGGCTAATGCAACAGTCTCTGTTAGGTCACATGCCTTGCGGTCAGAAAATTCCTGCATTCAGCTGCAGGTAAGCAAAATGATGAGTACTGAGTACCTAGAAGCAATTTCTAATTAAAGAAAAGAAAATGAAGTGGTCCTTTAATGTAACTAGAGCATGACTCCTGATAGACTTGCATATGCTGGATGGGGCCATAATGCCTATATTGTGCAATGTAAATGTTTTTCTAAATTAATTCCTGTGATTATTCTGTGTGTAGCAAGTAACCTATAATGTAGTGTCTCCAAGTTCTCTGGAGCAATGACTTGTGTTCATCTGAATGCATAGTTATCCTGACTGGATATACACACGTGGATAAAATTGTCAGTATCTTTGGCCGGAAGAAAGAATAACCCACAATGGTCATTGAAATAACTTAAAACTAACAAAAATAATAATTTAAATTTACTGAAAATCAGACATTGCTTTTGAATTGAGTCAACCGAAAAATACGTTTTAAAAAATACAAACTAATGAAACAGGCCTGGACAAAAATGATTGTATCCTTAAAGGGTTTGTCTCACTACAAAGAATAGCTTTCAAAATGTAGGGAAAACACAAAATTGAAGCCTTTTTTTTTTCAAATAAATTGCTTTGTCGTCTTTTTTTGTTAAAGAGCTACAAGTGATTTTATCACCTTCTGAGGGCTTTCTAGTTTCCCAAGTGACCGACCTGTGTATTCCTTCTCCCCTGCTGTTTGTTCTCTCTGATAGCAGGGAGTGATGTCATCACACAGGTCTCGGCAGTGTGAGAGCTTGTGTGTTATCTGATCTTTCAGACAAGAGACAGTAATTACTCTACTGTTTACAATAGCTCAGAAGCTTCTCCAGACCTGAGAGAAGGTAATTTATTTAATCTAGACTAAAATAGAGAAGTCTGAATACATGGAGCTCATATGGCAATTACAGGCAGCTTGACCAGGAAGTGACAGAGCAAAGCAGCATTATTTCATTCGTGCGTCCTATGAAACTTTGAGATGAGACAACCCCTTTAATGTTTTGTTGCCCAACTTTTTGAGGTAATAATTGCAAACATATAATTTCGGTTATGAGACTTCTGCACCTGTCCACAGGGATTTGGCCATTTCCTTGTGCGAGAAACTACTCCAGCTGTCTCAGGAGTGAAGGTCTGCTGTGTTTGAGCTCCACAGATGTTTAATCGGATTTAGATCAGGGCTCTGAGAGGCCCCTTCAGAATAGTACAATGCGTTGCTCTTCGCCATTCTTGGATGTCTTCAGCTGTGTGTTTTGGGTCATTATACTGTTTGAGGACCCATGATCTACAACTGAGACCAAGCTTTCTGATACAGCGCAGTACATTTCACTCTAGAATGCCTTGATAGACTTGAGATTTTATTGTACCCTGCACAGATTCAAAACACCACGTACCAGATATAGCAAAGCAGCCCCAAAACATAACCGACCCTCCTTCATGTTTCACATTAGGTACAAAGTTCTTTTATTTAATGATATATTTTAGTGACTGTGAACATAGGGCTGATGTGACTTACCTAAAATTACAAGATTTGTCTCATGTGTCTGGACATTCTCCTGAAGTTTTGTGGCTTGTCAATATACATTTTGGCAAATTCCAGTCACGTTTATGTGATTTGCTTTCAACTGTGGATTCCTACTCATTGTTCTCTACTTTGGCATAGACTTAGACCGCTTTTATACATGTGGCCCCAAATGTCAAAGTCTAAAAATCTTTGTCGCCCATAGTAACCAATCAGAGCTCCCTTTTCATATAGTGCTCTGGAAAAATTAAATGGTTCTTTGGTTGGTTGCTATGGGCAGCAAAGAGTTTTAGACCTAGACCGTTTTCATACACGTGGCCCTTGGTGTTCTCTGACACTGATGTGTCTTAACTTTAGAGTTCCCATTCATTTCTTTGGAAGTTGTTCTGGGCTCTTTAGTTACCATTCATTTTATTCATCTCTTCAATTTTTTTTTCAATTTTCCTCTTGTTTCATAGTAAGGCGGTTGACTACAGTTCCATAGAACTTAAACCTCTAAACAGTATATGAAACTTTAGTAATAGAAACATCAAGCTGCTTGGAGATGGACTTATAGCCTTTACCTTATTACACTTTTCTTTCTAATTTGTGTTCTGTGATCTAACACAGTGTTCCCCAACTCCAGTCCTCAAGGCCCACCAACAGGTCATGTTTTAAGGATATCCCACAAAATGCACTGACAATAAATAAATCACCTGTGCAATGCTAAGAAAAGCCAGAAGACATGACCTGTTAGTGGACCTTGAGGACTGGAGTTGGGGACCCCTGATCTAACCTGTTCATTGTGCTAAACGCCATGATACCAAATAGCACAGTGACTATTTTTCACCCTGAAAATAAATAGACTGACTGATTCCAAGTTTGAAGATACCTGTAATACTAGTTCCCCGACACACCATAGGGGGGGTTTTTTTTGGCGTTTTTTTTTTTTTTAAGAAATGCACAGCATTAATTCCTGGATATTTCTGCAAAAAATACACCATAAAACGCACCAAAAAATGCTCCGTGTGAAAAAATCCTTAGTTAAACATGTTTTGGTTTTTTTCAAATTTTTCAGTTAAAAACCACAATTTCAAATGAAGGGCACCATGTATGAAAACGGTTTAGGTCTAAAACTCACTTTGTTGCCCATAGGTCACTATGGGCAAAAAAGTGAGCTTTAGACATAAACCATTTTCATACATGTGGCCTGAAATGTCTGATTTTCATTAGTTGATTTTCAGTAAATTTAAGTTTATTTTGATAGTTTCAAGCTATTTCTGTGATCATTGTGGGTGTTTCTTTAACAGAAGGGTACCAACAATTTTATCCATGTGTGTATTTGAGACATAAATGGGGTTAACCAGATAGAGCGAGGTCATATTTATACAACCAGAATGTGACTCTACACAGAGCTTATATATTCATTACCTAGAACTTGACAAGGACCAATTTGGAAAATTATTTGTCCTGATGGAATCCAATTCTGTTCTTGGCACTATATTTATTTTCTGCGCCTGTACAACGTTGCATTTTAATCATCTGAATCGGTCCTAGAAAAATATCAAATGATAGGATAGATTAGTGAGTAAAGCAGCCATTCTGAAATGTACAACACCGAAAGCCACAATAGTTGCAGTTAGAGATGGGCGAATTTCTCAAAAATTCGATTCGGTGACTTTGCCGAATTTCCCGACAAAAATAACTTCGTTCCGAATTACTTCGGGACGAATCACGTTAAAAAAGCTATTTCCAGGCTGCACAGGAGCCTGCAGGTTGCTGTAGAACGTTTGTGCCATGCTTAAATATGCAGAGGGAGCTTGGTTTTGGTCTTCATACAAATGTTGTGTTTTAAATATGACACGCATATGACTGCCGCCCTCCCTTTGAATCGCTTCACTAATAAAACCCTGGGCACTTAAGAGGGCAAAACTGACCAAAAAACTGAAGGGGAAAAGTAGCCTGATAAGTCAGGCAACGACAGCTGGAAAAAACAAGCTGGGGGGTTTTGGTGGCAACATCAGTGACAGGTTTTTGAGGTGACGGTGGCAGCCACAGCAGCATGAGGTCAGACAGTGGCACAATGACATTCTGGAGGTGGCAAAAACAGGAGTAGGCCACAGAGTGGCACAATGACACAGTGTGGAGGTGACGGCATCAACAGCAGCAGCAGCATGAGGTCAGACAGTGGCACAATGACATTCTAGAGGTGGCAAAAACGGAGTAGGCCACAGAGTGGCACAATTACACAGTGTGTAGGTCATGGCAGCAGCCACAGCAGCAGCATGAGGTCAGACAGTGGCACAATGACACAGTGTGTAGGTCACGGCAGCATGAGGTCAGACAGTGGCACAATGACATTCTGGAGGTGGCAAAAACAGGAGTAGGCCACAGAGTGGGACAATGACACAGTGTGTAGGTTACGGCAGCAGCCACAGCAGCAGCATGAGGTCAGACAGTGGCACAAAGACACAGTGTGTAGGTCACGGCAGCAGCAGCATGAGGTCAGACAGTGGCACAATGACATTCTAGAGGTGGCAAAAAAAAGGAGTAGGCCACAGAGTGGCACAATGACAGAGAGTGGAGGTCACGGTAGCAGCAGCATGAGGTCAGGCAATGGCACAATGACATTCTGGAGGTGGCAAAACAGTAGCAGGCCACAGAGTGGCACAATGACAGAGAGTGGAGGGCACGGCAGCAGCAGCATGAGGTCAGGAAGTGGCACAATGACACAGTGTGTAGGAGACCGCAGCAGCAACAACAGCAGCATGAGGTCAGAGAGTAGCACAATGACACAGTGTGGATGTCACGGCACCAGCAACAGCAGCAGCAGCATGAGGTCATAGAGTGGCACAATGACAGACTGTTGAGGTGGGTGGCAATACCATCCCTGGAAAAGATGGTGGTGGGCAGATGGAGAAACGGGCCCAGCAGATGTTGGGCATCAGGTGGGGGGCCCGGCATCAGAATAGTGGGGGGAGGCAGGTATTTAAAACCCAGATTTGCCCGGCCTAAGGCATTGGTGGGGAAACCCGGGGCCGACCCCGCCTGATTATTTTGGACAAAGTCATTGTTCCACATTTCCTTGGGGACAAGGGGGTTTTCTATTTTGGGGAAACCGAGGGCCCCCCCCGCCGCATTTGAACCCCCCGTCTGATGCCACACACTGGCCGGAAAGGACAGCTTCCCCAAATTGCAAATTTCGGCAATTTTTGGCGGCCACACATCCATTTTTGGCCCTGCCCATTTTCCCCAGGGGGATTTTTCAAACCCTGGGGGGGCCCGAGGCTGCCATGAAAGGCCACCACCTGTTGGCCCGGGGGATTTGCTCCAGGCCCCTGCTGCTGTTTGGCTACTCCCCCCTCCTCAAAGGCGGGGGGAAGGGAAATCTCATCATGACTCCGACTTAGGTTGCTGTTTAAAGGAGTTTGGTACTGCTCCTACCCCCCCCCCCCTTTCCCCCATCAGCCGAGGCAGTAGAAAGTGAGCCCCCTGGGGAAACCCCCCCCGGTCAGACCTGTCAAAAGGAGGACGATGCCCACATAGGCAGGGGCCAACTGACTACGGAGGTTTTTTCCCTAAAAAAAAATTTGAGTTTGTCCTCCCCCCTTTTTTAGTGGGAAAAAGGCCCCATTTTGGCCCGGGGTTAAAGGGGGGGTTTCCCAATAGGGGGGAAAGCGCCAAAAGTCATCCCCTCGGGCCGGTGCGGGACAAATTCGGCTGTCACGAGCCGGGCAAATCACTTTCGGGTGGGCCACCCCCAAAAATTGACTCCGAGGGCTCCCTCCCCTTCCATCTCCACTGTATACGCCACGTCCCGGGGGGTCATCTCCCCTCGTCTTCCCCATCTCCATCTACCTCCCCCAGCTGTTTCCTCCCCCCTCTTTGTAAAACCTGGTAAAAAAACCACTTTTTTTCACCAGACAATGCTTCTGCTCCCAATGTTCCTCCTCCTCCCTCCTCCATTTCAGTCCCCAGGGGGGACTCATGTAGCCGCGAGAGTACCCCGCCAAAAATCTCCAGTCCCCCCTGCCCGAAAAGATTTTTCAGCATTTTTCCGGGGGCTCAAGGACGGGCCCACTTTCGTTCTACATATTTATGAAGTGCGGTTATTTCCCCTTTTTTGGGGAAAAAAAATTTTACGGCGGGAACTCTCCACCCTCGGCTCGGCACATGCCATTGTTCTCTAAATTTGGTGCAGATCCACCATTTGGAAAGGGGGGGGACGCAGTACCAACAATTTGGGGACGGGGAGAAATGGTAAAAGCTGCTCCCAACCTTAGGAGGGTTTTGGAACGCATACTGTTGTCTCTTTGCAATCCCCCCTCGCTGAACGACTGTTTGGGGGCCATGATTTAGGAGGAGCAGGATCATCTGGCCCGGGGAAAGATGATGCAAAGGGGGAAACAGCTACCTTTTTGCAGAGTGGGGAAAGGCCTTGACGGGCTGCAAGGAAACGGGGCCACTGTTTTGCTGCGGGGGCGGGATGGACCACCACATTTTAGCCACTTTTTCCTCCCAGGCCCCCGAGGGTGACGCTGCATTTTGTTGACCCAAGCCGGGGGGCCCTTTTTGCTCCCCGGGGCCAAACACTTCACTTTCTGCCCACAATTCCCAACATATACCCATTTTTGGGCCCTCCGGTTCTTAGCAAAGAACTTCCCACACTCCCGGAGTAGCTGTTTTTAAACCCCCCAACCCGTTTCCGCACTAGTGACTATACTGCCCTTCCCCCTCCTGGGGCCCCGGGTGCCGCTTTTTTCCTTTGACCTGCAAAGGGGGTTTTTTCAAACCCCCCAAGGCCCTTTGGCTCCCGACCTCACACGAGCGGAACCCCTGCTAAACTAACACCCACACAACCCCCCTTTGGGCTGGCTGGGGGCCGCTGCCTGCCCCGCAAAGCTAAAGGGCCCTCTTCTCCAAAACAATTATGAAGCCCTTGTTTAAAACCCGGCTCCCAAGTGTTTTTCGGCTACATCACAATTTGTTTTTAAATTCGTCCTGCTGCCCCTCCCCAACCGGTCTTGTATGCAAGGCTACCCCTCACAAAAAGACCTCCCCATGGCACTCTCCACATCTATACTTTGCCACCTACTGCAAGAAGCAGGGGATAAGGGGTCCCATTTCTTTTCCCTTGCCCAAATAGCTGTGACTGCCCTCCTCAATTGTTCATCCCTTTTCTATATAGTTTTGGGGCCCCTGAGCCCAGACCACATAGAAAATCCTGGCTTTAGGGAAACCGATGGGACAGAGGCGGGTTGAGGGCAGGTGAAGGGGGCCGCTTTACCTCTCCCCCCCCAAGCCCAAAATAAAAGGGGTTTTGGGCTAAGACCCCCCACCGACTCTTGGCTGGGGTTGTTTAGATGTCCCTCTGGGAGGAAGTGGGGTAAACCCAGTCAACCAATCAAAACCCCTTGGGTTGCCCAGTCACACACGGCCCTAATGACAGCGGCGTTTTTTGGCCTCAAAAAGTTACCCCCCGCTGCCACTCCCCCATTTGCTGTGCTGCGACCGGGCCTTCTCCAAAGGGAAATTTTTTGCCAAATTTCCACTTCAGAAAGAAAAAAAGCCTGCCACCTTCCCCTGTTGACATACGTTTGTTTTAAAAAAGAACAGACCCCTGTTTGAATAAAAATAAACTGTAAAAATGAAAAAAAACCCCCAAACCCCGTAAATTTTAAATCCCCAAAAGAACCCCACTCAAAGCTTTGGGGGGAAAACCCTTGGGCATAAACCTTGGGCCTTTCCCCAAATGGCCAGGAAAAATTTTACTTGTATTGCCCCTTTAAAAAACTTTTGGAAATTTAAATGAAAGAAAAAACACAAACCCGGCTTTTAAAAAAACCTTCGGAAAAAGGGAAATTTTGGGTACGAAATTTTTTTTCTGGGCGGGGAAAAAAAAAAGTTTTCTTTTACGGGGGGTACAAATAAAAAGAAAAATCTTAGTTGGGCTCGGAAAGTAAATTGCGCAAAAGAAAGACAGCCACAAACTACTAGCCTTTTTTAGCAGTTACAATTTGGGGTATTTTTTTTTTTTGCCCACACCAAAAAAAGAAAAAATTTTAATTAACCTTTCGCCCGTGAAATTTTTGCTCAGGGAAAAATTTTAATTTTTTGGCGGTGAAAAAAAGAAGGTTTATTTTTGTCACCCAAAAAGCAGAAAAACAACGCTTAAATTAACCCCTTAGGGGTTAAAGTCAAGAAAAGCGCCCCCCAAACTACAGCTTTGAGCGTGTTTTTAATGGGGTATTTTTTACGCTACAAAAAACAAAGAAAAAATTTTTTTTCTTAACCTTTCCCCCTTGTGAATTATGCTACAGGAAAATTTTATTTTTTGGGGGTTTAAAAAGAAAGGGTTTCTTTTTTGGGGTCACCACAAACCCGAAAAACAACGCTTAATTAACCCCTGATGTAAAAATGCGCAAAAAAAAAATTGAGCAAACCCAAAAAAAGAAGGTTTTTGGGAAAGAATTAAAAACGCTGTTTCTTTTTTATGAAAACAGCAAAAACGGGTTTTGATCCCCCCTTTGGGTTTTCAATGTGCGTGAGCAGAATTTGCATTTAAAAAGTATATGCAGCTGCCCGTGGACGCCCCAAAAGGGGCTTAAAATCCAATACCCCAAAAAATCAGAAATAAACATTAAGAGAACATCCCCTTTAGACAAGCTGAGGGCCCCCCCCAAAAAACCCCTGTATAAAAAAACAAGGTTTTTTCAGTAAAGCTATCACCGCAGCACAAACCCTTTTCCCCAATCAGTTTCAATGGGGAGGAGTGTGAGCTCCCCGCGCACGCCCCGGGGCATATATAGCCCTTTACGTCACAAAAATCCCCCGGGCCCCTGATTGGCCCTTTATCTCTGCACAGTCATGGGGAGGGTATGCCCTTCTTCCTCCCCGAGTTTTTTTTGCCCCCCTGTAACCCATGTTCTTGCAAACTATTTTATTTAATCCCAAAACAAACTTTAATTTACCCGAAGTACCCCCAAACTTCGACCTTTCGTTCAAACCGAAGTTTTCCCGAAATTCAAAAAATTTCCCACCCTTTGTTATAATCAAATTTTCCGGGGCCCTCCCAGTTGCAGTACAAAAATGGAGAAAAACTTTTTTAATGCAAATAATAAAAAAAAAGCTTTTGCCCCCCCACCCCAAAAACCCCCTTAAAACCAAAGAGAAAGGGCAGTTTACCCGGGGAAAGGGGAAACAGGTGTATCTGCCTTTTCTAATTAGCAAATTTTCGAATTTTGGGCATTTGGGGTTGAAATTTGGAAATTGGTAAGGGGCCCCCGTATTGGGCCAGTTAAGTGGTTTAAAGGGGGGTTTGTCCCCACAATCTTTGGGGTTAGGCCCCCCTGACTAAATTTTTTTAGAAATTTTCTACTCCCTTGCAGGAAATGATGGCTTTCTTCAAAGTCAAAAAATTTTTGTCAACCACCACCTTTTTAATTTGGGGAAAAAAATTCCCTTTTTTTCAAAAAAAAAGGGACAGCAATAAGAAATGTCATGATGGACGAAAAAAGACATTTTTCAAATTCAATTTTTTAAATTTTTGCAACCCAAAATGCTTTTCCCCCGTAAAACCTGAGGACACATGTAAGTGAGTGCTGTGAAAGTTAGTGACTGCACGGTCTTCCTATTCAGTAATATCTTCTGTAAATCAGAAAATAAATGAAACAGGCCAGAAACCAAAATAAGACAATTACCATGAAGAGCATCTCTTACTATATTACAGACTTGCCTAAAGGACACTTCCATATTACATTATTAGAATTGCTCTTTGGTTTTTTTGGCATCACCTACAAAGCTTTTCAGGATTTAAAAAAAAATCCCGTGGTTTGCGCTTTTAGTAAAATTTAAAAGGCAGGGTTTTTACATCCTATATACTACATGGCATCTGCATTGGCAGGTTATAAATAATAAAGAACAACCTGTAGTCTGCTGGCGACTTTACATGACGCCTGTTGCCAATTTGGCATTCACTACATCCCTGCATCATATTCTAGGAACACTCCCACAGCTAAAGGGGGCACATTCTGGAATTGCTACTTACAACTGCTATATAGGATTTTTCCGCATTTTATTTCTTTGCTTCTTGTGTCAATCATTTTGGTTAGTGGTATCTCAGATGCCGATAATGTCATTTGGGATTAGTGCTGCTTAACGCTTTCTTGTGCCATACTAAAATGTACTGTTGTTTGTTAGTGTATGGTTATCTAAAGATGAAGGAGTTTTCTTTGCTGGTGTTATGTAAATAAAGTGTAATTGTTCTATAATATACAGTGAAGGAAATAAGTATTTGATCCCTTGCTGATTGTGTAAGTTTGTCCACTGACAAAGACATGAACAGCCTATAATATTAAGGGTAGGTTCATTTAACATGGAGAGAGAATACAAAAATAAAATCCAAAAAATACATTGAAAAAAAATTATACAAATTTTTTTGAATTTTGTGGAGAAATAAGTATTTGCCCCCCTTGGCAAAGATTAATTTTGGGTTTGGCAAAACCCTTGTTGGCAAGCACAGCAGTCAGACATTTTTTTGTAGTTGATGAGGTTTGCGCACATGTCAGGAGGAACTTTATGTATAAATGTATTTACATTTTGCTGAGAGGAATAAGTATTTGATCCCCTACCAACCATTAAGAGTTATGGCTCCTACAGCCCCATTAGACCCAAATCAACGGGTTACTTGCATTAAAGACAACTGTCTTAAATACCACCTTTTAAAAAACCCGCCACAGACTCAATTAAAACAGTAAACTTAACCTATAAACATGGGCAAGACCAAAGGGGCTTTTCAAGAAGCAGGGACAAGATCAAGAAAACCCTTCCACTGCACACCAGTTGGGGGAATTTTCAAAAATTTTTTGGACAAAACATGACAGTAAAATCAACATAAATGCCCCAACAATAACCAAGAAGACTTCTGGCCAAAATTTTTTTAGAAGACACAAAATATTTATTTTCACAGATCGTTTCCTTTTTTGGTTTTTTTTTTTTTTTTTCAGATGTTTTTTATCAATACAGAAAACAATGCAAAATTTTAAGATTAACAAAAGCTTTTTTTGACATTAGAAAAATTCATGCAGCAAGTCAATATTTGCATGTTACCCTTCTTTTTTCGGGGCCTCGCAATTCTCCCTGCATGCTCTCAATCAATTCTGGACCAAATCCTGCTGAAGCAGTCCATTCTTGCACAAACAATGCTTATTTTTTCAAATTGTTGGTTTTTTGTTTGTCCCCCTCCTTGATATACCACAAGTTCTCAATGGATTAAGACGGGGATTTTTCCCGGCCCTGGACCCCAAAAAAACTTGTTTTTTTTCCCTGACCATTTTTTTACACCTTTTCTTTATGGCAAGGTGCTCCATCATCTGAAAAGGATTTTTATCACCAAACGGCTCTTGGACGGTTTTGGGGAAAATTGCTCCCTTGGGGGAATTCGGTACCAATTTTTATTCATGGATGTTTTTTAGGCAAGCGTAGAGAGGCCCATTCCCTTGGGTGAGAAGCAACCCCAAATGAAGGTTTCTGGATGTTTACATTTGGCAGAGACAAGACTGGTGGTTCGCTCACCTTGTCTTCTCCGAACAAGTTTTTCCAAGTTCCAAACATTTGGAAAGGGGATTCACAGAAAAATGACTTTTACCCCATCCTCAGCAGTCCACTCCGTACCTTTGGCGAAATCAGTCTTCCCCGATGTTTTTTCGGAGAAAGTGGTTCTTTGCTGCCCTCCTTACACCAGGGGGTTGCTCCATGAGCTCCGCCCCACGTTGCAGATGACTCACACATCCTCTGCCATTCCTGGCAAGCTCTGCCGCTGGACCCGATTTCCAAAGCGGGAAAATTTTTAAAAAGGGGCCCGGCCCCCTTGGGGGGTTTTTTTTTCTTGGGGCCCGGGAGCCTTTTTAAAATTCCCCGGAAATTCTTTCCCAAACCCCTTAGATGGCATAGTTTATTTTAACGGGGATTCAAACCCCCTTTTTTTACCCCTTGCGAACCTTTTCCCTTTTAAAGGCCAAAAAGGGGCCAACCCAATTGGGAAATGAAAACGATTTTTCCCCCTTTAAATAAAACCTGGTTAAACAGAAGAGAAAAAAAGGGGGAACCCATAAAGGCCCGGGCCTTCCCTTTTAAAATGTCCCGTTTGGTGTAATCTTAACTTTAAATCTGCCCCCTTTTCCCCCCCTTCCCCCCCCTTTTGTCCCCCCCCCTCCCCCCCCCTGTTTAAGGGAGGCTTTTTCCAAAAGGATTTTTTGTTTTGGTTTTTTAAAGGGGTGGGGGCCCTTCCAATAAATTAAAATTGTTTTTTTGGGAAAAAAAATTCCCCCTTTTCAAAAACAAACCATTGACTTTTTCTTAAATTGTTTAAACTATATTTTCCTTTTTAACTTTCTGATTATATAAATTTTGGCCCAAAAAACCCTGTTTCAGGTTTTAAAAATTAACTTTTTGTTTTTCCCCCCCCTTAAAACTTCCATAAACTACCCTTTTCGAAAAATTTTTTGGACTTTTTAAAAATTTTTAAAATTTTTTTTGGCAAAACCTTTGGCCAAAAACCTTTAAAAATCTGTAGTGTTTAAAAGGGTATTTTGCATTCTTTCTAAAAGGGGGTTTTTTAAAGCCGGGAAATAAACCACTTTTTAAATATGAAAGAAAGGGGGAGGGGGAGAAGAAGAAACGAGTGAAGTGTAAAAAAAGAGAGAGGAAGGGGAGAAAGACCAGATATATAGTTTCAAAAGGTAGAAGGCTTTTTCCCCAAAAAGGGAAGAAATTTAAAAAACCCTTTTTGAAAAGTAAAATTTTGTTACAAGTATATAGGAAATTCATGGGATGCTGGGGGGAAAAAAAAGAGTGAAAAAACGAAAAAAATTTGAAAAAAAGGGGGATTATAGGAAAGGAAGGAAAGGGGGATGACTATCTTCCCAAAAGACAATGGGGGCTGCGCAAAAAAGCCCAATTGACGCGGGAATTGGGGGAAAGGTGGGTGTCCTGCCCGCGCAAGCCCCGGGCCCTCCGGCCCCCTTTGGGAATAAGGGAGCAAAGGGAAAAGGGTGGGGCAGGAAAAAATAGAGTACGGGCGGAATAAGAATAAAAAGGGGGAAAATTGAAAACAAAAAAAATACAAGGGGGAAAAAAGAAAAAAAAAAATTTAAAAAATTTAAAAAAAACAATTTTTCCAAAAGGGGAGACTGAGGTATAAAAAATGGGGTAAAATAGGATTTAAGAAGGCACATTTGGAAAAGAGGGCAAAAAAGGGTTTAAACCAAAATAAAATTCTGTTCATTTTGATCTTGAATACGGGAAGGGCATAGTACGTTTTTCATAAGTTTTTTAAATTTTTTAACCTGTGAAACAAAACATGTCCCAATAAATTCATATAGAAATCGGGGATCCCCCAAAAGTAATAACGGGAACTAAAAAGGGTACAAAAAGAAAAGGTTGAAAAAAAATTAACCTTGTTTTTACGGATATAGAATTATATTAAAATAAAAAAATTTGCCCAAAAAGGTAAAATTATAAGTCAAAGAAATTGGGGGACAAGATCACGGGCCCCTGCACAAACGGGAAAAGGGGCCACAAAACCAAAAAGTAAAGCAGGCTAAAAAGGAAAAACCCCGGGGTTGGTACAATAGAAAAAAATGGAAAAATGAAAAATAAACCGGGTCAATCGAAAAACAAAACTGGGCACCAGGGCAAAATCTCCCCTTTTTAAAGGACCCTTTGGGATCTTAAAAGGAAGGTGAAAAATCAGCCTAAAACTACACGGGGTAACTTTTTTAATATCTCAACAGTTTGGGGCCCACAGTCCCCAAAAGAAAACCTTTGGGTTATCACATTATGCTATAAGGGTTTTAAAAAACCCCCGGCCCGTAAGTCCCCCTGCTCAAAAGGGGCAAAATTTGCGGGCCTCCAAAAGGGTTTGCCAATGAACACCCTTATGACTGTGAATAAATTGGGGAAAAGGTGGGGGTCAAAATAAAAAAAAAATTTTAGCTCTTTGGGCATTAACCAACTCGCCTTTTGGGAGGAAGAAAATGCGCCTATGCCCCAAAAGAACACCGTCCCCACTGCCCTACGGGAGGGGGAAAACATTAGGGTTTTTTGGGGGTTTTCCCCCTCTGCTAAGGCAAAGGACTATTTTACTGCATCAGTGGGAGAATTGGGTGGAGCCATGTACCGAAAATCCCTGATGACAACCTACTTCCCCCCCTGCCAGACATTAAAAATGGGTTTTGGGGGGGTCTTCCAGTAAAAACAATTACCCCAAAAAATACAGCCCCAAAGGGAAAAAAAGGATGGCTAAAAAAAAAGCAAAATTAAAGTCATGGAGTTGGGCCCAGCCATTTTCCAGACCTTATTTCCCCTTTAAAAAATTAAAGGAGGGGGTTGAAGCCCCTAGTTTCCAAGCGACAGCCTCAAAAAACTTTAAAGAAATTAAAAAAACGGATGGACTACAATTCCTTTCCCGACCTGTGCGCAAACCCCCTCATCAACTACAAAACTGTCCCAACTTAAAGGGGACCCAAAAAAATTTTTTTTTCTCCCGCAAATTCAAAAACATTTATATAATTTTATAAAATGTGATTTTTTTTTGGGTTTTTTTTAATATTCTATATCTCAATGTAACATTTAAACCCACCCTTTTAACCTTTTTAGACCCTTTAAGGGCTTTGGGCGGGGGCCCAAAATTACAAAATCAGCAAGGAATCAAATAATTAAAATACTTCCCAAATGTACATGTATCACCTTTTTATTACTTTTCTCAACCATTTTTTCGCCCCCAATTTTTTTAAGTCCTTTTTTTTGCCCACCGTGAATTTAAAAAATTCTTAGTATATAAATAAATGAAAAACTTGGGTCAGACCTAAAATTTATCACAGATGTGAGTTTACTGCAATTGGGATCCAATGGGAAACAATCCTCTCTAAAAGGGTGTGGGTTCCCATATGGCTAGCGCAATTTTTTTTTTTTCCCGTCAAACAACGAAACCACCCGCAGAAACCTAATTAAATCATTGAATTTCCTTTGGTTCCCTTTAAAGATAAAAGGTTTCCTTTTTTGCCGTTTCCCCCTCGGGGAAAGCAGTTGGGAAATAAGCCCAAAACTAAATATAAATTTTATCCCCTCTCGCTGTCCTAATAAAATGGTTATAAATTAAATGGATTAGCCAGGTAAGGCCTTGGGTTTTCCAAACTGCGTTAAAGGGCCCCTTTTCAAAAGTGGCTTTTGGGGAACCATTAATTAGAGATACCAACTGCAAAACCCATATACCTTTGACTACAATGGGGTCCATCAGTTTTCTTTGCAGTGGCCGTCATTTTAAAACGAAAAAAATACGTGCAAATTTTTTTTTCTGCACAGACCTCATACCAAATTTAAACCCAGACATTAAAAAACCAAAAGCAATTTCCCCAAAAAAACTACTAAAAAAAAATACAATTTTTTTAACTTTTAAAAAAGTTATAATTTTAAAACACAACCCATAGAAAATTTTAGCACTCAATTTATCTATGTACCTCACACATAGTATATGTTATGCTCTCAGATACCAATATCCGTGAAATAAAAAACTGCTTAAGTAAAACCGCTGGCAACATCAAAAACCCATGGAAAAAAAAACTATTCCCAAAGCCAAGAGGCAAAAAAATAAGGCCCCCACAAAAAACCCCCCAAAAGGAAAATGAAAGTGAAATGTTCTCAGGGTGGGGCCTCCTTTCTTGTACCTTTTCGACATTTTTCATTCCTTTTTTGTCCTGTTTCAGTTTTTCATTGTGCCAAAGGGAGCATGAAAATGATTTTTTTAAACTGTATCATGGACCCACCGGCTCATCAGAGTGTGAGTGGGATTACTAGGAGGGAAGAGACTGACAACTCCGAGACGGGTAATGGAGCATGTGGGGCCCAGGACTGAGGGAACCTCGCCCGGTGTATCCTAAGACGATTTTAACTAGGATCATAAAGGCAACGCTAAAACAAAAAG
This sequence comes from Phyllomedusa bahiana, assembly GCA_025379985.1. Classification (NCBI taxonomy): domain Eukaryota; kingdom Metazoa; phylum Chordata; class Amphibia; order Anura; family Hylidae; genus Phyllomedusa; species Phyllomedusa bahiana. Next base: position 128,992 of record JAODAL010002239.1, on the reverse strand, counting down.
GGTTTTGACAATTTTTAATAATGATGAAGGGTGAAAATGTTTATTATTAAATTTGCAAGCTTCCCACATCAATTTTACTTTGTGGCAAAAACCTCTTTAATGATCTGCTTGGTTTGGAAATATTTTTTATGTAACCATCGGTTTTCCATTTGGTGTTTTAAAAAAAACCTCTCTTCAAAACCCACTTGGGGCTCCCCTTCTGGTTAGGTTTTTGAGGGTTCAACAGCATGTTGTCATATCAGCTTAAAATCCTTGCCAACCTTTTTAAGGGACATTCGTTGTGGGGTTTTTTTAAAACGGGGCACAAGGACACATAGCTCGGAAGGGTTCAAATTTGTCAGTAAGGAAGATAAACGAACCCTGCTGCTGATAAGATAGCAGGGCAAGACATCACCATCCTGAAAAGGGCTGTTGGATAAGGGAAAGGTGAACAATAACCTAGAAAACTTTCTGTAAACAAGCAGGAAATAATAACTACGCTAACCCAGAAATTAAGCAAAATCAGAACAGCAATGTATTTGGTAATCATCTTCACCTTTTGCCTACATGTTTAAAGTCATTCAATGTAGTGTGAATACTGCTTTAATGTAATTGTTATTATTTCACTGGTATTGGTATCTAAGAGCATATTGTATACTAACTGTTGAAAAGGTACATTAAGGGTGAAAAATATTAACTGTCAGAAATTTATAAAAAAATATTTTCTAAAGGTGCTGTTGACTTGAAATTTTCACCAAATGTTGGTAACAACCCATCCAATCCACACAGGCAAATAAATCACATAGATGTCCATAAATTATATTATGTGTAATAATGAAAAATGACAGGGAAAAAGTATTGAACACGCTTACGGAATTCTATTTAATACTTTGTACAAAAGCCTTTTTTTTGTAGATGACTTCAAACGCTTTCCCTTTTGGAAAACTAGTCAACCCCTTTCTCGTTGGGGGTTTTTGGCCCCTTCTGACACAAAAAATTCTTCAAATCCTAAGGGGGGGCAGGCCCGGGTTGCACTTGTGCACTTGGTTTCCAGAATTCTTACTTCTCCCCGCTCCTTCTCCACTCTGTCACTGGCCGGTATGCGTGCCCGCTCCCTTTTCCAACGGGGGAGCGGCTCCTTTGGTAGCCTTTGCTGCCCCTTGTCACTGTGTTGCTGTTCGTTACCAAGCAAAAACCCCCTTTCTTTGGATATGTTTTCCCGGATTTTAACCTTTCTACATATTTCCCGACTATTCTTACCTGCCCCTCACTTTTACACGAGTGACCTGTACGTTCTCCGTCCCACCTAATCTTATCGCCTCCACCAAAAATGCTCAAGCCGCCCTACTGTACCACGCCTTCGCTGTCACTGCAGTTAGCTACATCCAGGGTAGCAACCTGGGAATCTCCCGCAGCCTCTCTCCAACCCACTTTTCTGCATGCTCTGGTGAATTCCGGGGGGCTCCTTAGACTCCACTCCTTGACATGATTCATATCCATCTCTCGCAGTTACCTAGAGGATCCACTACCTCAGCCCGTTACAAAGGTTCCGTGGGCTCCTTCTATGAACTCTAAGCTTTATTTCCTTTCATAGATTTTCTATTGGATTCAAGTCAGATGATGGCCGGGGCCCTTTAAACACTTTATTTTCTTTCTCTGAAACCAGTTTAAAGTTTCCTTGGCCAGTGCCTTTGGGTCATTGTCTTGCTGAAATCCCCACCTTGTTTCTCTTCATCATCCCGGTAGATGGCAGTAAATTTTTCAAGAACGTTTGGTACTTTGTCCATTTCATCTTCCCTTTAATGAAAATGAAGTTTTCCCGTGCGTATTGAAAAAAAAAACCCCACACCCTTTATTTTCCCCCCCTCCAAATCAAAAATTTTATGGCATTTTGGGGGGATAGCATCCTTTGGCCCCTTTCCAACATGATTATTATGGCATCCAAAAAGTTCAATTTTTTTCGTCTACCAATATACTTTACAAGTATTTTTACAGGCTTGTCTAAATGTAGCTGTGCAGACTTTAAACGTGGTTGAACATGTTTTTTGTTTAACAATGGAATCTTGCGTGGTGAGCGAGCATACAGGCCATGGAGGTGACATGCATTACTTATTGTTTTCTTTGAAAAAATTGACCTGCGATTCCAGGTCTTTCTGTAGCTTCCTAGGGGGTCTTTTTGCTTTTAGAAGTTCTTCTACTAGTTCTTTTTTTTCCCTGTCTTAAATTTGCGGGAAGCACGGGTTGTTCCCAGTTTTTTGTAAATTTGTTCTTTTCACTTCTGCTTATGGCTACAAACAATGCTACTGGAATTTTCAGTATTTTTAAAATTCTTCTGAAACCCAAATTTATAATATGTTTCCAACTTAAGGTTGTAAAGGCCATGGGTTTTCCCCCTTCATGAAAATGTTTTTGTTGGACCTGGTAATGAGAATTTTTTTATGGGCCCTCGTTGAACCAACTGAATTTCTTTTCACTAATGCAAGATTTCTGGAAATTTTTGATAGATTTCTTGGTTTTTTTGCACCTTTTTTATGTTTAATATTTTTTTTCCTGTGTTATTTCTTATTTTACACAAAACGTTTAATCAAATTTTGGGTTTGATTTCTTTCCCGGGGTGTTGTGGAGGGTTTGTTACTTTGGGGTAAGAATTCCAACCCAAAAACCCCCTTCAGAAATCTATTTACTTAGAAAATTGGTAACCTCTTCATACTCATTTCCACTTGGGTAAAGCGCTAATTCTTCCTTTGGTGATATGTTTTAAATATTTACTTATTTTGTTAAATATTAAGTTTCTATAGTTTTTTATTTTTTGTGTTTTCTTGGTGAACTAGTTTTAGTTTTCTGATTTGTTTTCTACACCATCAACTATTACTTTTGTATTATTGCCCACTCAGTATAGGTTGTTGCTGGATGCAATTGTTGCAGACTCTCTGTTATGAGGAGCAGAGAGGTAACCTGAAACATTTGGACCTCAATGCAAAATCTTTTAAGATTGTAAACTATTTTTTTTTTTTTTTTTGTACCAAATGTATCTAATGTTTCCTCCAGTGACTGATGCGAGTTTAAAAAGTTGATAAAATTACAAAGTATAACAGAAAGTTGTATACCTTAGCATTATTCAATAGTTAAGTAATGGCTGCATAAAACCCGATAAACCCTTTAAAGTAACATATATTGTCAGATTTTGCAGACATGGGATAGTTGTTTGCCTTTTACAAGCAATTGGCATGTATAGCTTATACAAGGATGGGTGATAAACAATGGAATGGTGCTATATTCAGCTATCTTCGTCAGTCCTTTTGTCATTGAATAGAGCAGGCATTGAGCATATATACCACTACTCTAGCGTCTGTTTATAAATTCTTGGAAAATGTTTGCAGGATTCCAGCAAAAGCCCCAAAAATGTCAAGAAATTCCTTCCTAAGCGAAAACCTGAAAGGAAAGCATCTGACGAGGACTCTGCCTTCAGAAAAGTTTGGCCTTTTTTTTGCATTTTTTTTTTGAAGTATTTTCTGAAATTTTATGACTTTTGAAAAGGGGATTTATGGTTTTATAAGATCCCAATAACCCAAATATAGATTTTCTGACCCTGTCATCCGGTATCCAAGATTGGGTGCCTTTCTTGTTATATGCGTTCCTGCTACAACATTAAATTTCCAGTTACATTTTCTATTTACATTTCAAACATTTTCGAAAATAAATATTTTGACCATTTACTAAAAATAAAAGTTTTTTTTTGTATACTGTTAAAAGTTTACCAAATTTTTTAATGGAAAACTGTTAAATGGTCTGATTCATCATTGTAATCCAGTCCTTCTTAAAAACACCTATAAAAATACTAAGAAATCCACAACCCACTGTTTTCCGCTTTCGTCCATTGCTACTGGAACCGAACCGGTGGTAACGTCGTAGCCTCATCAACCCTTAATTCAGAAAATGGGGGGTGAGCAAAGCCAAAGGGCCCCCAAAAAACCCCAAAATTTTTGGACAGTCTTTTTCTCATAATTTCCACATCTATATTCTAAAGCTTATACAATGCCACCTCTAATGTACCCGACTACGGAAACCAGTATTGGGGCAGAATATTTTTCTTCTCTACTTAAAGATGTGCCTGGGATAGTTTCTCTAAAACTATCCCTGCCTGTGATGTAGGGAGTTTCATTCTAATTATATTCTAAATGTGTTTTTGTTTACTTTTCTATAAATTAGTGTAGTATATGTATTATGTAGTAGAGTATTATGCAGTATGGAAATAAAGGGTTTATTATGTTGTTTTCATCCTTTATTTTAGGAGTATTTGCTATTTTACTGATACACAACAGTATTAATGCTGGTGGAAATAAACTGGCTCCACTAATAACCTATACCTGTAGCAGTACATAGTAGACCACAGCTCCACCAACAACCGTGTTTATTTCCCCGGCCCTCCTATTTTTGGTAAACAGAATTGTCAGACATGGGGGTATTTGGAATAGAAAAAAGCTGGAAGCATAAAAAAGGGACTTGTCCATCTGCTTCTTACTGGATCTAATTCTGTGGGCCGGCTCAATATCTAACAATTAAATTCTGTTTGCATAGAGATGTAATGATATGCTTACCCCTGCAGGTACTGTAGCATTGGAAGAAGATGCACAGATTCTCAAAGTGATAGAAGCATATTGCACAGGAGCCGGCTTTCAGCAAAGCCTCAATTCTGGTAATTTTTTACTATTGTATTCTATTTCCTTTTCCTTGCTTATTTTTTTTTCCTTTAAGAAATATTACTGTGCTTGGTATGCATGCTAACATTGCTGTTCTAATGACATAATCTCACAGTGATGTTCATATTTTGGGCCGTCTTCTATAGACCTGAAAACTTTTAACCACTTACTACAGCAGTCAGTTTTGGCCTTTCTAATAAAGCCCATTTTAAAATCTATATGTTCATTATGTGGGGAATATTTTTTTTAATGCTTTTACAAATCTATTGATTTTTATATTTTTTTTATTGTTTTTTTTAGTGACACATAGTACTTTAAATTAGTGATAAGCTTTGGTTGATACAATCTGTGTTCATTTGTGAAAAAACATCTTAATTTTGCAAAAATATGAATTTTTTTTCCTTACATTTTTCTGCTTCTAGGACAGATGGTCATACCAAACCAAATTGTTAATAACCAACATCTTTAGGGCTTTTAAAGTCTGATACGTTTTTAGCAATTTCTAAGACGGTTTTGCAATTTTTTTAGGCTTGTTTGTTTGTTGGAAAAGTTGTATATCCCCTTACAGAAATTCGAAACTCCATTTAATTTAATTACATAATTATTGAGAAACAAATAGTTAGAATGGTCAATCTACATCGCTTTCAAAAGATATGGAAAAAGTGGTCTCTAACACAACTCTATATTGGTTCTTCTGATTTTGATGATTTTAGAAATTTTTATTGGGCAAAACGCTTTATCAACCACAGGGCCCCAGAATTAAAAAACAGCTCCTGGAATTTTTCGCCCCCCCTTTTTGTTAGGATATTTTTTAAGCACTACTTCAGGTTTACAGACACTGTAAAGGGGTTGGTTGTTCAGTTAATTTTTATGACCACACTGCTGCCCCCTTTTTTTTTTTTTTTTTTTTTTTTTTAATTTAACCTCTCCTTTGACCTCTGATCCAACACTGCATTGTCCTTACTTTCTGCCAGTCTTTTGATCTTCATCTGAACAAGATGTCACTGCTGCAGCAGTCACATGCCATAGGTTGACATCACCTTTGAAAGCGCAGCATGGTAAACAAAATAAAAAAATGTAACTGTACCACCTCCTTTAAGATGCTAAAACTTAATAAAGACCCCTAAAAAGACCTATTTTTGGGAACTACATTGTTTAGAAGATCCATCCAGGGGTGTAGTGAGTATATTGACCCCACAGGTGTTTTCACAGATTTTTTTCAACACCGAGCTGTGAAAATTTAAATATTAATTAAATTGTTTTTGAATAACATACAGTTTTAGCTTTTTTTTAATTTTGTTTATTTCCGCCAATAACACTGGAGGAAAAGCACCCTAAAACTAAAGTAGCTTCCTCCCAGTACGACAATACCCCAAATATAGTTGTAGACTGTTTGGGTGCATGGCAGGACTCTGATGGAAAGATTTATATGTTTTTCTACTTTCACTCAATAGATACATGCTTTTAAAAAAAAAAAAAAAGGTTTTTATGTTGCCATAGTCTGAGCGCCATAATTTTTATTATTATTTACAGTATCTCACAAATGTGAGTACACCCCTCACATTTTTATAAATATTATATCTTTTCATGGGACAACACTGAAGATATGACACTTTGATCTAATGTAAAGAAATCCATGTACAGCTTGTATAACAGTGTAAAATATGATGTGCCTTCAAAATAACACACACAAGTCAATATCTAAACCACTGGCAACAAAAGTAAGTACACCCCTAAGTGAAAATGGACAAATTGTGCTTAATTTGCCATTTTTCCACCACAGTGTCATGTGATTCGTTAGTGTTACAAGCTCTGAGGTGTGAATAGGGAGGAAGTGACATACATTTTGTGTTATTGCTCTCACACTCTCTTATTCTGGTCGCTGGAAGTTTAATATGGCATCCCATGGCAAAGAACTGTTTGAAGATCTGAAAAAAAGAATTGTTGCTCTTGATAAAGTTGGCTTAGGCTATAAGAACATTGGCAACATCCTGAAACTGAGCTGCAGCATGGTGGCCAAGACCAAACAGCAGTTCAGAAAGACCAGTTCCACTCAGAACAGGCCTCACCATGGTTAACCAAAGAAATTGAGTGCATGTACTCAGCATCATATCCAGAGATTGTCTTTTCAAAATAGACTTCTAAGTGCTGCTAGCATTGCTGCAGAGGTGAAAGGGGTGAGGGATCAGCCTGTCAGTGTTCAGACTATATGCTGCATCAAATGGTCTGCATGGCTGTTGTCCCATAAGGAAGCCTATTCTAAAGATGATGCACACAGTGCAAACAGTGTGCTGAAGACAAGCAGACTAAGGACATGGATTACTGGAACCATGTCTTGTGTTTTTGAGACCAAATAAACCTTTTTGGGTTAGTGGTGTAAAGATATGTGGCTGTAACACAGGTGGCAACCAACCGTCCATTGCTCTTGTGGGGAGAGATGTAGTGTTGGACATGTGGTGCACTGGCGCTCAGTAACTTCAGGCAACACAACTTCAGGTGAAAATCGGGCTTGTACTCAATGCACTGGAAACTTGTTAACATTACAGTCCTTTAGCCATGAAAACAGGCAGCAGTAAAATTCTTAACACCAATTTTCAAAGGGACTATCAAAGTCCCTTTTTCCCGGTCTGCAATGTCAGTAGCCTTTTTTTAAGTTTTCCCCTTTTTAGTGGAGTGAGCCCCAAAGGGGCTTCTCAATCTTGTAACACTACCAGTATCAGTCGGTTTTGGTACATCAAAGTCCTCTCTGTGCCACTGGAGGTCCTCACTTGCCCATATTTCTCTCTCTGCTTTTTGATCCAGTGTCCTCTCCTGGCAACTGCTTGCTCTCTGTAAGTGGGGTCTCTAACCTTGCCTCCTCTTCTTATTTTCTGCTTGATCTGTGCACATGTCAATGAGCCTCCTGGACCTGGGCCAGAGGTCCACTGCACTCTTCTCTTTCACATCATTGCTCCATCACTTCTTCTAGAGCTGACAGGCTTACACTTTCACAATGTGACCTAGCTCCTTCCCTTTCAGCTCTCTGATTGGCTGCCTAACCCTCACTGTACTATCTCCCTGGCAACCCTAGCTTTCCCTTCCTAACTACTAGGCTGTTAACTTTGTCCTTTCAGTGACTCAACAACTCCATGTAGCCATATCCCATAGCAACACACAAACACAAATATACAGTTACACCCGATTACCTGGCGGCAACCAGTTGAGGAGTACAAAGACAAGTATGTCTTGCCTACAGTCAAGCATGGTGGTCATAGCATCATGGTTTGGGGCTGCTTGAGTGCTGCCGGCTGTGGGGAGCTATAGTTCATTGAGGAAACCATGAATGCCAACATGTACTGTGACATACTGAAGCAGGACTTGATCTCCTTCCTTCTGGGCTGTAGGGCAATATTCTGAAATTATAGGGACCCCAAACACAACTCCATGATGACTACTGCCTTGTTAAAGAAAATGAAGGTATAGATTCTGGACTGGTCAAGCAAGTCTCCAGACCTAAACCCTATTGAGCATCTGTGGGGCATCCTCAAATGGAAGGTAGAGAAACATAAGGTCTCTAACATCCGCCAGATCTGTGATGTTGTCATGGAGGAGTGGAAGAAAATTCCAGTAGCTGCATACTATGAAGCTCTAGTTAACTGCATGCCCAAAAGAGTTAAAGGGGTTGTCTCACTACATTGATTCATCTTACCTCAGTCCTGTTTTCTTGGTTTAATTTTTGAATTCAGGGACATGTTTACTGGCGTTACTGGCTTGCAGTGACGAGCTGCTGCACCAGGTCTGTACCTATAGCGGCCAGCACGGTCAGCCAATCAGGAGAGACTGAACAGGTCTGTAGCTAGAACGACCTGAGGAGCTGATGTAGCCCATACAAGAGGGAATATCTAAGAATAGGTAGGACATTGTTAATAAACACATAATGCAAAGTGACTTGTTTTTGCAATATCTTGAACATAAAAAGCAATCCTTGTAGTGAGACCACCCCGTTTAAGACAGTGCTTGAAAATAATGGTGGCCACACAAAATGTTGACACTTTGGGTACAATTTGTCCATTTTCACTTAGGGGTGCACTCGCTTTTGTTGCCAGTGGTTTAGACATTGATGACTGTGTGTTGAGTTATTTTGACAGCACACCAAATTTACACCGTTATACAAGCTGCTACAATGTAAAGTAGTCAATGTATAAAGTGTCATATCTCCAGTGTTGTTCGATGAAAAGATATAATACAATATTTACAAAAATATGAGGGGTGTACTTAATTTTGTGAGATACTGTATAAACATGTATGTAATGGGTAAAGGGTGCTGTTTTTTTTTTTTTTCCTTTTTCTAACTTTTTTTTATTTACTTGTCTTAAGGTGGGACTTGGCTCATAGATTGCTGTTATAATACATTGTAGTGCATGACTGTACTGCAATGTATTATTTACCTGTCAATTAGCCCATAAGACCCTACCTCCAAGCAGGAGCTTAGATCACAACAGGGGCGTGTTAGGCCAGTGTCTGTCATGGTGACCATTGGAACCCTGTGATTGCACAGCAGAGCTCTGATAGAGGACAGAGGGCACTGTCTGACTGGGATGCTTAGGGCCACAGGTGGAGTTTATTTCAGGGAACCAACCTACAGCTACTATAAGTGACTGTACATGTCTCCTATACTTTGCCTCTTGAATTGTCTCTCTTCCTCTGCTTTTCTGCCTTTTCTGAAGACGCAGTTAAAACACAACTCCAGGTCTGCCATGCTCCGGGACCCACTGGAGGTTTCACCTGTTCCCCCAATGGTTCAGTTCAAACCTGACAGAAGGAGCACCCATCCTTTGTCAAAGCCCTTAGATGAATGGTTGTTATAGACTGCCGTATCTAAAGAGGTTATATGACTGAGGATGGAGTAACCTCTGGTTCCAGCCATTAGAACAGGACTCTGGCTTTCAGTAACATCAAGTCTCCTGCAGCGATGGTGCATACAAAACTTTTGAGCCTGCACAATCACTGTTACATACAAGTATATCATGTTATGGCAACGACATGTTGCCCAGGACATACTTGGAAGGGCAGTTGCGTTCACTGGGCACCAGTTAGGTCACAAAGGGACCTTCCTTCCTTTGAGACCTGTCTATGTGCCACAGCTTAACAGCCAAAATCGGAGTTATCTCCGATCAGAACCACTGTAGTAGGGGTCCAGCATTCGGTCAAAAACTGGATCTAATGGCATACATATGGCATACATATAAGGCGTTCCACAGAGACTACACCCCAAAGATGATATACAAGTACATACTTTTGCACTAAGAAATTAATAAAATGTGTACTATTTTGTTTTAATTCGTATGTTGTACTCTAAATGTATATCACATCACAGTATTATTTGTGTTTATTCAAAAACTACAAGTTGTCCAGGCCTTCATACATTTACATTGATAAGAAAAAAATGTTTTGGGTTTTGGATGGTAGGGACACAAAAACCTATTTGGTTTAAAAAACATAAATGTTTTTATTGTGCAAAGGTAGAAAAAGTTAAAAAGGAAAGCTAAAACTATATAGATTTGGTATTATTTTAAATGGAAGATTTCAGGGAAACATTTTATTTATTTAACTGTAGTGAAGTAGCTGTTATGTCATTCACAGATAAAGCTAGATAACCCCATTGTTTCCGTGTAAAGTAGAAGTACACAAGATGTAGCCCGGCATATCTAAAATGAATTGTTTTATTTATGGCTAGTTACAACATTTATTTATTTTTTTGCAAAAACTCTAGATTATAAAATAGATTTAAAGAGGAGACAGGGTTAAGGCAGAGAAAGTTTCTGAATATGTGAGAGAGATGTTAATCTTGTTGCTTCCTGTATGTGCTACAAAACAAGAATATCTCCAAATCAATAGCTCTCTTGCCACAAAAATGTTACTAATGTGAGGTGCATACAAAGACAATGCCCGTTTGTGTAAATTTACACTTTATTGCATTCTCGTTCTACTTCGCAGCAGTGTGTGAAAGACTTTTTAATTTAAAAATACAAAAATGTGTGGGATGTCATTTTAATCGCTTCATTCACCTTATTTATGCTTGGACGAGTGACTTTAGAGGACCTGTGAGAGCATTGGGGGTGTAACGAGCATTCATAGGCCCCCACAGCAAAATCAGATAGGGCCCCAACACCTAATGACAGGGAGCTCAAGCAGCAGTATAGGTAGCAATAATTAAAGCTATAACTATAGTTCTATATATCAGAGAGCCCGTATAGTAGTGGTAGGTAGCAAAAAATCACTATTCACTACAAAATGGTACAATGCTCTTACAGCTGAATGGGCACAATACATGGGCATAACTATAAACATATGACGCCCAGAGGTTGAGGGAGCCAAATCAAATACAAATACATTGTACCTTTTTGTAGGGAAAGGATAGTTGGTTGCAGAGGCGTAACTTCAAGCTCTTGGGCCCTAGTGCAAAAAGTGAAATGGGGCCCCCTTGATACCGTGCAACATTTACAATACTGGTGTTTTCTTATGTAGCAGGGGGGCTTTTGGGCCCCCCCTTTAGATCCGGGCCCCGGGGTAGCGACTGCTTACCGCTGTACCCCTGCAGTACCCCGGGTTTGGTGGCTTTCGAAATTTTGCTCTCTATGTGGGTTCCCTGTTATCCCGGTTTTGGTATTATTTATATTTTTTAATTTTATTGTACCTAACTTGTGCTTTATTTTATTCCCAAAAAAGTTGGGGGGGGGGGGGACTTGCCTTTTGAGGCTCTTTTAAAGGTTTTGATTGCCCCTGGCCCCAAGGACCCTGCAAGGGAATGCTCCCTGTATGTTACACCATGGAGCCCAAAATTTGGGGGCCTTTTTTGACAAAATTTCTACTCCTCACTTGAAGCCCTCCCCCTTTTTTTGGCAGTGCGAGCAGTAAACAGGGGGCACAGGGTGCCCATTGCTTTTGCAAATCTGTGGGCTGCCCAATGACAGACTATAGCCTAAAGTCCAAAAAAAACAGTAAAAAAGCAGAAAAAGAAAAAAAAGGACCTTAAGTAAAAAAAAGCCCATAGAAAGGAAAAATGGATAAAAATTTTTAGTGTGTGCGTTATAGTGGGGAGTATACGGGGGCAAAAACCGGGGAAAAAGGGTTTTCCCCGGGTGTTGATGATTGTGTTTTATTAAAATTTTGGTTATTTTGTTAAAGGTAGCGAAAAGATTGGCTCCCGGTCATGTACTTAAAGACAAAAAATCTGTTCATTGTGAAGCGGAGCAATGGACAAACTGATCTAAAGAAAAGAAATTTTAAATTTTTTTAGAAGAGGTAAGAAAAAGTAAAGAAAAAAGCCTTAAAGTCTTCTGCTCGTTTTTGCTCTTTTTAAAGAGTTAGTTTTGCACGATTTTTTAAAGGCCCAAGAACTAATCTGGGGCCCTGAGATTTGGGTTAAAAAAATCTAATACTGTTATCTCCTTTTTTTTTATTGGTAAAAAAAAATACTTCTTTGGTTGCCCGATGCTGAATGTTAAAATTTTTTAATCAACGAAGCAAAAAAGCAGCCTGATGAAAGCAGTACATGAAAATTACCCCATTTTAAGCTTGGTGCTTTTAAAAATATTTACTTAAAAAAATTTTAAAAAAATCTTTAAAAAATTCTGTATTACATAAAGGAAACCCATCACCAATATATATTTACCAAGTAAAAAGATACTGATACATATTCTTTTTTTCTTACCCGTTAGTTTGAATGTATTATATTTATTATATATATATTTAAATATTTTTAAATAAAATTTAATATATTTATTAATCTCTTTTAAAACCCTTTTGGGAATAGATGGGGCACAGCAGCTACAGGGCCCTTTGGGCCCCGTAAACGGGAGCTTTAACCCCTTGACTTCTATGGTGAATTTTTTTTAGTTTATTTCTGGGGCCCTGGGAAAAAAGTCACGTGCACGGAGGAGGAGAGGGGGAGCTGTGACCAGGGCTGCCTTCGTTTATTTTGGGGCCCCCCTACAGGGGAAAGCTTTGGGCCCCCCCACCCCCGGCCGTCTGAAAGACCCCCTCATCCCCTTCCCAAAAACCATCCCCCCCCAGAAAAAAAAAAAAAATTATTTCTAGGGCCCCATAAAAAAAAAATGCAACTTTTGCTTTTTTTTTTGGATTTGGTTCTTGTGGATTATACAAGCTAAGTTTATCTGTATTTTGTGGGTCAATACTTTTAAAAAGGGCCAGCAAATTTCCCCCAAATAAAAGGGTTAAGACCAAACCAGTAACCCCGCCCAATTTATTGCCAAGCAAAATTTTTAAAAAAATACAAAAATTTTCCCCCAAACCAAATAACTACTAAAATGCCAACTAGCACCCCCATAAGGTTATTGAAAAAAACCCATTTACCCCAAAACTAATACCCATTAAAAAAACCCAATATACAAGCCCCTAATTTAAAATGCCACATAAATTCACCAAATATCTCCATCATGAAAAGTTTAAAAATTTTAATACGCCTTTCCCTGTTAGGGAATTTAAACCTTTTCCCCCAAAGGGGACCAATATTGCCCCCAAACGTGACCCTATAGTGGATTTACCAGGAAACCATAGGCTTTGCAAAAAATTTACTTACTTTTTGGGCCTCACGGTAAAGTTTTAAATTGGGGAGGAGTCGTTCATTTCCCCTTTTTTTTCCCCTTTTCCCGCCCAAAACCTCCATGATAAATTTCCCCTCAGTCCACCCCTTCCGTCACTGCAGAATTTACAAATAAATACCTGAGATTCCTCACTTTTTTTTATTCTTTTACCAACTGAGTGCCCCCTCCGCCATATACCAAATTTCCCCCTTCCATAAGGGGCCCTTAAACGGAAAAGTTTTCCCCCAGTATTTATCTGCCACCCGTTTGTAAGCAGGTAAAATTCGGGAAAACCCCAGTGGGTTTGTAGGTAAAAAAGGGGGGGCCCCCGGGCAGTAGCTAGTAGTTTAAAGGGGAGTTGTTGGGTAGCTTGGGGGCCTTTGGTGTAGGTAGTTTAAAGGTCCCCTGTAATTTTTAGAATGGGCCCCCCCCTGTAGTTTGGGGGCCCCCCTGTAGTAAAGAATGGGCCCCCTTGTAGTTTTAGGGCCCTGTAGTCAAAATAGCCCCCCTTTTGGCAAAAATACCCCCCCTTTCCTTCAGTTTTTGGGCCTCCTCTCTCCCTGTTTTAGGGCCCCCCAACTCCCCCCTTCCCCCGTGTTAGGGCCCCCCCTCCTCCTCCTCCAGTGTTACCCCCCCCTTTCCCTCCCCCTTCCAGTGTTGGGGCCCCACCCCCTCCCCCCTCCAGTGTTTTTGGCCCCCCTTTCCTCCCCCAGTGTTTTTGGCCCCCAAACCTCCTCCTCTTGTTGTTTTGGGGGCCCCAACCCTTCCTCCTCGGGTTTGTTTAAAGGGCCCCACCTCCTCCTCCTCTGCTAGTGTTAGGGCCCCACCTCCTCCTCCTCTGCTAGTGTTAGGGCCCCCCTCCCCCTTTCCTTGCTGGGTGTTAGGGCCCCACCTCCTCCTCCTCTTCTAGTGTTAGGGCCCCACCTCCTCCTCCTCTTCTTGTGTTTGGGCCCCACCTCCTCTTCCTCCGCTAGTGTTAGGGCCCCACCTCCTCCTCCAGTGTTAGGGCCCCCCCTCCTCCTCCTCCTCCACATTTTTTGGGGCCCCCCCTCCTCCTCCTCCAGTGTTGGGGCCCCCCTTCCCCTCACCACGTTTTGGGGGCCCCCCCTCCCCCCTTCCTCCCGTGTTGGGGCCCCCCTCCTCCTCCTCCTCCAGTGTTAGGGCCCCCCTCCTTCCTCCTCCTCCAGGGTTCGGGCCCCCTCCCCCGTAGCTGATTACTCACTTTTCCATGCTCCCTCCACCCTTTCCCCTTTGTGCTCCGGCCCCAAAGGGCTGGGGCCTTTAGGTTTGGGGGCCTAGGACAGGAGCACGGCGGGGGGCGGATAAATTCACTTCCCGCCGCCCGCTGAAGAGCGTTGTAGGGGCCCCAGGGGTGCACGTCTCCTTGCCCCAATGTAATTTTTAATTGTATGCCCCGTCGCGGGGATTTTTTCTATTAAGATCCCCCTCTAGGAAGCAAGGGGGGGGACCCTTTGGCCGGGGGGCGGCGGGGCCCCCCCTGGTTTCCCAAAAAACCGGGGGGCCCGTGAGCGGGAACGGTTGTACTGCCCTATCGGGGGGCCGGGGCGGGTGACTGTTCCCTTTTGGGGATTTTGTTTTCTTTTGTGAAGTTTTTCTATTTAAAACAGGAAGTGTCAGCGTATTTTTAGGCCTAGTGGCCAAAGTAAAAAAAAAAGTAGGATTTTGGAATAAAAAAAAAATCTAAATATGAAAAATATTTACATTTAAATATTTTTTTTTTTAACATAAAAACATGAGTTTAACAATAGATTATTTTTTATGACTTATTCCCCTTTACGTTTTTAGTTTTAAATGTATAGATACAGTTAATATAACTTATCAACAAAGATTTACACCTTGTTTGTGTATTGTAGAAAAGGGAAAATTTTTAAATTAAAAGGGTGTTCCCGGGTCAAAAATGCTTGTTTGTCCATCGGGGTAGGGGGTAAAAAAAGAAGAGAAGACTCTTTTTTACTCCGGGCGCTCCTGTTCAGTCTGGTGCCAGTCCATTTTCCCGCCGCTGAAGAGGGGGAAAGGGCTTCTTTCACCTGACAGCCACCAACCCAAATTAAAAGGCCCTAGAGGTCACGGGGCGGAAAACATTATGGCCTGGGTTTGGGTGCAAACGGGCACGGGGAACCAGAACGTTCACTGCTTACATCCTGGTTGAACGCACCAGCAGCTGGCAGTGAACTGAAGTGTCCAGGAGGTAAGTATGAGTCTTCGCTTATATTTTTACTCATACCTCGGGTGGGGCAAACCAAAAAAATGGAAAACCCCCTTTAAATGCTGTGGGTTACAGGGAAACCTCTAAATGAAGCAGTATTTTTTAAAAAGGGTTTTTCCACAATTCATTTTAACCTCCTGCCTCCAGCTCTGTGTGCTCAGAAAGGGGGGGTGTGTGATTTGTTTGAATTAAAATCAAAGGGCCCAGCAGGATGAGATTTACCCGGCCCTTTTCCCCTCTTGTCAAAGAAAAGGGCTGTTTAAAGTAAAAACCCCTTTTGAGTAGTGACAGGGGAATTTATTTTGCTTCACAAAACAAAAGGGGCCCTTGGTTCAAAGCCCTGCGGAACCAAACCCCTGTTTTTTTTTGGGTTTTTTTTTTTTTTTCCTCTTTTTTTCAATTTCACATACTCATTGGGTTTCTTTTTTATTTTTTTGCAATGTTTTTACCCAATTTTTTAAGGAGTCCCGAGGACAGGAATAGGGGTGACAAACACCTGGGGTTTGAACACTCAGTAGAGGTGATGTCTGGCATGGCCAAACCCGAGAGGAGCTCTCGTCCCCGGTTGTATCCCTGGAAAATGGGCTGTAAACAATGGATCACAAAAGGAAACCCTAAAACAAAAACGGTCCAAAATTTTTTAAATAATAATAAAGGGTAAAAATTTTTTGTTATTTCTTTTTGCAAGTTCCCACTTCCATTTTACTTGAAAAAAAAAAAACCCTTTTTTTAAGAATGTACTAATGGAAACGGGAATGAAATAGGATCAGACAGTAGAATTGGAGGTTTTAGGTCTGTAAAAACCAATAAATTTGACTAGGCTTTTTAGCCCCCCCCAAAAAACTGGGGGGACCTAAAAACATTGCACACAATGTTAACAACTCGTTAGGGAATTAAGACGGAAAGTGAGGTCTAGAGCACAAATAACTCTGATCTTAAAGCTTTACAAAAGTGGTACGGGGAGAAACCCTTTCCCCTTTTAAAGGAAAAAAACGCTGGGGAAGAAAAGTTAAAGTTTCACAGGGGGCCCCCTTGATACGGGCATTAACAAGAATAAAAACCCATTTTAATTCTTTTAAACAACATTAAGTCTGGAATGCTTTCTTCCTTGGCATCTAACATCACAAGAGTGGGTAGAAATACATGTTTCGGTAACCCTTCCATCAAAAAAAAAGACTGAAAAGCAAAAGATTTTCCACGTTACTGACATTGTAAATAGGGCCTCATGACCATGGGCTTTTGGAATGGAAAAAGCAAGGGGAAAGAAAATTTTTAATTAAAAAAGTAAAAAAGGGGAGTTTTTCCTTAGAACAGTTTTCAAAATTTTAAAAACAAATTTTTCCATGTTTAAAAATTTTAAGGGGGCAGATTATTGTTCCATGCTTGGGATTTATATTGACTAGAGTCCACCTCCTTTCTGCCATTAAGGGTCATTTTTTTTCTGCAATTTCCCCGCTCTGCGGGGTTAAGGGGTTTTGCCTTGGTATTTCCCCTTTTTATTTTGAAACAGTATTTATTTGATGTAGTGATGGGCTATATAATTAAAGTTGTAAGAATGGCCATTTCAAAGCTGTGTTGTGTATCAAGCGGCGGGGGGGGCCCCTACTAAAGTACAACACCCAAAATTATGTTGGGCTTTCCCCTGTTTTTGGTATTGTTTATTTCTAAAAAAAAGGGTTTTTTAGGGAAACCAGGGCGTTTCGGGTTCCCCGGGGCCCCCAGTAAAAGGTGTTATTGGGTCAATGAAAAATTATTTTTCCCTTTTGGCTTTCAAAAATTGCCTTAAACGGGAAAGTCTTGTAGACACGGTTTATGCATTACAAAAATGAAGCCCAAGGAATTAAAAAAAGGTAAAAATGACGAGGATGATCCAGCTTGTGTTTTTTACCCTGGGGCCATGAAATTATATTTTTAAACAGCCCTATCATTTGGCCACACCGGATGGGGGGGCTATTTAAAACCTATATATATGCCGAAAAGAAATACAGGCTTTTTCCCCGGCCCTTACCACGCTCCGCCCTTACACCCTTTTCCCCCAATTTTAAAAATTTGGAAAAGGGGATGGGGCATGGTCAGGGGCGCTGATATCATGCTTTGATTTAAACCCCCTAAAAAATTTGGGGAACATCACCGTTTTTTCGTTCCCTATGTGTTTCCCGCTGGTAAAAAGGCGCCCTTTTCCCCTTCCTCTCATCCACCTGCTTGTGCTGGGAAACGCTGTCTTCAGGCTGACCCTTGCACCACTTCTGTCTTGCACTGTCTGGCCCGGCACTGCAGGTCTGTTCTCACTGCCCCTAGTCCGGCCCAACAACCCGTTGCCTCCAGTTGAAAAAAATACTATTTTGGGGTATCAGCATGGGTTTTTGAGGCGTTTTAATTACCCGGAAAAGGTTTCAAAAATGGGGAAAAGGGTTTTTTTAAAGGGTTAGTATAAAAAAATTTTCAGATCAGGGCCGAAAAATTAAGGGTTAAAATTTCTTTTTGAATGTGTCATCTTTTAAAGATTTGGGGGTTTTTTTTGGGCGCTTTCCTGAAATTTTGGGGGGCCAGGAAAAAATCAGTTACAGAAATGGGGTTGGGTAAAAGATGTGAGTGGGACTTAAAAGACGGGGATGTGAAAGGGTTGCGTTTGGGCTGGTAAAATTCACATAAACCTGTTTTAAAAAAGAACGGGTTTTTTCCTTTTGTTTCAGCCTTCATTTGTCTTAAAAGCGTCACATGGGGATAGAGGACTCTGGGGGCTTAAAGGGTGATGGGCCAAAAAAAAGTCTAAGCGAAATTGGGTCTATTTTTTGCACAGAAAAACCCTCCTTACATTTTGGGGCTGTGATCCTTCCCAAATTTGGGTTAGATTAGGGATTTGAAAAAAATTTTTATGTAGTTTTTTAGCTAGGGGAATTTTAAAAGAGCATTTTCCCGCGGGTAAATTCACGGCGGGGGGAAAGAGGGGGAAAGGGGGGGGCCCGCGGGCCGGACACCCCGGGAATTAGTTATCTTTTAAAGAAACAGGGATAAAAGTTAAACCCCAAAACTTGGGGGAAAGGACTTTGGGAAATTTTGGAAAAATTTTTAAAATTTTAAAAGGGTTTTGTTTTTGAAATTTTTTCCTTGCATTTTGGGGGCACCCAAAAACCCTTATATTGGATAAACTTCTTTTTCTGGGTAACTGCGGGAGTCTCTTTTTTGGGCGGGGCAAAAACTCCATTTTTTAAATTTATCAGAATACTTTTTGGATATTTAGGTTTTTTAATTTTTTTAAAAACCCATTTACAAATGTAAACTGTTTGATTTATAAAACCCCCTTGCTTTTTAAAAATTAACAATACTAATGGAAAAACAATTAGGTATTTCGCACGGGGTTGTTTGTTGGAAAAAATACCGTGTTTTCGTACGAAAAGCATCACAGTTTAACTTTTTTTTTTGACTTTGCGCACCAAAGGAAAATTTGTTTCTTAAACAGCACTAAAAGAAAAATTTTAAAAACGGGGCAATTCTTTTTAATTAAACCACAGGTGAATTAAAAAGGGTTTGCAAAAAAAAAAGGTTAAATTAATTGATACAAAAAAACAAAAACGAATACGTTGTTTTTTGATTTTTTTCACCCCCCGCACTGTTCATTGACGAAAGATTATAAAATCTTAAAACAGCAAATTCTATTTTTCACCACAGGTGAATTAAAAGGGGTGCAAAAAAAAGTTTTTATATCAAAAAATTTAACTTTAAACTTTTTTTTGGGACTTTGCACCCCCCAGCCCCGGTTCATTGACGCAGAAAATCTACGAAATCTTAAAACAGAAATTTCCCTTTATTCACCACGGGTAAATTTTTGAAAGGGGGGCAAAAAATCCCGGGTTTATTATAAAAAAAAACAAAAAATTAAACGTGTTTTTTGCTTTTTGGCACCCCCAAAGCATGTTAAATTGACGGAAAAGCACCCCCCCGTAAATCTTAAAACGGGAATTTTCTAAAAATTCCCCAAACAGGTAAATTGAAAAGGGGTGAAAAAAATTTCCCGTTTATTTATCAAAAAAAACTGTTGCTTTTGTTTTATTGATTTTTGGCGCCCCAGCACTGTTCATTGACGCAGCTTTCTACGAAAAATTTTAAAAACAGCAATTCTATATTCACCACGGGGTTGAATTAAAAGGTGCAAAAAATTCCGTTTATTATCCCAAAAAAAAAATAACAAAATACGTGTTTTTTTGGACTTTTGCCCAGCCAGATTTTTTTGGGATAAAACCCCTTGCATTTAAAATTTTGAATCCAGCAATTTTTGTTTTTGATTAAAGGGATTTGAGAAGGGGCCTGTAAATTTGCCCGTCTTTTAAAAAAAGAGACTTTCCAAAAAAATTCCAATACCTTCTCTCAAAATTTTTATATTTCTGAACATAGGGGCAAAAATTTTGCAGGTGGAAAGCGGGCCCAAAGGGGGGGGAAACCCACATGGAGGTAGGGTAGGGAGAGAAGGTGCCCCCTTCCAGTTGTTTTGGGGTGACCCACCCCTTCCCCCAGCGGGATGTCGGGTTGCGGGGACCGTCAGGCCGGGTCATGTGGGCCCGGGGCCCCTGTGAATTAAAGTAACGAAACATCGTGGGCCAATCTGCCTTAAAGTGGTTTTAAGGGCAACCTGCTTTAGAAAGGTTTCCTCCTGCCCTGGCACCCTCAGGCCACAAATGTCTTTCTCAGCATCATCGCATCCGTCCCAACATGAAGCACCCCAAATGTAAAACCCCGCCCTGTTTTTGGGAAAAACCCCCACCCCCCCTGGGAAAATAATTCATTGTTGAAAACCTCTTTTGATGAAAAAAATCCCGGTTTTGGGGCAGAAGGAAATTTTTTAAAAAGATCAAAAAGGTTTGATTTAGTCTGCTCGGGAGGGCCCATTTAACGATTCCCAACCCCGGGGAAAAGGTGGGAAAGGAAGGGGTAAATGGCCCAAAAATTTCCCCCGGGCGGGGGGGAAAACCCCTTTGGGCGGGTGCCCCTTGCTTGAACCCCCGAAAGGGGCTTTGGATGCAAAAAGTCGGGACGCCCAAAGTCCCCTGGTTGTTTGTGATGACGCCCATTGCGGATCCATCCTGGCCCTTTTCCGAAGAATTTTGCTTGCAAGGGGCTTCTTCAGGGGAAAAAGGGGGGAAAAAAGATGGGGTAGTTTTTCAAAGGGGGTTACCCGCCACAAAAAGGGGAAGGGGGGTCCCCAAAAGCCCCGCTGATATGTTTCCAAGCCGGCCAGGGTTAAAGCGCAAACCCCCCTCCTTATCCCCCGTCAAAAAGGTCCAGGACCTCTAAAAGCCGGGGGCCTTCTTTGAGCAAGCCTCTGATTCACCCGGGCAAATGTCTTTTATGCCCCCTTACCGAAAAGGGCCTTTAAGAAAGAGGCAAAGAACCCCTTTAAGGGGGGGTTAACCCGCCCCAAACAAATGTTAGCACATGCGCGAATGCTGGTTGAAATGGGGGAAAACACTTGCCCAAAAAAGGCCAGACCGACGCGGGCCCTCCAACCACTGTCACCCCCTTTGTTTTCCCGCCCCCTTTCCTCCTCCCCCCAACCCAAAAAAAAACAAAAAAAAAAAAAAAAAAAAAAAAAAAAACAAACAAAAAAAAAAAAAGCTTTTCCTCGGGCTGCCCTTTGTCTCTCCAGAGTCATGTTTCGGGGAAATAAACCTTCCGCTTCATCCCCTTTCCAACCCGTGTTCCCCGAGTACCACCAGCCCCACCAGAGACCCATCCTAACCCCTTCCCCCTTCCCCCATTTTTGCCGCCCTGCATGCCGTACAGCGGCCAGTCAAACGCCACCCTTTTTGTTTCCAGGTTTGGGGGGCAGAGAAACATTTTAAAACCCCCCCCAAAAACCATCCCCAAAAGGGCCAAAAACCTGAATGTGGGCCATTCCCCATTTTTTTTGGGGCCTTGGAAATTTTGGGCCTTTTTTCCCATCTGGTGGACACAGATGGGTTCCCCCACGTCAGGGCCCCTTGCCCTCCCCCAAATTAACCAGATTGCCCAAAAAAAAGGCCCTTTTCTTTGGCGAAAAAAAGCCGCCCGGGGGGGGGGGGGGGGGGGCCCGGGCCCACCCAAGTTCATCAAAAAATTTAAAGCGGGGGTTGGTGGGGGCACCCTGTGTGGGGAAAAAAATCCATCTAACCACCGACACAGGGGACTAGAAAGGGCACGGCCGGGGGCCCACTATATCTTTTTGGGGGACAGCTCACTGGGTGAGCTAGGGGGAAAAGGTCTCTGGTTTTGGGGGTGACGGGGGTTTCCCCAGGTTTTAGCGCCGCTCTTAAAAAACCGCGGGGGGAGGGTTTCAAGGGCTTTTTCCCCCAAGGCCCCTTTTGGGGGCATCACGGGGGCCCTGGGGACCCCAGGCCCGGGTTGAAATTAATCTCCCTTTTGGGGGACCTTTGACCCCCAAAGACAGGCCCAGGGCGGGTGGACGGCCCCAAAAGGGGCCAGAGGAGAGAGCGGGGGGTTCTGGGTGAAAAAAGAAAACCTTGGGGGCCAGGAAAAGGATGGTTTTTCGTTTAACGGGCCCAAAAACTAGGAATGCCCCACCCTTAAAAAATTCAGGAGATGCGGGAAAGGGGGGGGGGGCAATTTTTTCCCCCTTGCCGGGCAATGTCTTTGAACCTTTTTTCCGTCCAGAAATTTTATTTAAAAAAAGCTCCCCGGGGTGGGGGGATTCCCCTGCTAAAAAAAAAGGCCTCGGGGGTCTGAGTTCGCATTTTTCCGCCGTTGCACCCTGTTTTCGTCCCCCTGGCTGCGTTGCCCCGTCAGCTCGCCCTCCCCCCGTAAAACCGTTTTATTGTTAAACGTGGAAACACGCTGGAATTCCACCCCCCACATGTTTCCCCAGCGATTTTTGGCAGCAGCGCAAAGGGGGGGGGGGGGGGGGGGCCAAATTACGCAGTACGAAAGGGGAAAACATGGCCTGACAAGAGCGGTACGGAACCTGGGGGGGTTAAACCCACCGGGAGGGGAGGGGGTTTGAAAGAGCTTCTGAAACCACCTTGCCAGTTTTGAAAAAGGGCCACCAAATGGTCAACTGGGGGGGGGGGGGGGGGGGGACAATCCCCTTGCCCGCATGGGGGGCTTTGGGTTGGTGGATCTTAGTTCTGGAACGATCTTTGGACACTCTAAAACAACAGGTCCCGCCAAGCGGGGAAAAAAGGACGGAAAACAGTGCGGCCCACGGAGCCTTTCTCTCCGAAAAACCCAACAAGGCCCGACAGTTTTCAAAAATTTTCTTTGGCCTTCATTAGGCAGTGGTTGGGGGGTCAAAGCTAGTGCAAGGTGGGGGCTTTCAGCTCTCGGGGGTGCATCTTTCTCCGGGAAAAGTCAGGGCTGTTTTTGAAGCTGTGCCGGGGGGCACGGAGGGAGGAGGAGGAGGGGGGTTTTTCCTAGACCCCGATTTTTTCCGCGCGTCCCTTTGCCTTTGGAAAAGAGGTTGGGGGGCAAATTTTGAGGGGGAAAGGGGGAAAAAAGGGAAAGATCATTTCTAGGGCCCCTCGACCCAAGGTTTGGGGAAATCAAGGCTCCATTTTCTCACATGAGGGGCGGGGATGCCCAATTTCCCCCAAAAACAGGTACCCCTCGCATTGGGGCCCATAAAAAAATTAAACAAAAAGTTAGGGGTGGCCGGCCCCCCTGGAAATTCCCCGGGTACAAAAACAAAAAATCAGGATTTTCCCCTTCACCAACCCCCCCAAATGGGAGATTTTTGGGGGTTGGAAAATGGGGGCCCCCTTTGTGATTGATCAACTGGGGGGGGACATTTTTGTTGGGCCCTTGCTCACTTCCCAAATGTCACGGGGGAAAAAAAACATCAGGAGGGGACAGCATTAGAGGGGCCAAAGTAGGCTTTAGGCGGAAAAAGGAACAGGAAAAGGTTTGGCAGAACCCTAATGGGGGCCCCTTTGGGCAATCTTTTTTTACCACCTCAAAAACCGCTTTCAAATGAGGGCACACACCCAACACCCCGGGGAAAAATCAGTTTTTAAAAAAAAATGGTCCCAAGGGACTATCTGGGGCTCAAAAAACCTTTTTTTTGCAGTGTTCCCGGAAACCCAAATAGATTTTGGGTATCCAAAATGGACGAATGGCCGAGCTGGCTCGTAACCCCAAATTAAAAGGTTTTTTCCCTTTGCCGCAGCACCCGGGTCATATCTGAGGGGAACCTTCTTGGCAAAAAAGCTGGAAGGAGTCATTAAGACAAAAAAGCACCCGGGCCTTTCCCCACAGTTTAATGTGGATCGTTTAAATTTCATCAAGAGGAAATCAGGCCATGGTTTCTCTGATGATGTTGTGGCCCCCAGTTCCCAAATCCCCGGGATTAGTTGCCGTCTATTTCCCACATTCTTTTCAAACAGAAATGGTCCTCTTGAAAACTTTTTTTTAAAAAATGATCTTTTTCTTACTGAAATTTTTTTTCTTTTTTTCCCAACTTTAAAATTTTGCGGGTTTTTGCTGTGAGGAGACTGTAAAAAAAATCAAGGTTTCATGAAAACACCGTTTTTCCATTACTACTTTATCTAAGATGTTTTCGCATTGTCAAGGGTTTTTTAGTGTCATTTTTGGTGTGAGTTACAGCAAAAAATCTTGGGTCCTTTTGAACAAAAAATGTGATTTTCAAGGGGGAAATTTCTCCCTCAAAAATTTTTAAATAGTGGTGAAAAAGTCATATTATTAAATTTTTTGGGTCTGTAGTTTGTGAGTTTTACAGCAAAAATTTAAAGGGTCCTTTGGAAAAAAAATGTGATTTTTTAATTTGGCCCATTTCTCCTCATTTTTTTAAATTTTAGGGGCTGAGAATATTTTTTTAATTTTTTGGGTCAGTGCTGGTTTTTGAAAGGGGCAGCAATATTTACGGGTCCTATTATAAAAAAAATGTTGTTTCAAAACGGGCCCTTTGTTCCCCAAAATTTTTTCAAGAGGGGCTCAAGTTGGGGGGAATTGTGCTGACAGAAACAGAAATAGGTTGGACACTTGTAATGGACACATATTGAAAAATGACTTGTTTTTAAAAGATTTTTTAAATGGGGCTATCAATCCCTTGAAATTAGACAACCCATTTAATACAATAAAAAAAAAGAAAAACCCAAAGACTTTGGGGGGGATTCCACCCTATTTTAAAAATGTGTTTTCTAAATTAAAGTATTTAAAAAACTTGCATGAAAAAAAAAAGAAAAGTTTAAAAAATTTCCTCTGAATTTGTACAAGGGGGTTTAAAGGAAAACTTGCCCAATTTTTGGGAAATTCCCGGGGACATGGAGTATGGAGCACAACAGAGAAAAAAAATTTCCCGGGAAACCATTTCCCCCAAACATTGGTAAAATGAGAAAAAAAATTTCCCCAAGAAAAAAGGGCCCCTGGGGGGGAAAAGGAGCGTTAACCCCACCAGTATTTCCAATGAAGTTTCGGGGTTGTCCACACTCAAAAGGAGGGGAAAGCCTACCCGGGTTTTGGACTGTGTACCGAGGAAGGCTGGAGTTCTCCCCACTTCCGCTTCGAAACCTTGCTTCAGCACGCCCAGTTTTTGGTTGGGGCGCCCATCAGGGCAAAAAAACCCTGCGTTTTAAATTTGATGACGGGAGCCAGCCGGGGGGTTTCTTTTTTTCACCCCACCCCCCCCGGAAAACTCCGGCCCTGGGTTTTTTTGGCTGGGGCCCAGGACAGGTATAGTCAATGCCCAGTTCAAATAAAATGGGGGTTGAAAGACTTTTTTTTTGGGGCATTTTTTTAAATTTGTGGGGGTAAATGCGGGTTTGGGGTTTCATGCTGGGGCCCCAAGGAACGGGTATAAAAAATTTGCCCCATTTGAAACCCTTAAAAGGGTGGTTGAAAGACCCCTTTTTGGGCGGGCACTTTTTAAATGTGGGGGTCATGGGGTTTTGGGGCTTAAAGCTGGGGCCCCAAAAGGGAACAGGTTTAGTAAAATGCCCCGTTCAACTAAAATGGTTTTTGAAAAGACTCCTTTTTCCCACTTTTTAAATGGAGGGGTTCATTGCGGGGTTTGGGGCTTCATGCTGGGGGCCAGGGACGGTTTTAGTCAATGTCCATTTAAAAACAAAAAATGGTGGTTAAAGACTCCTTTTTCCGGCATTTTTTTAAAATGGGGGGGTTCATGCGGGTTTTTGGGGCTCATGCTGGGCCCGGGAAACAGGTATAGTAAAATGCCCAAGTTTCAATTTAAAATGGTGGTTAAAAGACTCCTTTTTTTTGGCATTTTTAAAAGGTTGGTCATGCGTTTGGGGCTAAATGCTGTGGGCCCTGGCGGGTATAGGTAAATTGTCCCCAGTGAAAACAAAAATTGGGGGTTGAAAGATTTTCCTTTTTTTTTCCGGCACTTTTTAAATGTGGGGGTAAACCCGGGTTTTTTGGGGGCTCAGGGGCCTGGGGCCCCGGGAAAGGGTTTATATTCAATGTCCATTTTTCAACTAAAATGGGGGTTTGGGAAAGCCCCCTTTTTTCCCGGCATTTTTTTTAAATTTTGGGGGATCTTTGCGGGTTTGGGGCTCTTTTGCTGCGTTCCAGGACGGGGGGTTATTCAAATCCCCAGTTTCAAGTAACATGTTTGGGTTAAAATTCATACCCCCTTCGGGTTCCTTTTTAATTTGGGGTTTGGGGAGGCGGGTTTAAGGGTCAGGTTTGTGGTACAAGAAGGGATGGAAATTTGGTTTTGTTTTTTTTTTCTTTTTATTTTTTATAACCTAAGTGGGGGTTTTGGTCCCCCTTTAAGTTTTTAACCTGTATCCATTTTGCGGGTTGGGGGGATTTTTTAATTTCAGCTTTTTTCCCTTTGGGTTTGGGGGTGTAATAATAAGGTGTTGTTGCTCCCCCCCTATAGATTTTTAAATGGTCATCGCGCAAAATTTCATGCTCACAAATCAAATTTAACCTTATCGATAGCGGCCCGACTTTTCGACTATCAAATTGATCTCGATGGGCCAACCCCAAAACCGCTAAACCCACTAATCCGGGCACCCCAATACAGTTAGAAAAAGGGCTGGTATTTTGGGGAATTAAAATTCCCAAAGCATGCCACACCCAATGTACCAAAATCTATGGGTGTGATTGTAAATGGGTTTAACATGTGCTATAGTTGCATGCGGGGCACTTTTTAAGTTCCATGCCCCACAGCACTATTAGCGATCTTTCGACATTAAGTCTTTGTTGGGGAATTGAAAACCAAATCATATGATCAACTTTCATTTTTACAGAGCAGTATAAGAAATAAAAAGGGCTGAGCTCAGTTTGGGGTTAGCTTTTGGAAAACACAGGGAGGGGATTGTTTTTAATCTTTTTGATTAAATGGGCCCCCAATGTATTTTTTTGGTAGGAAATAAAAAATTTTTATTGAATTTCTGCTATGTAGGTTCTCTGATATATGGTACTATTATCCATACATTTAATGATTCCTGCTGTTTCGGGGTTTGTGATATGTGTGGGTGGGGTCCATTTTCAATTTCTTTGGAGCCTGGGGTTTTTCATTTACAGTCCCGGGCTTTTTAAAAGGCGGGTTTTTCCCAGCATGGGATTAATGGCTTTGCACACGATTCTTAATTCTGTTCTATGAGAATTCCAGTACATTCGAGAAGTCGAGCCCTGCTGCCCCATTTAACGTCTCTGAGGCCAATGGAAACTGCAAAGTACACTGTTAAATTCAAACCACAGGTCGTACAGTGAGAAAAAATGGAGGGACTTGGGACCCCTGTTTATGTGATCGTGGAGAGCATTGTGGCCCACAGTGATAAGACATTGACCACTTATTCTCTGAAAGGTAATACATGCCCATAGTGACACACTGCGTCCAGTATCTCAGTCAGAACCATTTAAAAACATAGAAGAATGTTTCGCATTTTACAGGGGAAGAGAATGCATAGCTCAATGTGACATCATTTTCGGATGTTTTTAGTAGTCTCATATCCCTGTTTAGGCTCCTCTGGTGCTACCTGTAAGTCCCACATTGTTTAGCTACATCCCTTAATAAGTCACTCCACTAAAGAGGACCTGTGGCCATTTCTGATATGTCTGTTTTAGTAAATCCTTGTGTTCCCTGTGAGATAACATTTTGGAAATGTAAGTCCTTTGATCTCTGTTGTGTAGTTCCCCTGTTATGCCGCTTACAAAATTCATTGCCAACCTGTCAGCTGGGTGTTACCAATTGTAGGTATGTCCCTGCACAGTCTGACATTGTCCAATCAGTGATGACTGTGATTGTGTGCATGGACACACCCCTTGGGAAAGTGAAATGCTAAAACTCAGCTAACAGATTTAGAAAAACATTTCTAGAAGAAATAACAGAGGAACAGCACAATGCAGAATTGTTATTTTAAATGTACTAAGACAGACTGTATACTGTGTATTAAGCTTTACTTGAAGAAGTCCTCTTTCAGGAAAGATACCCTGGCAATCAGCCGGTCATCACAGGTCTGCTTTTTAAAACCCTGGCAATAGCAGCAAAGTGACTTTTCGTAATGGTGCAGATGGTAGGTTCCCCGCTTTTAATAAGGCTTATAGACCTTTACATTTTAAGTGTATGTACCTATTGACATGGGTCCTTTTAAAATCGGTTATGTACGGTATATGAAAAACACGAAATTGTTTGGGCCATATTCACAGCTCAATGGCTGGACTAGACTCAACCAAGTAGCGGACATCTCTGGCCTACATGCTACCTGGGAAAAATTAACAGGTGCAGCTAATTACTGAGCAACAGCTCACACAGCCCACTGCTAGGGTAACAATTAGATGATAAAAAAAACTGCACATTAACTTAATACCTGTTCACACCAGCATGCAGAAAAGCCACAGTATTATGTATGGGAAGATTGCACAAATGCAAAAATACCAATAAAACAACCTCTCGCATACCTTCAATGCATTAGGGGGGTGGTTGCTGGTACTACAATTGCATATAAATAAGGCGATACAGAAGGGTGCCATAAATACAGATATACAGAACCATTTATGCAAGTACTATAATCCAAAGATACTTAAGACGGAAGGTAACCCATGGGTTAAATACTAAAAGTAGTATATATCTTGCTTTTGGGCTGTTTACAGAACATGTAAATACTATGTGTTTCTCTTGTGCTATAACCTTGTAAACAGCTGTTTTATCGGTTGTTTGTGTTTCTTGCTGTTCTCGTTTTGTTTTCTATTACTTTTTTTATTACAATTTGACATTTTCAATAAATATCTTTTTTTTAAATAACTGTGTATGCATTTTTACTTTTCTTCACATTTTATGCTGCCATTATAGTGCTTTAAAGTGAATAGTCATTTTATGTCCAAAATTCTCCGCTGATTCATTTTGTTAATATCTCCTGGTAGCAATCAGAGCTCAATTTTTGGCATGTGGCTCCAAATACGTACAAAAACATATAGGTAGTGGGGTTATCTGAGCTTGTAGAAAATACAGAAAAGTTCCTAAATGTGTCTGAACTAGCCTTACTAATTTAGAACCAAAGGAGCATCTCAAAACTAGAGTAACTAAACATTGTCCTTAATGAAGACCAAAGGGATGGGATAAGAAGTTGGGAGTATGTTACATATATTAGTTATCGGATTAAAGTATTTTTATTGAATTTTTACAGATAACATTACCACAGGGTGATGCAAAGTCTCCATCTACCTTGGCCCATACTGCATTGTGCTAATAAGGAAAAAGAACCTGTAATCATGTGCTGTGCTTAGCTGATCAGTAATATTTGCTCTCTATCCCAGGTCCACAAAAATATATATGTATAACTCCACTCAAAGGATTGAATTAGTAAGAGGACTTACAAATGGTTAAAAATCCCCACCTTGCCACACTACTTTAGAGTCTTCTTTAAGGCCTCGTTCACACGGCTGATTTGAGCAATCTCCCCATGCATTATACTGTGGCTTTTGTGCATGCTGGTGTGAACAGGTATTAATTTAATGTGCAGTTTTTTTAAATCATCTAATTGTTCCTCTAGCAGTGGGGTGTGTGAGCTGCTTCTCAGTAATTAGCTGCACCTGTTAATATTTCCCAGGTAGCATATAGGCCAAAGATTTCTGCTACTGAGTTCAGTCTAGTCCAGCCATTGAGCTGTGAATATGACCCAAACAATTGTCGTGTTTTTTGAGTAAGGTCCCATTTTTTGTATGGGTTACATATATGAAATCATTAAGGACCTACAGACACCTATAAATACTTGATATTCATGTTAGATTTATTTTCACAGGAGAATAAAAGGATGAAGCAAAGTTTGGATGAAGAACAAAAGTCCAGAAAGGAATTGGAAAAGTTGGTTCGCAAAATGTTGAAACAAACTAGTGAGACGGCACGTGACGATCCCTCTCATTAGTCCTCCCTTTATAATGTAATGTCAGCAGAGCCATCAGCGACCTTCACTGCAATGACTTCTCTGAACAATGAATATGTGCAGCCATACATAACCCTTCTCCGCATGTAAGGGTTACGGTGAGCCATGTGTTAGAAGGAACTGTTACATATATGGCTGGTATCCATTTGTACTTCCTCTATAGGTTTTGTGCACCTTAGTCACATTAGAGGCAGTCATTTTATAGGGTGAATTTTTATGTGTTCTTGATGGGGGTTGTCTGGTTTTCAAAACAAGCACTCTGATAGCTTCTGCTTTGTAAAACGTTCCTTATACCAAAGGAACACTGCTACGTTGACCTCCATATTCACATCTCATCCTTGGATTTCATTGAGTATGCAGAAGTGAAACCTTCATGTAGTATGTTACAATCCAGAGACCCAAAGATTGCTTGTTCAATAAACTGTATGTAAGGTAATATGGACAAGATTGTCACTGGTTGGACTCTTTGGACAACTGCTCAATGACAATGGCTTCCTTCACTGTATATTAACGGTTGCACTATAAATGTAATTTTCAGCATTGGTTGGCTTACTACATTAGTAGTTGTCTTTCAGAAATTGGAGTGTGACTATCAGTTTTGTTCCATCAGCATTTTGAGAGTCTACCTAAGTCAAGGATAATCTTATCATTGACTAAAACCGTGAAAGAAAAGCCATATATTATGCAGGATTATAGTTATACAGCAGAGTCACAATGTGACCCAGTGGCAATACAATATGTCACCATATTTTTAAGCTTGCAGGTACAGTACATCTAACTGACTGGAGACCAATTATCCAGTTTGTTTAACATATTCGCATTGACTCAGGTTAAGGAATGGCCAATGTGAAGCTAGGATAAACTTCACTCTCTAGGGGATACATTGTTTTATTGACTTACCTCCCTATATTGTAAGCACTTGGTTATTTATCTTTTAGTCGAACGTGCAATATTGACTCCCTCCATAAGAGATAGGTGAATAGTTCTTTAGAAGCAAAAGAAAAAATGGGCCATTAAAAACTAACATTGACAAAAACTGGGGATGCTGTCCATAATGCACTGCAAGTCCCCAGCTTTAGTTTTGTAACCTTTCTTGAAAATGTTAGCAGGTTTCCCAATGGATTGTAGGGGAAGCTCTTCCATTTCTGCACATGGTTTTTATACAATGGTCCCTTGTATTATGTTCAGAGTTTGGGCTTTGTAACCCGAGTGGCAGGCTGCGCCTGTAACATTGACTTCTTGTTTTACAATATTGTTAAAGTGCCCTTTTAACTACAGGAGATTTAATTTTGTGCCTAGTAGAGAATGAGTTTTTTGGGGAAAAACTATAGTGGGTCTCTAAGAGAATTGTTTGGTATAAGCCAGTGTATCATAATTATTTTTTTTTAATTTTATATGTATCTTACAGGGAACTGAGGGTATCTATCTGTCCGTTTCTTTTGTCCAGCTACCCATCCATCCTCACAAGATTCTTTCCTTTACTATAACAGTATTTACAGTCTAAGGACTTCATGCAAAACTTTCCAAATTTGTGTCTCCAATGAACAGATTCTGGAACCAGTAAAGTATTTTGTTTTTAAGCATACTACCATGTAAATCACCTCTTAAAAACCTTTAAGATTCCCTTGAAATGGTCTTCCAGAATTAGAAAAGCCAGAATCGACACCAAACTTGTCTGTGGGTTGTGTCTGGTGTTACAGCTCATCTTCATTGGCGTAAGTGGGCCTGCGCTGCAATACCGCCAGTAAGCAGTGGACTACTTTGGCACTGTATTTGGAACATGTCAGCCATGTTTTCTCTATTTCTGGGCAAACCCCGTAGGGTTTATGCTAGTGGCAATACAGGTGTCAAAAAAACCCAAAAAACATTGGGCCCCATTTATCAACATTGTCTTTTTTTTGCCCATAGCAATTGATCAGAGCTTATCTTCAATTTTGTGCAAATAAAAACTGCATTTTGATTGCTTTGGGGAACAAGGCCAGTTTTTCTGTTTTTGAAGCCTGGTGACGGACTACGGCCCATTGTAGGAATATAAATGTATGGTATATTGTGATTTTGTTTGACAAATGTCTTTATGGCCCTTATTTCACGTCTGTACTGCACTAGTGCTTATGTTGTATTAATCACTCAAAAACCACCAGGTTTGGCACTGGGCCATTTTTCCATTCACTTTGCTGTGAAGGCATCAAACTGTATGACTGCATGTTAATATATGCAATAAGATATAATGTGCAATCACAGACTGTGAGACATCTTATCTTTAGGTTATTAATTATCAAGCATATGTGTAATCTTATTATCTGTAACCGTCTCACCGCCATATTTTATATGTATTATGTCATGGTTATATTAAAAGCTCTGTCCTGAGATGGTTGATATGAGTGTAGGGAGTTGGATACCATTCAATCTTTTTATACATATATAGATATAATGAACCATGTTTTATTTAAATAGTGTCTCTTCCTGCAGATAACTTATCCTTTAAAGTGAAAATTACTTTTGTCTGATTTCTTATCTTCTTTCAAGTATTGTCAAATCAGCCACTTAGTTTCTTCAGCTTATGTCAAATGCTATATCCAGAGCAGGCAATGATTTACCAACGGGTTAAGAGAAAAGTCATCTGAAGCCACTGATTTGGATGTGTGCAGCGTTCTACTGAGTTTATCTGACACATGATGCTGGGGAGAAGGATCTGGCATGGATCTTGATGCCCAATCCTTTTCTTCTCCCTGTAGATCAGCTAGCACCATAGATGGTAGCCTCTGGCTCTATCTCTACATCATAAACAATAAAGATCCTATTGATTTAAGTGCAAGAAGAGATCTTAAAAACTGCAAGGATTTGATAAAGGAAGGAGATTGGAAACATGTAAGTACTTTCTAATAGACACTGGATCCGTCACCCTGTGGTAAGCAAGACAAAAGAAGAAAGAAGTATTACTTTGTCACCTAGGGTCAATTAGGAATTAATCTAAGTGGCAGAGAATTGCTGTGGTTCACCTTGCTAGTCAAGAGGGCTCACTGTCATGCAGAAAGCCACATACGACATATTTTATCAAGACCCACTGATCAGCACTTTGGTAGATGCAAATGCACCTGACTTAGCGGTACTCATTAATTTAAAGGTGTTTGTCCTTGTGAATGATTACTTTGAATAAGTAATCATGATCCCAAAGGGAAAACAAATTGCTGCTACTCCATTTACAATGCCCTAGAGCTATTTTAAAATCTACTAAAAGCACAAAAAAGGTTTCAGGTTTGTTGTGGGTAGGTTTCAAGAACTTCATGCTTGTCACAAAATAAAAGGGAATAGAAAAATGTGACCAACCAAGCGTTGTACTTTAAGGGGTTGTCTCACTACATTGATTCATCTTACCTGAGTCCTGTTTTCTTTGTTTCATTTTGAATTCAGGGGCGTGTTTACTGGCTTCTACTAGGCTGCAGTGGAAGCCAGGTCTGTAGCTATAGCAACCAGTGCTGGCAGCCTATCATGAGAGATTGAACAGGTCTGTCGCTATAGTGACCTGAGGAGCTGATGTAGTCCATACAAGAGGGGATATCTAGGAATAGGTAGGACATTGTTAATGGACATATATTGCAAAGTGACTTGTGTTTGCAAGATTTTCAACATTAAAAGCAATCCTTATAGTTAAGATTAAGATAGTTAAAAGCAACCCCTTTAAACTAGGCCATGTACAGGTATGTGCAAAGATGAAGAAAATAGCAGCAAGTCCAACCTCAGAACTCGCCAATTTCTCCCAACCATACATTACGCATTATACATGCATGTCGTATTAATAACAGTTTGGTTTACATGGATGGACTTGGTCAACCAAAGTGAGAGCTACTTCATATTAGCTGCTCTCCAGTTAGTTCTAGATAAGATTTGACCTGTACTATCCTGGTGTTGACCAACTAGGCTTTGGGTTACCTTTGTGTGATCGATTGATATTTTGCTTTGTGTTGTCTCTGTATAGGTGACCAACTAAGCTTTGGATTACCTTTGTGGGATCTGTTTGATTTTCTGTTCTTTTTATTGTGTCCAGTTCTATGAAAACATGAACTGAAATTTTTTGTAGACCTTACTTATCTAAATGAAACATCAGTATTCACTTACAATATCCTGTAGGGCTAATGTGCAGAAACATGTGTTTATAGAACCATTTACATTTTTTTCACACTAAAGCTTGACTTATATGTGGGACAGAGCTATCATTTAAAACCTAATGAGACTTCAGTAGGGCTGTGGTCCTCTCCAATGATAGAGGTGGAATATCACGTATGGTGGTGATGTCCCCACAGAACCATTTATGCAAGTACTATAATCCAAAGATACTTAAGACGGAAGGTAAGCCATTGGTTAAATACTAAAAGTAGTATATATCTTGCTTTTGGGCTGTTTACAGAACATGTAAATACTATGTGTTTCTCTTGTGCTATAACCTTGTAAACAGCTGTTTTATCGGTTGTGATGTTTCTTGCTGTTCTCGTTTTGTTTTCTATTACTTTTTTATTACGATTTGACATTTTCAATAAATATCTTTTTTTAAAATAACAATGTGTATGTATTTTACTTTTCTTTACATTTTATGCTGCCGTTATAGTGCTTTAAAGTGAATAGTCATTTTATGTCCAAAATGCTCCGCTGATTTATTTTGTTAATATCTCCTGGTAGCGATCAGAGCTCAATTTTTGTCATGTGGCTCCAAATACATACAAAAACATATAGGTAGTGGGGTTATCTGAGCTTGTAGAAAATACAGAAAAGTTCCTAAATGTGTCTGAACTAGCCTTAATAATTTAGAACCAAAGGAGCATCTCAAAACTAGAGTAACTAAACATTGTCCTTAATGAAGACCAAAGGGATGGGATAAGGAGTTGGGAGTATGTTACATAAATTAGTTATCGGATTAAAGGATTTTTATTGAATTTTTACAGATAACATTACCACAGGGTGATTCAAAGTCTCCATCTACCTTGGCCCATACTGCATTGTGCTAATAAGGAAAAAAAAAACCTGTAATCATGTGCAGTGTTTAGCTGATCAGTAATATTTACTCTTTATTCCAGGTCCACAAAAATATATATGTATAACTCCACTCAAAGGATTGCATTAGTAAGAGGACTTACAAATGGTTAAAAATCCTCACCTTGCCACACTACTTTAGAGTCTTCTTTAAGGCCTCATTCACATGGCTGATTTGGGGACGGATTTCAGCCGTATTGCGCGCCGTATTGTGTTCCAATACGGCTGAAATCCGTCCCTGTCATTACGGTAATCCACAGTTCTCATAGAGAACTTTGGATTCCGTCTCCATAGTGACATGCACATTATCCTGGCGGGATAAGCGCCATGGATAACTGATATCTATGGGGCTGGCGAGCAGCCACTCCCCCACCCTCCCCCACCCGGCCCCGCCCCCGCTGCCCGACAGCCGGCGTAATTGCGGGCAAAATACGTCCCCGCAATTACGCCGGCTATAAGCCGTGTGAACTTTGCCTAAGACCTGGTATGAGACACATGCAGTCTGTTATGTGAGAGTGTATATATGTAAATCTAATATACCGTATATACTCGAGTATAAGCCGAGTTTTTCAGCAGAAAAAATGTGCTGAAAAATACCCCCCTCGGCTTATACTCGAGTCACTGTCGGCGTTTGGGCGCTGCGATGGCCCGTGCGCCGACAGGGACGCTTCAGCTATATGCGACTCCTCAGGGAGCGCATATAACTGAAGGCCGAGTACCTGACAGCGTCTGGGCACTGCCGTTGCCCGTGCCCTGTCAGCAATCTCTTCCCCTGCATGCGACTCCTCCGGAGCGCATACAGGAGAAGATACCACTGGGGAGCAGAGAGCGAGCGCTCCGTGCTCTGCAGTGGACTCCGGGCGGCCGCAGACTCGCGGCTGTCCGGAATTTCTGGCACAGGTAGCGTGTGTCATCACGTTGCGTGCGCGGCCTGATGACATCACCCGCCTGTGCCGAGAAGACAGAGGAGAGCGCGCGGGAGGCTGGACAGTGAGGAGCGAGGTAAGTGGCTGTTATTTTGTTTTAAAATCCTACCTACACCTGCCTATAGCCTGCGTATACCCTGCCTATACCTGCCTAGTACTGCCTATAGCCTGCCTATACCTGCCTAGTACTGCCTATAGCCTGCCTATACCTTGCCTATAGCCTGCCTATACCTGCCTAGTACTGCCTTTAGCCTGCCTATACCTGCCTATAGCCTGCCTATACCTGCCTAGTACATAGTTACATAGTACGGTTGAAAGAAGACACATGTCCATCAAGTTCAACCAAGGGTGGGGAAAATGTGGGTGATGGGAGAGAGACAAGGACATTAAGCCCAGCCCCCCCCAATGGTTATTGCCCTTGAAACCCACAGGCAAGGAACCAATCTGCTCCCGTGGAGACCGTATCTCTGACCCCCGAGCCTCAACCAGCCAGATCCAGAATTTGACATAGCTACGTACGCATTTATATCTTTAGTTCTCCAGGTAGGTATCTACGCCTTTCTGAAAATCGTATACAGTTCCTGCATATGTGACCAGTCCTTCAGGCAGGCTATTTCCACAGATTCACAGTTCTTACAGTGATTGAACGCCTTCTCCTCTGGAGATATTGAATCCTTTTTTCTAGTCGAAGGGAATGTCACTTGCTTTTGAGGGGCTTCACTTGAAATAATTTTTCCCATACTTTTATGTACGGGACATTTATTATTATTTGTAAGAGGACAAAAGGGATTGTGGTGGACAGAGATACTGTGTCAACAAGGACCCTGGCATTGGTGAGGCGTGAAAAACTGTAATTTCAGGTTGTAAGCAGCGATAGGTTTGCTGACAATACGTTTTCTGTATAGTCATTGTGCAGAGCAAATAAGTCTGGGTATGGATTTTCACAGGATGACAGTCATAGAGTTGGGGTGGGGGATGACCAGCTCCACATCTTCAGGGTCCAGGCATGATTTGGTGTTGCTGTATGTAAGCCTTGGAGATCAGGTGGGATGAGGGGTGATTGATTGTCTGTGATGTGGGAAGAGTTATGAGGTTGTGATACAGATGATCCAGGAACAGACTTTACACGCCAGTTCAAGCATGGAGACAAGGGAAGCCTGAGCAGGCTTATCTGAATCACTAGGACTGCAATCTGTCTCAGTGTCCCACAAGACATGTGTTAAAGACCCTTTTGTTTCTCATGTCATTTTTGGTTGAGGGGTAAAGCCCACAGTTTTATGTTGTGTCTGTTATTTAAAGGCTGAAATTAAACGCCTGGTTGCGGGACCAGATTTAAAGGACTGGTCTGTCTCTCCTCTACCACGAGCTGTTCCCTTAAAATGGTGGAGGTATTGCAACGGAATGGGGCATCTATCTCGGCACTGGTTGTGCTGCAATTACAACAGTAGCATAGAAAACGTTTGAGCAGCGACATTTAAAGGAGTTCTGGACGCCTCAAAGTTTGCTACTACTATGTGTTGAACGCAGTTTTTGCCTGAACGAGGACTCGTTGTGGCTGTTGGTGTTTTTTTTTTTGTGGTTGTTGTTTGGACAATAGTAATGGCCTGGGTTAAGGCTGCAACTGAGATCTCCACTACATCAGTCCCTCCATGGAGGAGCTAATTTTAATACACCTAGTGCATGCAAGTGCCCAGCAGCAGCCACATGGACGAAGCAAACCCAAGCAAGCTAATTATGGATCCATGAGGGGCTCAGAGGGGAAAAGCCTGAAGCCTCCAGTGACGTGGACTGTACATAATGCCCCTCGAATGTGTGTGTGAGGGAAAGTAGTTAAGCGTTGCCAAAGAAAGCAGATACTGGTGGAAGATGTCGAGAGTACCTCACTGGGTTTGATGCAGGTTGGCCCACACAGAAACAGCTAACCAACGGGTTAATGGGCAGAGGTATTATGCTCCATTTTCAAACCGGGGAGCCCGGATGGCTTATGTTACATTACCTACAGGGATGCTATGATACCCAAACAAAAAAATAATTGAAAGCAGAATATCCTGGCACGACTTGGGGTTACACCTGGCGGTACGGGCCTCAGCAGGTCCACCAATGGACTTATCCGTTCGACCTTCCTATGGACAAGCATACCAGGTCCAGATTGTTCTGATTTTTTTCATTCTGGTGCAAAAATGGTCAGCAAGATTATGCACCCCGCGCTCATGATGGTGTCAGAACCAGTAGTCTGATCGGTTCATACATTCACTGCCAAGGACCTATCAAGACCTGGGTGGCGCCCAGTGGCGGACCTCCACAGTCAGTCGATAGCCTGGTGATTTGGGTAGAACGATTTCACACTCGCCGAGACGCCCCGTGGCCCTGCAAGAGGGACCGTTCAGAAACAGTCCGTCTACTTGGGGCAAGCTCAAAAGAACTCGGAGGAAAGAAAAGGACAGCAATGGGTTCTTCAAGCAGAGTCGCCCTAAAGGCAGGGTGCGGTACCAGAAACCCGCGAAGCAAGGGGACTCGGCGATGGTGGTTTGTTGGGTTGTCATGCCCCAGGACATAAGGGTTTCCCAGTGCACACCAATACTAAGAACCCAGTTAGATTTGCTCGATCAGGACGGCGTTTTTCGCTGTTGCTCACACCAGCATGTGGCAGCGGTCTCCCCTGCACGGAGAAGGGCCCCAGTTACTGCCACTGGACGGTCAATGGGACTTTGGTTGTCAGGACTATTGACTCGGGCGCGAGTTCTGGGTAACGCTCCTCTCTGCCTCTTTTTAACTTGAGTTGATCCTGGAGGAGGAGAATTGGTGTTACCTGTATTTCATGGTGACACTAAGGTTACACAGTGGCCCAAGGTGACCATGGAACAGGCAAGGGGGTCAGGTCCCACCGGTAGGGGTGGGATCCGTGATTTAATGTTATGACGTTATTACTCGGGCGGGATTTTCCATTGTTCTGGCCCTCACTCTGAGGATTCGTGCACCTACACACGGACACCCCTTCGCCTACTCAGGAGCCCTCCTACAAGCGTTGCGTCACCCGTCGGGGACCGAGCAATGAGGGTGAAACCGTTAGTTTTCCATTTCCTGTTGTTAATTGGGGACAATGAGGGGGAAAACCCTTGACGAGGCAAGTCCGATTTAGAGGTGTCTCGGGAAAACAACTTGGGGTCTGCCCTCAACTCAGGATGGTGACCTTGAGAGCAGGGACCGAAGTTAGTGATGTAGGTGGGATAGTCATATGGGGTACCACTGGAGCACGTGGTGGAAAAAAGTACACCGAATTTTGCCAATGAACGGGGAGACCTGCTTATTATACGGGATGGACCAAAACATCAGGATCGTGGATGGGTTAGAACAACTTCGTGGTGGCCTAAATACCATACCGGAGATGGGTGTGGGATCTCCTGGCCCACTTCACGAACGTCGTTAGGGGGACATTTGGGGTCAATAGGAATGACTCCAGGAAAGGATCCATTAAGTAGACTTTCGTATTCGGGACGGTAGCTGTACCGACAGTGTCCAGAATTATTGTCAGTCCCTGCCTGTATGCCAGAAGTCACCCCCGGTAGCCCCAATCTGAGCACCCTTGATACCCTCTCTCACACGATTATGCGAGGGGCCTTTTGATATGAAAATTGCCATCGGTACTTGGTGGCGAACCCTGGTGAAGTCAGCCAGAGGGACAACAGTATATTCCTGGTCGTGGTCAATTATGCAACCCACCGCATGTGTAACCAGAGGCAAGTCCCACTCTCAGAAAATACTTCTATACAAAAGGCATAAGCCAAGGAGGTTGTTCAGATGTTTTCCAGGGTATGGGAAATACCTAGGAAATTCTCGGGACTGATCAGGGGACCCCGTTCATGTCGAGGGTGATGCCACAGGGAATCTCTGACTAAACAGTGTTTACAAAGTTACCAAGCTCTGCTACCTCTGTCTTTATCATCCACAGACAGACGGAACTGGAATCGAAACGTTTTAAACAAGATCATAGAAGGCTATGTTAAAACGAGTAGTGGACGAAGGATGGTCTCGAGAATGGGATTATCTAGAATACCTTATCTGCTGTTTTCCATCAGGGAGGTGCCACAAGCACATCACAGGTTTTCCCCATTCGAGTTGTTATATGGCAGACCACACCCAGGGGTTGTTGGATGTTGCAACGGGAGACCTGGGGAAGGGGCGAGGTCACTCCGTATAAGAGTGTATAGAGCATATATTCCCAGAATTGCCAGGGATGAGAGATAGCCCACGTGATGCATGATTGTGAGTGGAGCATCTCTTCAGGCTCAGGAGGCCCAGGCAAAGGAGGTCTATAATAGGTCAGATCCGTCTAGGCAGTTTAAACCGCCGGAGAATACGAGATCTGGTGCACGGTACCCACATTAGAAAGCAAGTTTCTCGCAAAATGGCAAGGTGGTGTGCCATATGAAGGTAGTTGAAAAGTGTGA
The DNA here is from genome assembly GCA_025379985.1 of Phyllomedusa bahiana. Taxonomy (NCBI): domain Eukaryota; kingdom Metazoa; phylum Chordata; class Amphibia; order Anura; family Hylidae; genus Phyllomedusa; species Phyllomedusa bahiana. The sequence continues at coordinate 88,748 of JAODAL010002239.1, read as the reverse complement.
GCGAAGGTTGTAATTTACAGGGTATCAACACAACCAGGCAGTGAAGGGAATAAGAGCCCTACCAACGTGTATCATGTGATATCTGTTGAAACCTGGAAAGTTAGGGAACCCCCTAGAAGTCCCTCGTGCGCTGTGGCCACAACGAACACCAGCCCATTTGAGGAGGTCAAAGTCGGCCGGAGAACCCTGGCGCGACCAACTCAGAAGCAGCAGTTTGTAAACAGTTGCTCCTTCTACAGAATAGTAGATTTATTCTACAGAATCCCAGTCGAACCACAGTCGCTCGAGCATGAGATAATCACTGCCCCAGGTGAGGGTCAAATTTTATAACCCTAATAGGGTGCCCGAGGCATGCACAGGAAATCATGCAGAAGGACGAGTCAAAGGACTGTCTTGGCCCTAGGGGTCAATCAAGGAAATCAAAACAACGGCTGGGCTGGTCTAGTCCCATAGTACTCCGTCCGATAATGCCCCAATGGGGAATCGGCGATTTTTGTAACGACTATGTAAAACTGAAACGGAGGTGTCGCTTCAAGGTAGAGGTTACCCCCATGCCCTGGTAGATGAATTGATGAGAGATGGGTACAGCTCGATATATCAAACCTGGATCTTACCAAAAATAAAAAAAAAAATGGGGGGGGGGGTATTGGCAGATTCCTTTTTCAAAGGAGGCTAAGGGAGAAGACAAGCCTTTCCATCTTTTTACTCACACCATGAAGGTCTTTTCAGTAAGTCCAGATGCCTTTTGGCTTATCAGGGCAGCCTCGGCCCACATTCCCAGAGGGCCATGGAACGGGTGTTGCGTCCCCACAGGAAATATGCGGTCAGCCTATATGGATGCACAATAGTCATTTTAGTCGCAGGATGACGGGAAAGTCATCCTGTCTAAGGTTAAGGCTGTCACATTGGGGCTTTAAGGAAGGGGGTTTCAACGGTTTTTAACCCCAGCAATAGCTCGGCATAGGGGAATGGAAGCAGCCCGGTACTAAGGGTACATCATGGCGCCGTGAGTGATCGCAAACCTCAACTCAATATAAGTTGGAAAGCGCCATTCCAAAGCATGGCCCCAGACCCCAGAATCAAAAAACAGTGTAGGTGCGTTCCTGGGATTGGTGGGGTACTATAGACGGTTCATCCCAATTTCGACAGGAGATAGCGGTATCCCTCAACGACCTGACGAAAGGAGCCGCGCTCAATATAAATGGTCCCAAGATGCTGATGATGGCGGGCATTTCGCAAAAAACTAAAGTCAGCCCTCTGTAGGCAGCGTGTGATTGTTACTGCCCCGGATTGTTAGCAATGGAGTTCTGTGGTTCTCAGACAGATGAGTCGGAATGCAGGGGTTAGGGGCTGTGTTGTCTCAGGTAGTAAATGGAGAAGAGCACCCGGGGTAAGTTATATGAGTAGGATAGTTGTCCCCGGCAGAGTAGAATTACTGATAATCGAGAGGAAAGAGGGCCTGCCATTAATGTGGGCCTGGATTCCCTGCGTTACTACCTACTGGGCGCAGGTTTTAGGTTGGTGTCAGTCATGCCCACCTCAGTGGGCTAAGAGAGAAAGAAAGGGAAGAAATGCCGGGTACACACGCTCGGTTCTGGCCCTGCAAGATTTATCATACTTCTCTAAGTAGAACCTCGTATTCGAGGAAAGCTTACAGGGTAATGCAGATGCCATGTCAAGGGTGCAATGCACGATGAGTAAAAGGTGCCCAGAACCACCGGTCCTTGGGGCAGAGGGGGGGGAGGGTATGTAAGGGACAACGGGATTGTTGGTGGACCAGCAGATATGCTGTCCACCAATGACCCTGGCATTGGTGAGGTGAAAACCTGTAGATTTCAGGTGTGGTTTCAAAACAGCGATAGGTTGCTGACATACAAACACAAATGTTCGTTTTCTGTTAGTATGCTTGCAGAGCAATAGTCTGGGTCTGTTTTCACAGGAGCCAGTCATAGAGTGGGTGGGTGACTGCTCCCACATCTTCAGGCGATTTCCAGGCAGATTTTGTGTTGCATGTATGTAAGCCCTGGAGATCAGCGCTGGCATTGAGAGGTGTGATTCGATTGTCTTGTGATGCTGGGAGAGTTCTGAGGTGTGTCCAGAGATCCCGAGGATACCAGACTACACGCCAGTCTCAGCTGGAGACAAGGAAAGTCCTGGAGGCTTACTCTGCAACACGAGGACTGCAAGTGTCCCACACGGACTGTGTAAGAACTCCTTATTGTTTTCCTTCAATTTTGGCTGAGGGTAAGCCCACTGTTTTATGTTGCTGTCTGGTTTAAAGGCTGAAATAACCGCCTGTGTGCCCATGAAACAGATCTAAAAGAATGTCCTGTCTCACCATACAACCGAGCTGTCCTTAAATTTTTATATAAATGAATTTCATGTCCACGCCATGTAGGTCTTTTCTCAAGACTAAATGTGTTCAATTCTATAACCTTCCTCAAAACTAAGATGCTCCATTCCCCTTATAAGTTTGGTTGCTAGACTTATGTACTCTCTCTAGCTCCATTCATCTCTTCTATAAATGGGGCCTAGAACACTTGAACAGCAATTCTAAGTGGAGGACCGCAACCAATGCTTTGTTCACAGCGGTAGAATTACCTATCCTTCCCGTCCCGCGAGTTCCATGCCTCTTTTAATACACGCCAATAATCTTACATGCCCTAGAGGCAGCTGATTGACATTGCATCTGTTCTGTAGTTTCTGATCTACAAGACAAGCCCAGTATCTTTATCAACAAGCGATTCTCCAAGTTTTTCTCCCCTTAGGGATCATTTAAAGTCCTGTAGATTTATTTCTCCCCAGATGCAGAACCTTACTCTTATCCACATTGAACCTCATTTGCCAAGTGGATACCCAAGCACTCAGTGTGTCAGGTCTGCTAGCAATTTATGTGATCTTCCAAGATTGCACTACTGCATAGCTTGGTGTAATCTGCAAAAATCGAAAACCAAGTGCTATCAATCCTTCCACTATATCTTAATAAATACTCATTAAAATAAGAGAGGACCCAAATACTGAGCCCTGCGGCACACCAACTCACAACCGGGGGACCACTCAGAGTAGGAGTCATTTACCACCACTCTTGAGTACGATCAGCAGCCAGTTTTTAATACAATTACACACTGTTATCTCTAACCCAATGGATTCTAATTTACCCACAAATGCTTATAAGGTACAGTCGTCAAATGCTTTGCAAAGTCTAAAAACACAATATTCACAGCTGCCCCGCTATCCAGACTTCTACTCACCTCCTCATAGGACAGAAACTGTTAGATTGGTCTGACAGCTTCTGTCCTTAGTAAATCCATGCTGGCAATCACTAATAATATTGTGTTTGTCAACATATTCCTGTATATAGTCCCTTATGAGCCCCTCAAACATTTTTCCCACAACAGATGTTAAACTTACTGGTCTATAATTACCTGGGCAAGTACTGCCTATAGCCTGCCTATACCTGCCTAATACTGCCTATAGCCTGCCTAAGGGACCTATACCTGCCTATAGCCTATCTAGGAGGACCTATACCTGCCTAGTACTGCCTATACCTGTCTATAACCTGCCCTAGGGGGACTATACTGCTATAGCTGCTATGGCGGGCAATTACCTGCCTATAGACCTGCATTGGGGGATCTATACTGCCTTAACAAGCCTATAGCCTGCCTAATAGCTGGCCTAATGAGGTACTATGCTTATGGAGGCAATTACCTGCCTATATGCTGCCTAGGGGAAACATATAGGCTGCCCTATACCAGCCTATCGGGGGACATTAAAACTGCCTTATACATGCCTATAACTGCTTACCCCATTGGGGGACATTAAATGCCTATACATCCTATATCTGCTATGGGGGACAGTAAACTGCCTTATGGGGGACAATTAAACGGTCGTATTCCAGCCTATAATCTGCCTCATGGGGGACATTAAACTACCGATACTGGCTATGGGGGACATTAAAACTGCCTATGTATTTTATTGGTATCTATTTTTATTTTTTTTAAAATTCACCAGGTAGCCGCGCATTTTCCACCCTAGCTTATAATTGAGTCAATAAGCTTTCCCGTTTTTTGTGGCAAAAGTAGGTGCCTCGGCTTATACTCGGGTCAGCTTATACTCGAGTATATACGGTAAGTCTTTAATAATACAAAAAATTTAATTACTTTCAAAAGGGGAACATTAATGTTGGGATTATGTGGGTGAGGTCCGGGGTGTGTATTACTGTGGTATATATATATATTATATATATATCTATCAATTATCTGTATATAACTAAATGTTATTTGTTATACTTTAGTTAATAAAGTATATATGTCACTCTCTACTTTTTGACATTATTATCAGTATTTTCAGTACAAATTTGACATTATTATGGTGGATATTGAGGTTAGACATAACGGTCATTCCTTTGTAGGAAAGTTTTACTTTCTTGTATCTATTTATATTTTAAACCCTATTAAAGCCCTCCTTGGCCTGTATGACCCTAATGTCCTAAATTAAACCACCGCAAAAAGGGCAACCCCATCAGGATCTTGCCCTATGAAGCACTGTTCACTACACTAACCCTAATATGGGTCACAAATGGTCCCTAAAAGGGGTCTCTATTAGTTGGTATTTAGGCCATCAGGGTCATATAGGCCAAGTAGAGCTTTAATAGGGTTTATTCCCTCGCTTTATACTTATGTAGACCTGACCCTGTATACTTGGACTAATAATATTGTTGCACCTTTGGAAGTAATTGTATACTTTTCTTTATCTTTCAATATTTTTTGGTTCTTCTTCGGCACTTATCTACACAGATTTTAAATATATTATTAAAGGCTATGTTTTAAATTTACATCTATCAACTTTAGTGTTGAGCGATTATTATCGACAAAGTTGAAATCGGCACGGTATTTACGTTGTTCGGATTTTTTAAAATCACGCTGATTAATTTAGGTTACAATCTGTGCTTTAATACTATTAATATCGCGCCATTTCGGCAACTTCCTGTCATTTTGGCGGACAGCAAATCAGCTTACAGAATAGAGCAGGGGTGAGCTGTAGTGCTGCGATGTCATAAACTGTGATGTGTATGTTGCGATTGGCTGGAAAAATCACGATGACCTCGTTTTACATAGAACAGTCTTCCTGTTCTGATCGTGTGTCGTCAAGGTATATCAAAGCAGTAGGACGTGCGCTCTTGCCTCTGTGCAAATAGCTCAGCGAAATTCTATTCTATTTGTTCACAGAGACAGCTCTAATTTTCAGCTGTGATCCTTAGAACTTATGTAGATCAGAGATTTGCGATTTTAGGTAGTCTTAGGCGAGAATTTTAAAGGAGCAAGTCTACCGCTGTTTAAGTCGCGGGTGGGGGGGGGAGGGAAAGCGGGAGAAACACAGACAAGCTCTTTAAAGAATACTGATATTGTGCACCCAGACTTAGTGTTAGGACATTGCATCTGCAATTTAAGCGTTTTTATAACAGTTTTCTGTTGAAATATTTACTTGGAGTATTGGGCAGGGCTGAACTTATATTAGGGATACAGAGCTTTTCTACTAAACTGCAGGTCTATCTAGTTAGGTGCCAAAATCCACGTTTATTATCCCGATTACATTTCAGATACGTGTTTTTTTCACTTTGGACGCAGGCCTGCTTTGTTGATAGAGCCACTTGCAGTTAAAAATTTGAATCCATTATTTTGTAGTCACAACAGGTGTATTGATAGGTGCCAAAAATACCTTTTTATTATCGTTTTACATTTCGATACGTGTTTTTTTCACTTTGCCCAGGTCCGCTTTGTTGATAGAGGTACTATGCAGTTAAATTTGATTCCAGCAATTTGTAGGTAGTCACCACAGGTGTATTGATAGGTACCAAAATTAGTTTATTATCCGTATACATTTCAGATAGTAGTTTTCTTTCACTTTTGCCCAGTCCAGCTTTGTTTATAGAGGTACCTTGCAGTTAAATTTGAATACCAGCAATTTCGTGTAGTCACCACAGGTTATAGATAGGTACCAAAAATACAGTTTATTATCCGTATACATTCTCAGATACGTGTTCTTTCCACTTGTGCAAGGCATCTTTGTTTATAGGAGGTACCTTGCAGTGTAACTTTGAATCCAGCAATTTTGTTGTCACCACTGGAGAATTGTTAGGTGACAAAATACCTTTTATTATCCGTATCCCATTTCAGATCGTGTCTTTTTTTTCACTTAGGCCCTGTTCAGCTTTGTTGATAGATGGTACTTTGCAGTTAAATTTGATCCAGCAATTTTTCGTAGTCAAACAGGTGTATTGATAGGTACCAAAAATACGTTTATTATACCGTATACATTCAGATACGTGTTTCTTTCACATTTTGCCCGTCAGCTTGTTGATAGAGGTTACCTTGCAGTTAAATTTAGGTTACAGCATTTTGTTAGTCACCCACAGGTGTATTGATAGGTGCCAAAAAACACCTTTCCCCCCTTTATTATCCGTATACATTTCAGATTACGTGTTTTTTTCCAACTTTGGCGGAAGGCCAGCTTTGTGTGACAGGAGCCACCTTGCATGTTAAATTTGAATCCAGCAATTTAGTAGTCACCACAGGTGTATTGATAGGTGCCAAAAATACCTTTTATTATCCGTATACATTTCCAGATTAGGTGTTTTCATCACTTTTTGCCCAGTTCAGCTTTGTTGATAGAGGCACCTTGCACTTAAATTTCAATACGCAATTGTTTTGATTTGAGGGATTTGAGATTAGCTGTGATTTGCTGTCTTTTAATAAGAGGACGTTCCAAAACTCTTCCTTACCCACTCAAATTTTATTTTGAAACATGAGTGAAATGCAGGTGGAAACGAGCAAAGAGGGGGTAGGTCATGGTCGTAGAAGTATGAGAGCAAGGTTGCTACAGTGCTGGCGACAACCGCAGCCAGCGGATTGTCATTTGCAGGACCGTCAGGCTGTCATCGCTGGGTCAGGCCTGTGAATCTCGTAGCGAAACAGCGTCGCCAATCTGTTCTAAAGTGGTTAATGCACACCTGCAATCAGCTAGTTCTTACCTCCTCGTCGCCTCCCAGTCACTGCGCACAATTGTTGTCATCAGCATCATCGGCCATCCGGTTACCAAACATGAAGCGAAGGCAAGGACCAAAATGTCAATCGTGTTAACCAGCCACCTGTGGATAGTCTATTTCCTGATGACCTCTTTGATGACAAAATTGCCGGTTGGGGTCAGAAGGCATGTTTAAAAGATCAAGAGGCAAAGAGATGCCTTTTCTCTGCTCTGACGCCCATGTTTACTGATGTCATCAGGTAAGGAGGAGAAGGGAAAGCCGGTCAATCGGCAAAATTTCCGGGCGGTTGGCAATGCTTGTAGCCTCCGCAGCTCTGGAGAGAATGTAGCGACGAAGTACCTGGTGATGTTGATGATGAGTACATTGCGATCCAACGTGGTCTTTTCAGCAGAAATTTGCTTGCGAGATCGTTAGCGCTTATATGGACGAGGAGGAAGACGATGGGGTAGTGTCAGTACGGTTCCCCGCCCAAAAAGGAGAATCGAGGAACGGTCGCAGAAATTCCAGATGTCGCTGATATGATTCCGCAGCACGAGTTCAGCGGAAACCTGGCTCTATCGCCGTCAAAAAGGTCCGGACCTCTCAAGCCTGGCCTTCTTTGAGCAAGCCTCTGATTCACAGCGATCACGGAATGTCATGCCTATGCCGCCTTTGTCATAAACGCTTCAGTCAGAGGGCAAAATATTCTAAGGTGTTAACCACCACCAACTGTCTAGTCACATGCAGTGAAAGCATGAGATGATGAAATGGAGAGAATTCTGAGGCAACCACTGGCAAAAAGGGCCACACAACGCCGGCGCTTCAACCACTGTCCACCCTCTGTCTCCGCTCTCCTCCTCCTCCGCCATACACAAGCGTTACTCATATGCCCATGTCTCTTGGGAGTCATGATAATGGTTTCAGCCTCCCCAGCTTCAGCCTCACAGCTCAGCTGATTCCAACCGAGTGAAGTACCAGACCAGCAACAACAGAGACCCATCATACCCTCCTTATCCATCCCCCCAGTTTGACGACTTGCACACGTACAGGGCCAGTCTACACCACCTTCTTTTCCCAGGTTTGGGAGCAGAAAAAAAACATTTTAAACAAAACCACCCCAAACCCAAAAAGCCAAAATGTCGCATTGCCAGTTGTGGCCTTGGGAAATTTCCCTTTTCCGTTGGTGGACACAGTGGGTTCCGCCACGTCAGGCCCCTTCCCTCCCCCCAATACAGATCCCGGCGGCTTTTTCTTTTCCCAAAAAGCCGTCCCTCCCTGGCCAGCCGGTCACAAAAATTTTCAAGTGGTTGTCTGCATCTGTGTGGGGAAAAGTCCATTGACCACCGACACATGGACTATAAGCACCCCAAAGGCCCAATATCTCTGTGACAGCTCAGGGGTGGCTGGGGGGATGTCTTGGGGGGTGACGGGGTTCAGGCTGGGTGCACGCTCTTAAAACCAAGGGTGGTCGGGGCTCTTTCCCCCCAAGGTCCTCGGGTTGGCATCACTGCCCAGAGAAACCGGGCCCGTGTTAAAATTAATCTGTCTTGGGACTGTCCACACACGGGTCAGGAGTGTGGCGATTCCGCAACGAGACTGGCGCGGGTGGGGAAAGAACCTTGTCCCAGGCAAGGGTGATGTGCGATAAGGGTCAAAACCCTTCTGGGGGTTTTAAGTCGGTAGGCTGGAGCACACCCTTGACGGGGACATGTCATGAACCTTTTGTCGCCCCAGAAATTTCAAAAGGCTACCCGGGTCTGGATTGCGAGAAGGTCGGGGTCTGGTTCGCCTTCCCCGTTGCCCCCTGCTTGTCCCGCCTGGCTGGTTGCGGGGTAGCTTGCTCCCCGCAACCGTCTCATTGTTTGATGGGGGGGAAACCGCTGGAATTCCCCCTCCATGCCCAGCGATTGGGAGCGCGAAATGCCTTTTGCAGTACGAAATGACACATGGCCGACAAGCACGGGGCGGACTTTGGGGTGTTTGCCCCGAGGGGGGGGGCAGGTAAAAAGAGCGCACCATCCTTCCCGTTTTAAAGAACCCACCAAAAGGGTCAGTGCGGAGATGCCCCTTGTCCGCAGACCCTTGTGGGATCTTATTCTGGAAGATCGGACACTCTGAAACAACGGGCCCCGCCACGGGGGGAGGGGGGGAGACGGACACAGATGGGGACACGGACCCTTTCTCTCCGCGAACCCCAAAGGCCCGACAGTTTCACAATTTTTTCGGTGTTATTAGGCAGGGGTTCGGGGCCCCAAGGCTGTGCAAGGGGCGCATAGCTCAGGGGGATATCGGGGAAGGGTCAGGGTGTGTTAAAGCTGTGGGGGAAAGGGAGGGGGAAAAAGGAGGTTTTCCCTGGAAACCGAGTTAGAGTCCTGTTGGAAAGGGGTTGGGGAAATTTTGAGGGGGAAGAGGAAGATGGGGAAGATCTTGCTAGTGCCCCTCGCCCCAGGGGTTGGGGAAATAAATATTTTAAAATGAGTGCGGGGGATGTAATTTTTAAAGATTGTTGGTTTAAAATTTTGAACAATTAAATGGGTGGCCACCCCCTATCCCGTTAAAAAAAAAAACTGATTTTTTAAAAACCCAAATAAGAGTAAAATGAGAAAGGGAGATTGGATTGAAAATTTGAGACATCTGTTGCGTCTGCTTCAGTTCCTCAAATGTCACGGTGAACAACTTAGCGACGTGACAGCGTAGAGTGCCAAGTAGCCTTAGCAGCAGCAGGGGAAGGTGGCGAAGCCTTTAAAGGGTGACTTGGCAATCTTATTTTCCACCTCCAAAGCATGCAAAGAGGGCCACAAAACAACCACTGAGGCAGTTAAAACATAGTGCACGATATCGCGTCTCAACCCGAGTTTTTGTATGTGTTCCGAAACCAATAACTTTTGGGTATCCAAAAATTTACAATGGCCGAGCCCCCGCCACGCCAAGGGTGTTGTCCCGCCAAGCCAGGTCATACCTGAGCGGACCCCAGACAGCTGGAGGAGCATTTTCAGCAAACGCACCCCCTTTCCACAGATAATGTGGTCGTTTGACTTTCATCAAGATGAATAGGGATGGATCTCTGTGAGGGTTTTGGCCCAATTGCGAGGTCACCGATTTTTGCCGGTTTTATTCACATTTCCTCTTCAAACAGAAATGGTCCTCTTGAAAACTTTTTTTTAAAATGATCATTTCTTACTGCAATTTTTATTCTCAGTTCCCAACAGTTCATTTTGCTGGTTTTGCTGTGAGGAGACTGTAAAAGACAGCAAGGTTTCATGACAACACCGTATTCAATTTACTCACTTTATCTTTAGAAGTTTTCGCATTGTCAATGGTTTTGAGGTCATGTTGCTGTGAGATACAGCTATAATCATGTTCCTTTGGAACAGAAATGTGGCTTCTAAGTGGCATTTCTCCATCACAATTTTTAATAGTGGCTGAGAAGTCATATTTATAATTTTTTGGGGTCATGTTGCTGTGAGATACAGCTATAATCATGGTCCTTTGGAACAGAAATGTGGCTTCTAAGTGGCATTTCTCCATCACAATTTTTAACAGTGGCTGAGAAGTCATTTTTATAATTTTTTGGGTCATGCTGCTTTGAAATGCAGCAATACTACAAGTCCTATTATAAAAAAAAATGTGGTTTCTAACAGACATTTGTTCTTCACAATTGTCAAGAGTGGCTCAAGGGTGATGGTGCTGTCAAAAACAGGAATAGGTATGACACTGTTAATGGACACATATTGCAAAATGACTTGTTTTTGCAAGATCTTTAACATAGCTAGCAATCCCTGTATTGAGACAACCCATTTAATACAATTAAAAAAAGAGAAACAAAGACATGGTGGGATTCCATCCTATTTTAAAAATGTGTTTTCTAGAATTTAACTACTAAAAAACTTGCATGTACAAAATAGCTGGTAAAAAAATTCCTCTGAATTGTACAAGGGAGGTACAGGAAGACTTGACCAGATGTAGGTTATTCAGAGGACATGGAGTATGGAGCACGGACAGAGAACAAAGAACAGAGACAATTTCCTCCAGCACGTTGAGTAAAATGAGAAAAAGAATGCCAAGAAAAAGGGCACCTGGGTGGAACAGGAGCGTTAACCATCAGTATTTCCAAGTATTTCCAAGTGAAGCTCAATTGGTCCGCACTCATATTTCCAGGTTTTGACTGTGTACTGAGGAAGGCAGGAGGTCTTACCTCACACTTCCGATTCCACACTCTGTTTCAGCATGACTGTTTTCGCTGCTGCATCATAAGGGCATTTTTACTGTGTTAACCCCTTAAGGACCAGGCGTTTTTTTTGGTGGCTTTTACGGCATTCAATCTTCGGTAAAAATATAATGTGTTATCTGTATTCTACAGGTTGTTACGCATGCGGCAATACCAAACATGTAGGCTTTTCTTTATGTTTTGGTACCGTAAAAAAATTCCAAAATTTTCTATTTTTGAAATTTGCGCCACGGCGCCATTTTGTGCGACCAATAACTTTTTTGTACTAACACCTACGGACGTCAGTGAGGAGGCCTTTTTTTGCGGGCTGAAGTGTACTTTTTATCGCTAGCAGTTTGAATGCATGCAACTTTTTTGATCATTTTTATTCCATTTTTTCAGTGACGTAAAATGACCAAAAAACGCAATTTTGGCGTTTGGAATTTTTTTTCTTCTACGGTGTTCAGTGTATGGGATAAATGATGTTATATTTTTATAGATCGGACTTTTTCAGATGCGGCGATAAAAAAATTTGTGTAACTTTTTTTTATTTTAATGATTTTATTTGTAAAATGGGGAAAAGGGGTGATTTGAACTTTTTAATACTTTTTTTTTTTCTTTGTACTTTAAAACGGTATTATTTTTTATTTATTTTTTTACTGTAACATTGAGGCCACCTATGGTACTTGACCACTACGTGGCGCGATTGTTAATACAACCTAATGCATTGCATAGGCAATGCATTAGGGTTACAAAGATGGGGGTTTTTCCCCACTTCCTGTCTGCAGGACGGAAGTGGGGCAAACGGCCAGGGTAAGTGACGGGAAGCCTTCACAAGGCCCCCCAAACCACCAGGGCCCGGTCGTCGGATCGGCGCAGCTATGCCGATGACCGTACCGATTGGTGCGCGGCACCGATCAGCGTTAATTCAGACGCCGCGGCCATCTTTGGTGCGGTGTCTGATGGGTAAAACAGCGGCAGCAGGCGGAGCCACCCGCCGGCGCTGTTTGCGGGTTGTTAGCGGCGATTTGCCGCTAACATAGGCGGCTGTGGGGGGGGGGTCGCGGCGCGATCCCTTGCAAAGCCCCTTAGTGGCCCCTGGGACTTATCATACGCCCAAGGTCTTTAAAGGGGTTAATAGATGACGGACACCAGCCTGGGCTCTCACCGCACCCACTGTAAGTCTGGCCTGGCAGGGGACCTCCATGTTAACAGATGGCTGACGGCAGCACTGGCTCTCACCGTTAGGGGCAATCAGGAGAGCTTCAAATTTCTCTAAAAAATCTGATTTTGAAAAAGGTGATTTCTGTGAGGTTAAGTAGTTTCAAAAAGGGCCCCAGGGCTGGAACAAAATTGCACAATTTGAGGCTTAAAATTTTCGGGGGCTGGAGTCACTATGGGGCCCGCATCATTGATTCAGGGGAGTCTGCCCCTAATCACTGAAGAAGGATTTGGAGGAAAAATAAAACCATTGAATTGATTGGCTGAATCACTCCAGAAGCCAGGGGGGCAAAGGGTCTTCTCAACTAAGAAGTGTTTTGGGGATGATTTGGACATTTTTATTACTTATGGGGTGGGGCAGCGAATTAAAACCATCTACACGTGTAAAAAATACCTTTAAAAACTGCAGGGAGGGGTGTATGTTGTATGTTATCACACTTGGAAAAAAAAGCAAAATGATAATAATGTAAAACTATAATAAACTTCCAAAAAATAAATTCTGTAAACAAATGTCAGTTACCAAAAAATATACTAATTGACAGTCACTGTACAAAATTGCATAGTGCCACTTTGTGATCTGTGGGTCAAACAGGTTTAGGGGGCATGCTGTGGCCCTGGACAGGGATAGTCAATGTCCAGTGAAAATAAAATGGGGGGTTGAAAAGACTCCCATTTCCGGCACTTTTTAATCTGTGGGTCAGGGCAGGTTTAATGGTCATTCTGCGGTACAGAACGATTAGTTATGTCCAGTTTAACTAAAATGGTGTTCAAAAAACTCTTTTTCCCATCACTTTTTAATCTGTGGGTCAGACAGGTTTAATGGTCATACTGTGGTACAGAACAGGTATAGTCAATGTCCAGTTCAACTAAAATGGTGGTTGAAAAACTCCTTTTCCCAGCACTTTTTAATCTGTGGGTCAGACAGGTTTAATGGTCATACTGCGGTACAGGACAGATATAGTTAATGTCCAGTTCAACTAAATGGTGTTCAAAGACTCCTTTTCCCGGCATTTTTTAATTTGGGGGTCAGACAGGTTTAATGATCCTACTGCGGTCCAGGACAGGTATAGTCAATGTCCAGTTCAACTAAAGTGGTGGTTGAAAGACTCCTTTTTCCAGCACTTTTTAAATGTGGGGGTCATGCAGGTTTGGGGCTCATGCTGTGGCTCAGGACAGGTTAGTCACGTCCAGTTCAACTACAATGGTGGTTGAAAGACTCCTTTTTCCGACACTTTTTAATCTGGGGTCATGCAGGTTTGGGGCTCATACTGCGGTCTAGGACAGGCATAGTCAATGTCCAGTTCAACTAAAATGGTGGTTCAAAGACTCCTTTTTCAGGCACTTTTTAATCTGGAGGTCAGATCGGTTTAAGGGTCATGCTGCGTTCCAGGACAATGATAGTCAATGTCCAGTTCAAGTAACATGATGGTTTAAATCATACTGCCTTCTGGCATTTTTTAGTTTGTGGGTCATGCAGCTTTAAGCTGTGGTACAAGACAAGGATAGTGAATGGTCTGTGACTTTTTTCTGTGACTTTTTTAACCCCAAGTGTGTTGCCTAAGATGTAGCACGTTATCCATTTTACTGTTGTGGATGTTAATTCCAGGGTTCTCCAGCCCTGTTTGGGTGTAAGAATGAAGGTGTTGTTCCTCTCTCATAGGCTTTAATGGTCATCGGCGATAATCTATTATTTGGGCTATCGGAATCTTATTGTTTTTTGCGATATCGACTATCGACCCGATGACGATAGTCAACGTAATCGCTCATCACTAATCAACTTTATTCACTATTGCCTTACTAATTTTACATGTTCCAAAAATGTATAGAGCTCTGGCCATATGCAGTGATTTGAACACGCCCCAGAAATGTTCTCCCCATGTCGAGTTCAGTATTCTATAAACAATTTATTTTGTCATCTACCCCTGGTTACTTTATGGGACTGATAGAATATTATACTGTAGCAACCACGATCCATATAGCTGCAAATTGGAAAAACTCAACTAGTACTAAGAATGATCTCATTATCATATATGCATGAATTAATTGAAACTACTTCAGAGATCTTTTCGTTGAATTTGGCAGCCATGAGTCCTTGAGTTCTCTCCTTGACACTTTGCTGTCTAATCCCTGTATCATAGTCTGCTCTGCTCAGATCATGAATATTTATTGTAGCCTATTCACTGTAAACCATATTCTTAAACCTCTAGTCTTTTTCTTTACGGTTTGTTACAAAGATATCCATATAGTTTTGAAGATTGTTCCTTGTTCTATTTCCAATTTCGCATCTTACGTCCCTTGCATGGAGAGTTTGATTATGAACTTGCTGATGTTACCTTGTCTTTGTTTTTGATGTCTGAAAACCTCATAAGATTTGTATCAATCTAGTGATGGATCACACGTGAGGCCACATATGGAATACTTTGTTAGGTTTTGGGCACTAGTTTATAAGAAGGACATAACTGAACTAGAGCAAGTGCAGAGGACGCCAACCAAGGTAATTAAGTGAATAAGTGGATTGCAGTACCAAGACCAGTTATTAAATTAAGGACTACTTAACTTAGACTTGCAGATCCATACACATCACATTTCTTGCCCCTGTTTGTGGTATCCCTACAGATATAAAAGTCAAGGTCTGATACAGCAAAAGGTAGCTTCGGAGTGTACATAAAAATGTTTAGACATTAAAGTTTTATTGAAAAATCCACTAAAAATCCGTATGCATCATAATGCAGCGATAAACATTTGCCATCTCAGCGTTTATATTATGATGTGTATGAATTTAACCTGTGTTTTTTTCAATAGAACTTTCCATTTTTTCTATATGCTCTGGAGCTACCTATTACTGGATTAGGCGTTCACTTTCATTGTTGTTCACGTGGGTTGGATCGGGATCCTGGGAGTGGAGCGGTCGGTGCGTCTTCAGAGGGGTGAGCTGGTTCATTCTTTGATATCCGTACAGATATCATGAAAAATGTATAGCAACAGGGCCATAACAGGGCCATAAAGATCTATAGGGCACATATAGTCTGAATTAAACTATGTTGTCCTGTGTACCAAAAGTATACTCTTGAACTTAACACTAGGGATGAGCGATTATAATCGACAAAGTTGAAATTGGCACGTTTTTTAGGTTGATCGGAAATTTCCGATCAAGCGATAATTTAGGTGAGAATCTGCACATAATCTATTACTATCGCGCCATTTTAGGCGCTTCCTATCATTTTGGCGGCCAGCAAATCAGCTTAGAGCATAGAGCAGGGGGAGCTGGGTGTGTGACGTCATGACTGTGAGGAGTATGGTTGTCATTGGCTGGAAAAATCACATGACCTCGTTTTGCATAGAACAGCCTTTCCTGTTCAGCATCAGTGTGTCAGTGTGTCTAATAAGAGCAGGACGTGTGTTAGCTCTATCCTCAATACAGCTCAGCTCAGCGACACAGTTCTCTTTGTTCACACAGACAACTATGCTTTTAGCTGTGAACATTAGAATATAGGTAGATTAGAGAATTTTCAGCTCTTAGTTACTTAGGCTGAAACTTTTAAAGAAGCATCTAGCGCTGTACAGCCGCGGTGGAGGATGTGGGGGAGGGGAAGGGTCAGGCTGTGGTACAAGACAGGGATAGTGAATAGTGTGTGACTTTTTTTTCTGTGGCTTTTATAACCTAAGTGTGTTGCCTAAGATGTAGCACGTATCCAGTTTACTGTTGTGGATGTTAATTCCAGCTTCTCCAGCCCTGTTTGGGTGTAAGATTGAAGGTGTTGTTCCTCTCCCATAGACTTTAATGGTCATCGGCGATTATCTATTATCGGATATCGACATGATAATTGAAGATATCGACTATCGACCCGATGACGATAGTCGACGTAATCGCTCATCACTACTTAACACCCCTATATTGAAAACTACACCTCTTAAGGAATATATCCGGGGGTGTAGTGAGTATATCGACCCCACAGGTGTTTCACAAATCATTTTAGCGTTAGGCTGTGAAAATGAAAAAAACATTTTTTCCAATAATTTGCAATTTTAGCTGAAAATGTTTAATTTTTACTAGGAATCCTGGAAAAAGAACCCCAACATTTGATACACTTTCATTCAAGCTGTGTTTGTATGTATGGCAGGGCGTATAAGGGAGGGAGCATTATTTGGCTTTTGGAACGCAGATTTCGATGGGTGTCTGGGGATTTTGCAAATGTGACATGAGTACCAGAACAGGTGAAACATTTCAGAAGTCACCCCATCTTGGATTCAACACCTCTCATGGATCTCATCTAGCGGTGTATTATACATTTTTGGCGCAAGGTGTTCTATAGTTTTTTTTTAGCATTGGGCCTTGAAAATGGTAGGAAAAAAACACAGTTCTGTCATTGTTTTTGGGGCTTCATGTTACAGCGTTCACTATGAAGTATTAATAACATTATAACTTTCCTATGCGGGTCAGTACAATTACAACAATATAAATTTTATATAGTGTTTTATTACTTTTACACAATAGAAATGCGTTTATTAATTTTTTGGGTATTTTTATGTTGTCAGTCTGATAGCCATAACTTTTACACTTTTCTGTATTTGGAGCTGATTAATAGCTTGTCTTTTGAGTTATGAGTTGCCATTTTCATTGATACCATTAAGGGGTTCATATGATGTCTTGACCGCTTTTTACCAAGGTTTTTGAGAGGCAGGATGCATAAAATACAGCAAACCCAGTTTTTATTTTTATTTTTTACAATGGTCACAGTGTGGCATAAATGACATGCTAGCTTTACTCAGTAGGTGAATACAATTACAGCAATACCAATTTT
The DNA here is from genome assembly GCA_025379985.1 of Phyllomedusa bahiana. Lineage (NCBI taxonomy): Eukaryota > Metazoa > Chordata > Amphibia > Anura > Hylidae > Phyllomedusa > Phyllomedusa bahiana. The sequence goes on along the minus strand of JAODAL010002239.1, from coordinate 71,494 downwards.
GTATTTTTTTTTTTCTCTCCTTCGTCTGAGAGCCATAACATTTTTTTTATTTTCCTGTGTACAGAGCTGTGCATGGGATTGTCTTTTGCAAGATGAGTTGACATTTTTATTGGTATCATTTATGGGGAAGGGGGACAAGGCTTTTTGATGGCCTTTAAATCCAGTTTTTGGAGGGCAGGGTGAAGAAAATACTTCAGTCCTAATAGTGGTTTTTATTTTTAACAGTGCTCACTGTGCAGTATACATGATATGTTAGTTTTACTTTGTGGGTCAATACGTTTGTGGTGATACCCAATTTATGTAGTTTTATTATGTTGAAGTGCTGTAAAAAAAAAAACTGTTTTTATTGTGTAAAACAATATTTGTGCATTGCTATATTCTTATAGCCATAACTTTTTTATTTTTCCGTATGCAGAGTTGTGCAAGTGCTTTTTTCATGGGATGAACGGATGTTTTCATTGATACCACATTGGCATTTATATGAGTTTTTGATCGCTTTTTATTCCATTCTATGTGGTGCAGGATGAATGAAAATCACAATTCCGTGACAATTCAGTTTTTTTTTTTTTATGGTGTTCATTGTGCAGGTTTAATAACATGACCGATTCATAGGCTGTGTCATTACGCATACGGCAATACCAAATGTGCGTACTTTATTGATCTTTGGGGTGATTGGCATTTGTAAAGGGGAAAAGGTTGATGTACATTTTTATTTTTTACTTTTATGTACTTTTCAACATTTATTTTTACTTGCCCTCATTGGTGACATGTATCAGCGATCTTCAGATTACTCTTATTATGCATAGCAGTACTGCTGTGCATAGTAATTGCCAACCACTATGCCCTACCGTGTCCTTTGTTGGGCTTTTGCTAGGAAGAGCATCGGCAATGCCGATGCAGACAGAGGGGACTCCCTCCCAATCTTTCATTTAGCCGCTGCAGTTGCCATTGATTGCAGCAGGAGTTAATCGCCTGCGACCGGAGTGAATTCTGTCGTGGGCGACACAACATGGGGCCAGCTGTGATATACAGCGGGTTCCAAGCTGCAATCATGTGGGCTCCACTTGTGAGCCCACACGATGTCCAGGTACAGGTGTGTCTAATTTCGGGAAGGGGTTAAAAAATATTATTACAGTTAATGGGTACTAGATTCTCCACATTTGGAGTCAGAAAGGAGTTTTTCTGCTAGTATTTGGAAATTAGCATCTGTCTTACGGGGTTTTTACCTTCTTCTGGATCAACCAAATGGGTCTCATTTATCAATCTCATTAGGCAGCATTGTTTTTATAGGCCATATTCACACGGCTTAAAACTGGACGTATTTCAGTCCGTAATTACGCGCCGGAGTGCGCAAATTACGGGGTGAAAACGTCCCAGTCATTACGGTAATCCCCCAGTTTCTCATAGAGAACTATGGATTACGTCTCCTCTCCCTGCTCGGCGAATACGCCCAGGGGGAGATTTAAAAGACATGTGAATTACCAGCGGCGTATATGCTCCGCTGGTAATGCAAGTCTATGGGCCGGCGAGGTGCCAGCCCCCCGCACCCGCCCCCGCTCCCGCGCCCGGCCACACGGCGTAATTGCGGGGCGTAATTACGCCCTGAAAATTTAACACCTTTGGTAAACCTGCCATTTTTTTTAATGGAAGTTACATAAATGTATTATTTTTCCCAAACTTTGCTGACCACACAAAAACCCCATTTTTCTTGGAATAGTGCCCTTGTGTTCAAAAAAAAAGGGGGAATTTCGCCTTCCTGTCCCCATGATTTAAGAAAAATTCTTTTATTTTTTAAATTAAAACCGGGCCAGTTGTCTTGGGGTTAGTGCACATGGTGAAATTTTAAAGGGGGGTTTTAGTATGCCCCCCCAATTAACCCCGGGTTTTTTGGGGGTCGCGCGATCGGGGGCGTTCGGGGGGGGGGGGGGGTTTGACCCCCGGGCCCCCAAAACCCCTTTCCCATTACTCGCGGGGGGGTTGACACGTAATTTTTTCTCCCCGGCTTTCCCAATTATAGTATTGTACCCCCCGGGGGAGAGGGGGCCCGTTATCCATAGTTCTCTATGAGAACGTGGTTTACCGAAATTTCCCAGCCCCACATCTCGTTTGTTTTAGAGTCCCAAATACGTGGTGAAATTAGCCCCTGTGAACATACCCTTAATGTTCAGCAGAGTGGGTTGAATTCCTCCAGAGTTGTGGTCTGCACTGGATTAGCGGTGTCCGTTAATATTTGTCCCACTTTAGTCTGGCTGCAACGTTTCGGGGGGACCCCCACTTTGTAACCAAAATTTTTGGTTTGAAATATATAAAGAAAAGGGGGGTACGTAAGGTGTTAAACTTTTTGTTCATAATGTGAAGGTCTTTTGATGTAGCCCAATTCCCCTTCTTTTTCTTTTTTCTTTTTTCTGGCCCAGACTACCATGTTGACTTATTTTGATGACTGGAGCATTTGCTGCCAAGATATCTGTGGCCTCTTGCTTTTGCAGCCAATCCCCCACCCCCTACCGCAGAAAAAACCCCCCTTTTCCTTGGGCCCTTTCTATTTCTGTTATACCCCAAATGCCATGGCCCGTGGGCCCTACTTCAACCCATAAAAAAAAAATGCTGCCCCAAAGGGCCCCAAAAAGCTATTTCTTTTAAAATAGGAAAATAAAAAAGCTTGAAAGGGAAGTTTTGATTTTTATTTTCTATTTTTATCATTCCCTAGTGACTAACAAGCAGCTAAAACTTTTGGAACACCTCTCTAAGGTTGTACAGTATCCAGCACTTTCTCCTCTATAGCACCAAGCTTTCTACCTCAGATGGTGGATAGAGTGTCGAGGTAGGCCTGTCAGAGCTGTGACATAGCCTTTGGTTTGCTGAGCAGGGCAAATGTGGAGGTGCCCCCTGGGAGTTCCCAAATCTAGATTTGGGGCCTGCTCGCTGTGGGTTTTAAATTCCCCTGCCATTAAAATGATGTTGGGAGGTCGGAAATTTTGGGGAAACAATGGCATTAAGTTTCACACATATACCTTAAATTAATCAGACCCCAGACCAGACACAGGGCCATCTTAACAGCATTATTGGCTCCTGGGCAAGCGTTGCACTGGCCCCAACCCAAAAATTAACATACAGGTATTAATTTACATTTTATCAATAACAAATTTTAAAAACCCTAAAAACCCGCCATGGGAAACCACAGAGTGGTTAGACACCAGCTCGGTCCCCACCCATGACAGAAACTACAGCAGATCCACACAGAAGAAAAATAAAACTCAAGGGAATGTCCTATTGACCCCCATATGACTTCTCCTCCCCGAAACTCGCCCCTGCAAAATTTTAACGCACAAAATTTAGACTTCTCACTTTATCAGCATTTCCCTCCTAATCCGTCCCCCATTAAGTAATAGTAGTAAATGACCACCTTTAAAATAGATGGGTTTACACTCTTGGTAGGTAATGTCCCCCCTTGTAGGTGATTTACCCCCCCCTGTAAAAAGATAATAACCTTGTGGGTAAAATTAGATTATACTGCCCCGTAGGTAGGTATAAGTTCCCGTGGTTTATGGGCCCCTGTGGGTTTTTAAGTGTGGGTAAATGTCCCAACTCTTACCCCGGGAAGCGGTTTCCGGCATGAGTTGTGCGATGCCAGGACGTTGTTCCTGGGATTTCCTAGGCCGGAAGTCTATGGGCTGTCAGTCTAGGAGATAAAGATGGCATACCCCCTGTGCCCCCTTTAAAGCGGGGCGGGGTCCGGGCCTGAAACAAAAAATGTGCCGCCCCAGGCCAAGTCACACGACTGGGTAGGGTAAGTGGCTGCTCCAAAGAGCCCTCTGTGGTTTTGGCGCCCCCGGGCAACTGCCTACCCTGCCCAATGGAAAAGACAGCCCTTACCAGACTCCCAAAATGAATTAGACCGCAGATTCCCTTATTTAATCAGACCCCAGACCGGATGAACAAAAAGTCTGCTTATACTTCTTACTACTCCATGCTCTCCACGTGTTGTTTGCTTCAGGTATCTCCTTCCATAGTGTGTCCTAATGCCAGCAAGCATCACAACAATATCTGCACTGTCAGAGAGTAAAGTATGTTCAGTGATTGCTCACTACTACCTGGTCCTAGTTTTAGTTTAAATTTAATCTCTAGACAATTTTCTTATTAAATTAAAACAAACTACTGCTACATATGATTTTCTTCTTAGCCGTATTCATTTTTTATTGTAGATTCGCTATTTCTGTTTATTATTTCTGTATATTCTTATGGGGGACCCATCTTTCTGGTCTTTTAAACATTTGACTGGGGTTTATAGCAGTACATGGGAGGGGGCCCGGGAAACCCGGAGCACCCACATTGATTTTCTATGGAGGTTTCGAGGCATACTCTGTGACCTGAATAACCTACACAAAAAGATGGCAAATGGTGATGTAATCCAAAGGTACTAAATATCCAACACACCAACAAAAAATACCTCGGTATAAAAAATATCAATCTTTATTAATATACAACAATGTAAAGTATGTAAAGCATACAATAAAAATACAAACGATACATAATGACAAAAACACAAAAAAATTACAAAAAAAAAAAACCACCCAAAAAAACCCCCCCCCCCCCATCTCCACAGAACCACAAGGTTAATATGCCCACCACTTAGTAAATGGAAAAGGAAAAATGTATAAAATCTCAATAGAAGTATTTTGCATATTGGGCCCAAAAAAGCCAACCGGTCTGAAGGGGATGCTCTGTGACCTGGACAGATGTTCGGTGAAGATTGAACTTTTGAAATTTCCTTTGTGAATGGGGAACCCCGTGTTATCTTACACCACTGGTGTCACCTTTCAGTGTAACCCTGCCTGTGCTGACTATAAGGTACAAATGGCAATTTCAAATCCTCACACATCTACATGGTTCCTTTCCCCAATGAGATACATTCCTCTTTCTGAGCCACACATTCCCGCTCTCCTAGCCAGCAAGTAAGCTCTGCAATGATGAGGGCCAACACCCCAAAACAGCTGTACGCAGATGAGCAATACTGGCTTGGCTGAAATCTTTTTCACGACAAAGTGAGTCACAAGTGAATTGAGGATTGCTGCAACCAATAGAGGGTGCTTGAGAGTTCAACTCTCTTCCCATAAGCCTTGGTTGTGTGTTTATATTGAGGAGACTGCTGAAAAAGTTTTTCTAATAGAACCAGGAAGTTTTGACTATTACGGGCTGGGCCAAAGGGAAAACTGGGGTTTTTAGAATAAAAAAAATAATAATTTTATAGTGATTAAAAAAACAAAAACCAAAAAATATTAAAAATGTGTTTAACATGAAAACATAAGTTTAAAAATGTCTTTTTCTGATTACACATTCCCTTTAACAGCCCATGAAAAAACAAAGCTGACCGTATCTGGCATAAAGGGAGTTGGAGCGGCAAAAAAAAAACCCAAAACAGTGCTGAGGAACACAGTAATAAGTAAACATTGGCAAAAATCTTCAGGGGAAACCTTTGGACACACCCTGGCTTGCAAAAAATGAAGCTGACATGGGGAAATTTGTCATCGTGTTACAATTCAACCCTGTTCTCTTTGCTATGGACACTCAACGGGGGGCTTGTATGTAAGTCTTACACCTAGACAGTTTTCATACATATGGCCCTAAGTGGTGTAGTATAGTTTGTAGTAGCATAGATAGTTAGAGCACGCGCGTCGGTCGTTAGCAGGGGGTCCTTGTGTAGCCAAAGTAATCTCAAAGGAAAAAATTAAAACCAAGCAAGGAGCAATGGGAACAGATCTCCTTTCTTTTTCCAAGCTTCTTAAAGGGTTTTTCCCACAAGATTGCTTGTAAAATGTAGGGAAAAAATAAATGTGACTATCCCCCAAAATTAGATTTTATTTATGCAGTGCACCTGGTAGTGCAAGTTTCCCAGGTTTCAAACCCCCACCCCCCTCTCTCTTTTTGGGGATTGTTTAAAAATTTCCCTCAATCATTTGTCTGACCATGGCGAGTCACTCCCTGCTTAAGGTATGGCCACACAGCATATGTAAAGTGCCGGCTGGATTCTGTTTAAGAATCCAGACGGTATTTTATAGTCTTTTCAAAGGTTTGGGGGAAGCTGAATTGGACTTGTGAAAATCAATATAGGATCTTGCATTCGACTTAACACGCATAGAAGTAGTTGCAATACCCTTTATGTGTTCGCGGATCCTGGTGGGTAGTTTATCTGTTGTGCAGCCTACATATAGAAGATTGCACAAAGTACACTTAGCTACATAGACTACATAATGTGACTTACAGTTTATGTATTGTTGGATTTGAAATGTTTTACAACTGGAGTCCTGTAATATTTGGCACAGTGACGCAAATGTATAAGTTTTACATGGATGCGAACCGCACCTGTAGAAACCTTTCTCTAGTAACCAAGTGGGGTGGGATATATTTTATTGAAACAAGTTAGGAGACAAAATGTTACCTAAGGTTTTAGATTTCCTAGATCCTATTCTACAACCATTGTTTAAAGCCATATCTAATATTTCATCATCTCTAAGGATAGGAAGATACTTAAGAACTACATCCTTGATATTGCTAAATTGATGACCACAATCCAGGATTAAAATGGGTCCATTCTCCAAAGATGAAGTTCTGGCAACAGATTTATTTAGCTCCTTCCTAGATTTCCTTTGTACAAACGAAGGGCCCCACCAATGGGAAATATGTTCTCTTCCTTCCCGATATGCCTGTTTTGTTTAAATTGCTTTTTTAGGGTCATTTCCCCTACAAAGGGTGGAGCAATTTTGTGGGTTGTGTCGAGGAAAAAACTTTTTTGTAGGTGTAAAAAATGGTTGTTTCCAGAGGTGGATCTCCCTGAAAAATTTATGTCTTATGGGCCGCAAATGCCCTGGTTGGGTAAACCCTTTAATGTACAATGACTTTAATTTACGTTCAACCAATGACTAATAAACCGAAAATTGGCTGGGTTCTAGGGCTGGAAGGTATTGTTCACATGGCGTATTTGCTGGGTGTAATTTGGCATGTAATTTACAAAATTCAATAATTCCAATTATTTTTCCATGAAAAACGGTAAAATTTTCCCTTAACTTCATGGAAGCTTCTGATTACCTGTTGTCTTCCCTGGCATACAATATGTGCCAGGGAAAAGAATTAACATCGCTCTCAAAGAAAAATATCGAGTTTTCCCAAATTTTTATGGGCCCCAAAATTTGGGTTTAAAAGTTAATTGTATTTAAACTTCCATAAAATTTCCAGGATTTTCAATAAATATCAGACAATCATAAGAAGAATTAACATGTCATTTCTTCACAAAAGTGAAAGTCAATGGAAGTTGGCTGTCAGCCCTTTTACAGTACGTGCCACAATACGCCATGTGAACATACCCTAATGGGGGAAAAATAGGGTTTTGGACATTTAAATTTTGTAGCCTGATCTTTTCACCCGGTAAAAAAAGCTTAAAAACAAATTCTTCAAAGGGTAAAAAGAGAAAATTGTTCCCGAAATGTAATCTCTTAAAAAAAGTTTTAACCCCTTTGAGTCTTTCCCCCGTACACCTTTACTTTCCAGCTTTGTGGTCAATGAAAAATTAGGATAATACATCAAATAGATGATGCCGACAAGCTCTTTACCAATAGCCTTTTGTTTTTTTTTTGCCCAGCAAGGTACAAAAAGGTGAAAAAAATCCTTATACACTGACATGGTGCCTCTCCCCAATGAGATCCCTTACCTTCTTTTCACTTAGGTAGGAGCATCAATGTCTTAAAATATTGTGTCTCAAACTATCACTCAACAAATTTAAAACATTTTGATCTCATATTCTTCAAAGATAGGAAACAAGTCACAATTCACTCAGTGGAGGACTGAGCAAAGTCTTGGCAATGTCTCAATATATCTCAAACATACCAACTTAAATGCCTGTGCTGCTTATGTCTTTTACTTTCTATCTTGAAAACAGCTCCAGGCCTACTATTTTCAGTGGCTCACCATGTCCAGGGGTTTACTCTACTCCCCTGTTGGCAAGTCCAAGCTTAGAATAGTGCAGCATTATTTTTCCATAAAAATGATGGACACCATGATGGAAACCCAATGGATCCTATTAGAGTCATTGGTTTCCGTTATGTAAGGGAATCTGCTCCACCTCGGCGAAGCAGACTGCAATGCAGATGTAAACTTGGTATAACATTTGGTTTTGTTTTGTATATACGAAAACTTTTATATAATGTGAATTAAAAAAAGAATCGATTTTAGCTTGAAACTTATGCAGGTTTTTTTTTTTTTTTTTAACTCAACCACCCATATATGTAAACACATTTTTTTTTCCATGTTAAAGATGTCTATGGTCTTCAAACCTTTAACACAAATTACTACAGCAGACCTGATAAAATGACTTATTTATTTGTATGTACATCAGCAGTAATAACTTAAAAACTGTACAATTTATTTTACTTGCAATTATAAGAACTCAACAATTGAATGAAGTTATAAATAGTTACAATGTACATAAAAAGCAGAAAAATTATTGTTCTATACAACTTGAAATATACCTAACCACATTGAAAGGATCAATTAACTTTGTTCCTTGCTGAGATTTAAGAATCTTACCATAAGCAGCCAATCAGCATTGCATTTTTATCTCACAGAGATTGCATATAATCAATTTAGACATAGCATAGATTTGTTTTTTGGACACCGAACCTTAATGATTCTTATGATATAAATTTAATAATGGTGGTTGTGAATACAGTTGATCAAACTGAGGTTATAACCAGAGGCGTTGCCTAAAGCTCCTAGGCTCCAATGCAAAATCTATCACCTACCATGTGACATTTATAATATTGGCATCTTCACATGTGGTAAAGAGGCCTATGGGCCTATTTTGACTCCATGGCCGGTTAACATTTGTTACCTTTTGGACCCCCTAAAGCTACACCTCTATTTATAACTTACTATATCTTCTCTGGGACAACATTGTAATGTAGTGCTGTATCTAAGATCATCAGGTTTAAAAGGGTGATCCTACCAGGATGAGCCCTGTCTATATGCTCTATTATGGAGTGGAGAGCCATTTACAAGCATCATGAGCAGCACACAGCTTATCTCCTGCAGGTACAAAGGATCAGGCATGTTGAATCCAAAATGCCAAATCCTTCTTTTATGCCACCTGCTGTAGGGGTACACATTAGATAGTTGGCCAGTCCTGCCAAAATCAATGGGTCTGCCTGACTGCTGTCTAAGGCTCTGCTATTGTCTAGTTTTCACTTAAAGGGGTTTTCTCACTACATTGATTCATCTTACCTCAGTCCTGTTTTCTTGGTTTCATTTTGAATTCGGGGGCGTGTTTACTGGCTTCTACTAGGCTGCAGTAGAAGCCAGATCTGTAGCTATAGCAACCAGTGCTGGCAGCCTATCAAGAGAGACTGAACAGGTCTGTAGCTATAGCAACCTGAGGAGCTGATGCAGCCCATGCAAGAGGGGATATCTAGGAATAGGTAGGAAACTGTTAATGGACATATATTGCAAAGTGACTTGTTTGTGCAAGATCTTTAACATGAAAAGCAATTCTTGTAGTGAGACAACCCCTTTAACATTCAGCTGTCAGAAATGCTCCCACGCACACTATAAACATGTCCATACTCACTGATGTGCAGGGTGTATGCCATAGGAATCTACTTTGTCATTTGCTGGGCTCAAATATTTAATTTACTACATAGTATAATTTTTTGTGCTTTGGTAATTAATGTCCGACATATGCTGCCATATGCTTATACAGAGACATAGGGCTGAGGCTTCTGTTGGAAATATGTATTGGGAAAAATATTTCTGCTATATTCCTTCAATCATTTGTTTGATGGAGGAGAGTACAACATGGGTTGTTTGTAAATAACATATAGATCTACCTGAGAGCTGTACACACAAATTATATTTTCCAACAAGACTATTTGCAAGTTGCTCTTTTATTTTAGATGCATTGGAGGAATACAATAAAATGCTATTAAAGGTGGACATACCTCTCCAGGCTGATCAGGTTCATAGAAAGTATAGAGACTCAGAATTTTAAAAATGCAGGGATGCCTTGGGCGGACAGATGTCATGAGAATGATGCTTTTGAACTATACAAACCATCAAAGGAATTCTCTGCTGTGTGTTATGGCTTTTACAGTATTTCTTTATCAAAATATATATCAAACATCAAAGACTTTAATTGTGGAAGCATGTGAACGTAAACCATGGGCACTGGAATGCATCAAATAATTTAATCTATTCTTAACAGAATGCATTATGCTTTACTTTACCTTGGTAGACAGAACTACAACATGATATGCAAAGGAACGGTCAAGAGAGTCTTTTCTGATTTAGGGTACGCCTTTAGAAATTTATTTGTTAGAGATCTTAAGGCAGAGGCACCTTTTCCACCCACCGCCACCCAGAAGCACCAAGACCTAAGTGCAACTAATGCCCAGACCACAGGTGTCAAACTTAAAGGGGTTTTGCCAGGACGTGCCTTATCTGCTAAGAAGCTAATGTAAACAAGCCACGCTGAGCTGAGAGAGCGAGAGACACAGCCAGAGCACAGAGCCATGCATAAGGGATCGTGTGAAATGTTCACTCAAATAATCACACTACAACTAGTGGATTCTGTATACAAAACACAACATATTAATACCCTTGAAAGCCTTGAAAGCTTCTTCAGCTCCCTTTCATCAGATAAGAAGTGTTCTCTGCGCAAGTCCGGCCAGCAGCTTTTGTCAGGTCGTATCTAATAGAAGCTTTTAAGTAACTAAGGGCAGGTAAGGCGGCTCTCTCAGACTGCAATTTTTGTAATCACATATATTTAGAAAAGTGATTAAATACCCATTTTTGGGCCACGTCAACATTATATCATGGCAAAACCCCTTTAAGGTCTGAGGGCCAGTCTGGCCCACCACAATCTCTTCTGTGGCTCCCGAAAGTGTAGACACAACTGGTGTGCAACTCACGGGCAGTGGCACAGCTCTGACTGCCCTACCAAGGTATCTGGCCACCCTCCAATGGCCCTTTGAGGGCAACTACAAGGCTTTTGTGGTCCACGGTGAAAATGAGTTTGACACCCCTGCCCTAGACCATTTGCTTTGGGCACTAATTCAATGGCAAACTACCTAGAGCCAATATAAGGACTGTTACCTTTTCACCTTATTTGACTATGCCCTTGTCATTTATTTAGAACTATGTGGTTCTAAAGTATTTCATAATCATAGATTAACTCTCTGTTAGACAATTCAAATCTACTGGCAATTGTAAGGTCGGCACTGCAATGGAGAAGCTTGTGATTATGAGTCAATTTGAGTTATCAGCTTGTTATGACTAAAGATAAATTTGGCATACTTGAACCTAATTACATGTTAGAATGGTTTTATGCTTTACTATTGAGTCCAATCATTACCATTATGAGTGGAAGAGTTGAAGGAAAAATAGAAAGAAATAAAAGATGACCACAAGATATATGGATACAATCAGAAAGCTCATAAACAAGCCATTAGAAAGCTCATAGACCCGTGTGAGAAAACATGGCATCTAGGGAAGATATATTATTATGGCCTTCAGGAGTTTATATTGATAGTCTACTATAGAAAATTCATTTTCATATACTTAAATAGGGAATTTCAACTAAAGAGGGTGAAGGGTTAAGACATTTAAAAAAAAATTAATTTCCTTCCCAGACAGGAGCATTTTGAACAGTGTCTTTCACTCTGGAGGACCTAGCCGAGCTGTGCGGTACACGGAAAGCCCATTGACTTCCTTGAGAACTTTGTAATGTTTCATTTTTCACAAATTTGTTGAAGAAGAATAGTGGCCTTGTTTTTTATAGCAACAAATGTAAATCCATGTCTTATTCTTCTGGTGAAGCTAAAAGGAAATTAACATTGGCAACCTATTATATGGTGAAGTATGCTTGCACATGGCAGTATTACAATCCATGTTGTATAGATCAGTAGTACAGCACTCACAAAAATCTCTGGGTCTTACTGCCATATGCTTCTGAATTTGTAATAATACTAGTATAATTATGGAAGTTTTGGTCAGTAGGACTGCACTGAAAATAGTTGCCATACTCTCAAAGTAGTTGCCATATGAAATTCTGTGTCCGGCAAGAACAATAAATCTGTCTTTAACTAACACAAACATACAACAAATGACTGTTACACTGAACTTCAATGTTAGCTTAAGGCCTCATTCACACGGCTTATTTGGGGACAGATTGGCGCCGTACTCCGCGCCGGATTTGCGCTTCAGTACGGCGCCAATCCGTCCCTGTCATTACGGTACTCCACTGCTCTCATAGAGAACAGTGGAATCCGTCGCTCCTCCCCGCTCGGCAAATCCACCGCGGGGGGGAGAAAGTGACATGCACATTATTTACGGCGCGGACGCGCCGTAAACAATGCATTGTCTATGGGGCCGGGAGCGGCGACCCCGCCGCGCTCTGGCCCCGACCCCGTCCCGCCCCTTATTCACGGCGGATTTGTGAGCTCAATACGGCTCACAAATCCGTCGGGAATAAGCCGTGTGAACACGGCCTAAAGGTCATGGCATTTCTCCGAGCTTGAACATACCAAAGTAAGTATATTCAGGACTGTAATCGATGCGTGATGGATCTGTTACATTGACAAATATAAAATCGTTCTTCTTGAATGTAAACACGGCTCCAACCTGGGATGAGTGCAGGTCAGAATTTGAAGGTTGTGGTACAAATGTGTTTGCTCCTTTCAACAAAAGCCTTTCAGTTTCATGTTCTCTCTTCCTATAGATGTACTGCACAAATGGAGCCTTCAGGACCTGGGTAGAGTCTGTAGTATAACTGACTTGGGAGTACACATAATATACACCAGGTGTTTCAACTTGTAATTTTCCATTTTTTGTATAGGATATTTCCGATTTTGTCGTTAGATACCCTTTTTCTTGCCAACGAAGAGCTGGGGAGAAAAAAAGCAATGCATTTTAATTAACTCATTGTATTGTTCACGCCATTTTACGGTATCTTCCATAACTGGAAATGTTGCATTATCCAAGCTTGGGGAGACCCTCTGCCATGTTCATTCTCCGCTTCCTGCTTAACTAATACCTCTCAGAAGGTAAGAGTGCTTTCACACACAGCGTTTTTTGATGCGTTTGTTTTGGACGTGTTTTTTGTGCAGAAATGTACAGCCTTATTTATTGCTGAGCCTTTCTGCACAAAACACACATCTACATTTTGGTGCATTTTTTGGATGCGTTTTTTGTGCAGAAAGTCACAGCAATTAATGCTGTACATTTCTGCAAAAAAAAAACCCCATCAAAAACGTACCAAAAGCACATAAAAAAAACCCCTCCATGTGAAAGCACCCTAAGGGTATATTCACACGGCTTATTTTGGGGCCCATTTCTCCGCGTATTTTGCGGCGTACTGCGCTTAATACGCAGGGAAATGCGCCTCATAATTAAAGTAATACATAGCTCTCATAAAGAACTATGGATTACACCTCCTCTCCCTGCTCGTATAATCCGATCGTATTGCATGCACAGGGAGATAAGTGACATATTAATTATTTGCGGCGAATAGGCGCCGCGAGTAACGCCTATTAGCACGAGCTCCCGAAAAACAATATAATGCGGCGCGTACTATACATGCTGCAGTACAACGTGTAAGAGTGATCTAGCTAGTAGAGAAAAGGTCTTTTCAGTGCCACCAATCAGGAGATACACTCTAATTAAATTTCTGATTCCTTACAAAGCGTTGAAAACTCGAAAAGCCTAACCATAAACACCCATTTGTGGAAAGCACTGTTATGGAGTTGCTGCCCCATATCTGTTGGCTGTGTGAAATACCACATGCTAGAACTTCATAACTGTCTGCTGTAGACATAGCCAGAGAAGGGGAAATGTGAGGAGGCACAAGACTGCCACTGACAACCTAGGAAAAGCTGAATGGCAAAGCTGTAATGGCTACCATTACTAATCATTACGTTTGAAAATTCAACATCGTTAGACCATAATAACTCAGGAACAGCTGAATAGCATATTGGAAGACTTTAAACAAGAAGGAGACAACTCAAAAACATGGGCTGGGCTATGAGAGGTAGACAGTACTTGTGGATATGCAATTACATCTCCTCCTCTTCATTGCATGATGCATTTGTGGTTAACTGAGCCATTAAATGAAGCCACTGAACAGCTCACCTCCTTATCCTATAATGGTAAAGGTATATTATAATACCACAACCAGCCACAATGCCACCACAACAGACAGCCACAGCTTCCTCATTACAAAGCCACCCAAAGTGCCCCTAAAAAGGTTTCAGTATGCAACAATACCCTCATAACAGCCAGCTTAACATTGCTCACATAGCAGAGGTACCTAGCAACAGGGAAGAGAGAATATTTCTGAAGGCACTGTAGCACCACACATATCCTCTAGACCTATGGCACATACACAAGGTATACAATTCTTTTTGTCTGGACTGTAACCTTTACTTGGGGCAGTGGTGTCTTTGAAGAACATATTTTCCTATACAGTGAAACTATTCTCCTTGGTCACATTCAAATATTTTAATTTAATTTTTTTGTACTAAAACTGACTTGCTTTTTCAGATATATTTAGTGATGAGCGATTACGTCGACGATCATCATCGGGTCGATAGTCGATATCGGCAACTATCAAGACTATTTCCGATAGTCGATAATAGATTATTGCCGATGACCATTAAAGTCTATGGGAGAGGAACAACACCTTCATTCTTACACCCAAACAGGGCTGGAGAAGCTGGAATTAACAGCCACAACAGTAAAATGGATACGTGCTACATCTTAGGCAACACACTTGGGTTATAAAAGTCACAGAAAAAAAGTCACAGACCATTCACTATCCTTGTCTTGTACCACAGCTTAAACCTGCATGACCCACAAATTAAAAAGTGCCAGAAGGCAGTATGATTTGAACCATCATTTTACTTGAACTGGACATTGACTATCCCTGTCCTGGAATGCAGCATGACCCTTAAACCGATCTGACCTCCAGATTAAAAAGTGCCGGAAAAAAGAGTCTTTGAACCACCATTTTAGTTGAACTGGACATTGACTATACCTGTTCTGTACCGCAGTATGACCATTAAACCTGCATGACCCCCGGATTAAGAAGTGCCGGAAAAAGGAGTCTTTGAACCACCATTTTAGTTGAACTGGACATTGACTATACCTCTCCTGTACCGCAGTATAACCATTAAACCAGTCTGACCCAAAGATTAAAAAGTGCCGGGAAAAGGAGTCTTTGAACCACCAATTTAGTTGAACTGGACATTGACTATGCCTGTCCTGGGCCACAGCATGAGCCCCAAGCCTGCATGACCCCCAGATTTAAAAAGTGCCGGAAATAGGAGTCTTTTAACCACCATTTTAGTTGAACTGGACATTAACTATATCTGTCCTGTACCGCATTATAACCATTAAACCTGTCTGACCCACAGATTAAAAAGTGCTGGGAAAAGGAGTCTTTGAACCACCATTTTAGTTGAACTGGACATTGACTAGACCTGTCCTGGGTAACCTACATCTGTTCAAGTCTTCCTGTACCTCCCTTGTACAATTCAGAGGAATTTTTGTATCAGCTATTTTGTACATGCCAGTTTTTTAGTAGTTTAATTCTAGAAAACCCATTTTTAAAATAGGATGGAATCTCACCACGTCTTTGTTTCTGTATTAAATGGGTTGTCTCACTACAGGGATTACTAGCTATTTTAAAGATCTTGCAAAAACAAGTCATTTTGCAATATGTGTCCATTAACAGTGTCCTACCTATTCCTGTTTTTGACAGCACCATCACCCTTGAGCCACTTTTGACAATTGTTAAGAATAAATGTCTGTTATAAATCACATTTTTTAGAATAGGACCTGTAGTATAGCTGCATTTCACAGCAAAATGCCCCCAAAAATTCAAAACATGACCCTTGAGCCACTTTTGACAATTGTGAAGAACAAATGTCTGTTAAAAAACACATTTTTTTAGAATAGGACCTGTAGTATTGCTGCATTTCAAAGCAGCATGACCCAAAAAATTTAGAGATGCCTGATTCATCTTGATGAATTTCAAACGATCAACATTATCTGTGGAAAGCCGGATGCGTTTGACTGTAATGACTCCTCCAGCTGTGCTGAAGGTCCGCTCAGATATGACGCTGGCTGCTGGGCAGGACAACACCTCTATGGCGTGGCGAGTGAGCTCGGGCCATTCATCCATTTTGGATACCCAGAAGTCGATTGGGTCCGGAACACATCCAAAAACATCGGTGTTGAGACGCAGATAGTCGTGCACCATGATCTTAAGCTGGTCTCTGTGTGTTGGATGTGTGCCCTGCATTACATGCGTTGGTGAGGTGGTAAATAAAGATTGCCAGAGGTCACCCATTAGGCTTCTGCCACATTGCCTGCTGCTGCTGCCGCTGCGGCTACTTGGCACTCTACTGCTGTCACGTCGCTGACGTTGTTCCACCGTGACATTTGAAGAACGTGAAGCAGACGAAACAGATGTCTCCAGTTGATCAATCAGCAAGGTCTCCATTTCCTGCATTTTACTCTCTATTTGGGTGGGTGGAAGGAAAGTGCTGAGTTTGGTTTTGTACCGGGGATCCAGGAGGGTGGCCACCCAGTAACTGTTGTTCATTTTGATGGCCTTAATGCGAGGATCATGTTGGAGGAAATGGAGCATCCAAGCACTCATGTGAGAGATGGAGCCTTGATTTCCCAAGCCTCTGGGTCGAGGGGCACTAGCAAACTGATCTTCCTCATCTTCCTCCTCCCCCCTCAAATTCGCGCCAACCTCTGTCCACGGCAGGGACGTCGGTAACGTCGATGTCTAGGAATACCTCCTTCTTCTCCGCTTCCTCCGGCACAGCTTCAACACAGCCCTGACTTGCCTCAGATGATGCACTCTGAGAGCTGATGCGACCTTGCACTAGCCCAGGACCCCGAACCAATGCCTAATGAAGACCGATAAAATTGTGAAACTATCGGGCCTTGTGGATTCGACTGAGAGAAAGGCTCCGTGTCCGCATCTGTGTCCATCTCCTCCTCCGTCGCTGGCGGGACCTGATGTTTCAGAGTGTCCAACGATCGTTTCAGAACTAAGATCACCACAATGCTCATGATGACAAGGGCATTGTCCGCGCTCACCATTTTGGTGGCTTCTTCAAAACTGGCAAGGATGGTGCAGAGCTCCTTCACCTGCCTCCACTCTCGGTGGCTCAACACCCCGAGGTCCGCACCAATGCTTGTCAGGCCATGTGTCACTTCGTACTGCGTAATGGCATTGCGCTGCTGCCACAATCGCTGGAGCATGTGGAGGGTGGAATTCCAGCGTGTTGCCACGTCAACAATGAGACGGTTGACGGGGAGGCCGAGCTGATGCTGCAACGCAGCCAGGCGGGACGAAGCAGGGTGCGAACGGCAGAAGTGCGAACTCAGACCTCGAGCCTTCCTCAGCAGGCAGTCCAGACCCGGGTAGCGCTTTAGAAATTTCTGGACGATGAGGTTCATGACATGTGCCAGGCAAGGGATGTGCTCCAGCCTACCGATCTTAAGGGCGGCAAGCAGATTTCGCCCGTTCTTGCACACCACCTTGCCTGGCACAAGGTTCTTGTCACCCAGCCAGCGCTTGGTCTCGTTGCGGAGAGCCGTCCACAGCTCCTGACCTGTGTGTGGACGGTCTCCAAGACAGATTAATTTCAACACGGCCTGGTTTCTCTGGGCACGTGATGCCACCAGAGGACCTTGGGGGAAAGAGCCCTGCACCATCCCTGCGGTTTTGAAGAGCGTGCGCCGAGCCTGAGAGCCACCGTCACCACCAGAGACATCCACCCAGCTGTCACAGAGATATAGCGGCCTTGGCCGTGCTTACTAGTCCATGTGTCGGTGGTCAGATGGACTTTTCCGGACACAGATGCAGACAACGCGCTTGAAAGTTTAGATGACACGTGGCTGGCCAGGGCAGGGACGGCTTTTCTGGCAAAGAAATGCCTGCTCGGCATCTGGTATTGGGGGCAGGCAAGGGCCATGACGTGGCGGAACCCATCTGTGTCCACCAGATGGAAAGGCAACATTTCCAAGGCCAAAAGCCTGGCAATGCCGACATTCAGGCTTTTGGCTTTGGG
Organism: Phyllomedusa bahiana; assembly: GCA_025379985.1. Taxonomy (NCBI): domain Eukaryota; kingdom Metazoa; phylum Chordata; class Amphibia; order Anura; family Hylidae; genus Phyllomedusa; species Phyllomedusa bahiana. The sequence continues at coordinate 53,363 of JAODAL010002239.1, read as the reverse complement.
ATGGTTTGGGTTAAAGTGTTTCTTCTGCTCCCAAACCTGGAAGACAGAAGGCTGGCTGCTAGACTGGCCGCTGTACGGCATGCAGGTCATCAAACTGGCGGAAGGAGAAGGGGTAGGATGGGTCTCTGGTGGTGCTGGTGGTACTCGGGTGATGGTGGAGGCTGAAACGGAGGCTGATCCCTGATCATGACTCTGAGAGACATGGGCAGCTGAGGAACGCTTGGTGGTGGCGGAGGAGGAGGAGGCGGAGACAGAGGGTGTGACAGTGGTTGGAAGCCCGGCATCGGTGTGGCCTTTTTTGGCCAAGTGTTGCCTCCATTTCAACTCATGCATTCGCTGCATGTGACTAGACATGTTGTTGGTGGTTAAACACCTAAGATTCTTGCCTCTACTGATGCGTTTACGGCAAAGACGGCATATGACATCGCTGGGTGAATCAGAGGCTTGCTCAAAGAAGGCCCAGGCTTGAGAGGTCCTGGACCTTTTTGACGGCGATAAGCGAGGAGCGGGGTTTCCGCTGACCGTGGCTGGCGGAATCATCTCAGCGGACTTCTGCGACCGCCCTCTCCCTTTTTGAGGCGGGACCCGTACTGACACTACCCCATCGTCTTCCTCCTCGTCCAGTGATGAAGCGCTCGCAAGCAAATTCTGCTGAAAAGACCACGTTGGATCCGCAATGTCGTCGTCATCATCATCATCAACACAGATGACTTGGTCGTCCTGACATTCTGCATCCAGGAGCTGCGGGCTACAAGCAACAGGCACTGCAAGGCGTTGCCGACCGCCCGGAATTTTTGCCGATTGACCGGCTTCCTTCTCCTCCTCTGATGGCATCAGTAACTGGGCATCAGAGCAGACAAAATCATCCTCCTTGGCCTCTTGATCTTTTAACATGCCTTCTGACCCCAACCGCATTTTGTCATCAAAGAGGTCTTCAGAAAATGGATTATCCACAGTGGTGGGTACACGAGTTGACATTTGGGCTGCCTTCGCTTCATGTTGGATGGATGCTTATGATGCTGATGACGACATATGTGGCCGTGACTGGGAGGACGAGGAGGTAAGACTGCTGGATGCAGGTTGCATTTACCACTGAAGAACAGATTGGCGACGCTGTTCGTTACTGAGATTCACAGGGCCCTGACCCAGCGATGACAGGCCTGACGGTCCTGCAACCAACGATCCACTGGCTTGCTTGTTGTCGCCAGCACTGGAAGGAGCACCTTCTCTCGTACCTCTACCTCCATGTCCTACCCCCCTCTTTGCTCGCTTACCACCTGCATTTCGCTCCATGTTCAGAAAGATAAAAATTTGAGAAGATATGGAAGAGTTTTGGAAAGTCTCTTATTAAAAGATGGCAAATCACAGCTATTCTTAAATTTCTCTAATTTCCTACAGCCAACTAGGATTAGAAACTGAAATGTTTCTTGCGAATACCTGTGAAATGCGGTCTGGTGGAAGAACCGTAAGACAAAATCAACAGTGTTCCTCCTTCAGTCCCAGGGATTTACAAATGCCCAGTAGGACTAGGAATTGATAGTTTTCAACAAAATATCATACAAGTGCGCTATCTGCGCCAAACTGAGATTCAACGAGCCCAATAAAACTATTCAGAAGTTACACGGATGAGAAATTGTGTTTTTTGCAGCAATGACAAACGAGAAGAGTTGCTAGAAAATTTTTCTATCAGAATTTTTGTACAACGTGGCTATTTGAAAAAACTAGGGCCGCACCACGTGCAATACAGCTATTTAAAAACTATTCGGATAATAAAAGGTATTTTTTGCACCTATCAAATACACCTGCGGTGACTACAAAATTGCTGTATTCAAATTTAAGTGCAAGGTGGATCTATGAACAAAGCTGGCCTGCGCCAAAGTGAAAAAAACACCTATCTGAAATGTATACGGATAATAAAAGGTATTTTTTGCACCTATCAAATACACCTGCGGTGACGACAAAATTGCTGTATTCAAATTTAAGTGCAAGGTGGATCTATGAACAAAGCTGGCCTGCGCCAAAGTGAAAAAAACACCTATCTGAAATGTATACGGATAATAAAAGGTATTTTTTGCACCTATCAAATACACCTGCGGTGAAGACAAAATTGCTGTATTCAAATTTAAGTGCAAGGTGGAGCTATGAACAAAGCTGGCCTAAGCCAAAGTGAAAAAAACATGTATCTGAAATGTATACGGATAATAAAAGGTGTTTTTTGCACCTATCAAAAACACCTGCGGTGACGACAAAATTGCTGTATTCATTTTTAAGTGCAAGGTGGATCTATGAACAAAGCTGGCCTGCGCCAAAGTGAAAAAAACACCTATCTGAAATGTATACGGATAATAAAAGGTATTTTTTGCACCTATCAAATACACCTGCAGTGACGACAAAATTGCTGTATTCAAATTTAAGTGCAAGGTGGATCTATGAACAAAGCTGGCCTGCGCCAAAGTGAAAAAAACACCTATCTGAAATATATACAGATACCAAAAGGTATTTTTTGCACCTATCAAATACACCTGCGGTGACAACAAAATTGCTGTATTCAAATTTAAGTGCAGGCTGCACAACATACAAGTTATATTTCACCAAAAAACTGGGCAAAAAGTGTTAATATGAACCCATTGCAATGCATGGTCTAAACTCTAAACACAGTCTGGGCTGCACAATATCCACTCTCCTTTAAAGAGCCTGTCTGTCTGTCTGTGTTCGCCCACAGCCCCCGGCCCCCCTCTATTCCCCTGCGGCTGTACAGCGCTAGATGCTCCTTTAAAATTCTCAGCCTAAGTAACTAAAATCTGCAAATCCCTAATCTACCTAAGTTCTAATGTTCACAGCTAAAAGCATAGATGTCTGTGTGAACAAATAGAACAGTTTCGCTGAGCTGTTTTGACAGAGACCGAGCACATGTCCTGCTCTTATGAGACACAGACACACACTGATCATGAACAGGAAGGGCTGTTCTATGTAAAACGAGGTCATGTGATTTTTCCAGCCAATCGCAACCATACACATCCCATTCATGACGTCGCACACCCAGTTCACCCTGCTCTATTCTGTAAGCTGATTTGCTGGCCGCCAAAATGACAGGAAGCGCTGAAAATGGCGCGATATTAATAGATTATGCGCAGATTTTAACCTAAATTATCGCGTGATCGAAAAAATCCAATCAACATAAAAACCGTGCCGATTTCAACTTTCGATAATAATCGCTCAACACTACTTATATTTATTTCCAAGATTCTGCTGGTTGCTCTTGGACAACATTCAGTAAGTTATATCTCTGCCAATGATCAAGAGGGCATGATAGTCACCTGGTTCCTTACCTCCTGTCACTTACAGGGAAGTCTACCAGATTTTATAGATGCATGAAAAGTAGAAGGTTAATGGCAGAAAAAGATCTGAAATAGAGGAGTCCAACTTAATAATAAGTGGGTGTTAGCCGCGCCTACCCATGGCTAGTCCCGCCCACCCCCACCGCTGATTTCCCCTATAATTGTGAATACGTAGAAACCTATCAATAAGTGGCAGGTGGACGGAGCTAATGCCCAATTCATAAATAAACTAGGCTCAGTAAATGCTCTGAAACTACTGCATATTACAGAAAAAAGAACACACCACTGAAAACAGCATGTCTGTCACTAGCTCGTGCTGCCCTTAACAAAGGCAGCATAACCTAACAGGTTCCCTTTAACAATTGCATCCCCCTTTTATCTTCTGTCTTCTAGGATATACACTTTATTTAGATAACAGGCATCAGGGCATAGGTTGGACTCTCTATGCCTTGGTGATGGATGGCCACCAGATGTTGACACTGGCAGGGTCTAGAAAGGGTTGAGGGGGGCTTGCACTAGGGTCAAATAAAGCACTCATAATCCAACCATAAAACTGGTTAACTGTAGGTAGTTCAAGACATCTATGTACCATACATCTACAATATCCCATAAAAATGAGTACACCCCTCATATGTTTGTAAATATTGCATTATATATTTCATGGTGCAACACTGAAGATATGACACTTTGATATAATGTAAAGTAGTCAGTGTGCAGCTTCTATAACAGTGTAAATTTGGCATGCCCTCAAAATAACTCAACACAAAGCCATCAATTTCTAAACCGCTGGCAACAAAAGTGAGTACAGCCCTTAGTGAAAATGGACAAATTTTGCCCATTTTGCCATTTTCCCCATATGGTGTCATGTGACTCATTAGTGTTACAAGGTCTCAGGTATGAATGGGGACCAGGTTTCTTAAATTTGGTGTTATCGCTCTCACACTCTCTCATACTGGTCACTGGAAGTTCAACATAGCACCTCATGACAAATAACTGTCTGTGGATCTGCAAAAATGAATGTTTGCTCTACATAAAAATGGCCTAGGGTGTAAAAAGATTGCCAACACCCTGAAACTGGGCTGCAGCATGGTGGCAAAGACAATACAGTGGTTTAACAAGACAGGATCCACTCATAACAGCCTATGGTCGACCAAAGAAAATGAGCGCACGTACTCAGCATCATATCCAGAGATTGTCTTTTCAAAATAGATGTATGAGTGCTGCTAGCATTGCTACAGAGGTTAAAGGGGTGGGATATCAGCTTGTCAGTGTTCCGACCATACGCCACACACTGCATCAAACTGGTCTGCATGGCTGTCATCCCAGAAGGAATGATGATGCACAAGAAAGCCCACAAACAATTTGCTAAAGACAAGCAGACTAAGGACATGGATCACTGGAACTATCTCCTATGGTCTCATGAGACCAAGATAAACTTATTTGGTTCAGATGGTGTGAAGCATGTTCGGCAGCAATTAGGTGAGAAGTACAAAGACAAGTGTGTCTTGCCTACAGTCAAGCATGGTGATGAGAGTGTCATGGTTTGGGACTGCATGAGTGCTGCTGGCTGTGGGAAGTTACAGTTCACGGAGGGAACTATGAACCATCACATACTAAGGCAAAGCATGAGCCCCTCCCTTTGAAAACTGGGACGCTGATCAGTATTGCAACATGATAACGACCCCAAACACTCCTCTAAGATGACCACTGCCTTGTCAAAGAAAATGAGGGTAAATGTGCTGGACTGGCCAAGCATGTCTCCAGACCTAAACCCTATTGAGCATCTGTTGGGCATCCTCAAATGGCAGGTGGAGGAGCGCAAGGTCTCTACCATCCATCAGCTGATGTTATCATGGAAGAGTGGAATAGGATTCCAGTGGTAACCTGTGAAGCTCTAGTGAACTCCATGTCCACAAGAGTTAAGGCAGTGCTGTAAAATAATGGTGACCGTACACAATATTGACACTTTTGGCACAATTTGTCCATTTTCACATAGGGCTGTATTTACTTTTGTTGCCAGCTGTTTAGACATTGATGGTTGTGTGTTGACTTATTTTGAGGGCACACCAAATTTACAGTTATACAAGCTGTACACTGACTACTTTACATCGTATCAAAGTGTCATATCTTCAGCGTTGTCTCATGAAAATATATAATGCAATATTTACAAAAATGTGAGGGGTGTACTCACTTTTGTGTGATACTGTATATACTGAATATTCAGAATTCTTAAGGCAGAAAACAATGTATACTTAGATAAAACAGATGTGACTACTATATATTGATAGGATAGAGTAAGTGATCATGTAGATGTAGTCAACCACAAGTTATATATTTGCATATCATATAAGTTAGTCACTTTGTTTACATATTTGAGCTGTGACCTAGTTTTCAATTGTTCCCACTGTTTTTTTTTTTTTATGTACCCATCCATTAAGCAAAGTGTAATGTGAAACTCATTTTTCAGCCTAATCAATGGTCGATAGTAGTCAAATAGACTTTTTTTAATCATCATTTTTAATTTTATTTTTGTTATGTTCATTTTTTATTCTGTCATGGCCACCAGTATAAATAAATGGTTTCCTGAAATGTGAATTGAAACTGGCCTTGTTTATTCGAGAAAATTGACTGAGTGAGCATGCATTTGGTGGTGGTGAGCTTAACAAGTATTACAGTTGACAGCTATTGTATGTGTCAGGACAAGTTTAATCTTTGTCAGCTATTAAACTGGTCCATGGACTCTGATATTTTGGCACAAATAACCGTTACATGGTGAGTGGAGTAGGAAAAAAATCATCATTAAAAAAGCCTAAACATTATAACCATTGCTCTAGATGGGGGGCCGGCTGACTGTGTCCCAAGTACTGGTGTCAGAGGGAATTAAGGGTCACCAGTAAGGCACTGTGTCTTGGCGCGGTGGATGGCTGGCAGACCATGTATCCCAGGTATTGGTGTCACAGGCGGTTTGGGGTCACCAGTAAGCCACTGTGTCTTGGCAAGGTAATTTAGATACTTAGCTACAGGACAGTAAATTGAATATTTGTACCAGGTAAGGAAATCCTAGCTACTACTGCTGCCCCAATAAATAAACTGATAATTCTTGTATCAACTATAATAAGAGCTTCCACTGAACTTCACAGATTCTGAGGCCTGCAATACATTTAAGATATTGCGTATTGCATATATCTGAACGGTAAATCTCTAACATTCTGCGCCACATAACAAGCCTGCTTCCTGTTAGAAATAGTTTTAAAGTATAAGATTAAAAAGTACCTATAACTACACAATGGATTGCACCCAGGAGCATATAAAACAAAAACAACGTGTGATTAGTCGCCAAATCCCAAATACAATGTATAATAGTCTCAGAATTACTACGCTGGCCTCCAGCGCTATGGACATGGGGCATGTGGGCTTCTCCACCCACCATTATCTTTCATAGTAGCAAACAATTAACAAACCACATTGTAAACCGCGTTTTGGAACATGTTTGAAGACCACCTACTGCTAAATAGTGAATTGAAAGTGTTTACATCTAATCATGTGGGCTGCGCAGCGTGTGATGAAAATAGTCTCTCCTTTGTATTTCTGACTCATAAGAAGTAATCTTTTATGCTTTTTGATACATTGATTGTGCTGATAAAAGTCAGCCATTATCCGTGATTTAAAAATGTAAAACAAGACAAACAATCACTAATGAGTCATATGCAAAACTAATCATAATCTGTATAATATCACAACCCTGGGTCTGTGTATTTTATGTAATCATTTATTTTCCATTCATTACAGAATAATCATAAAACTTGTCCAAATAAAATATCCTTAATCTGTGGTAGTTTACACATACAATCAGACCCATGGTCAGTCTGACCCTTTAGATGATTTTCTGATGGACCCAGATTCTGATTCAATAATTGGCCCCAAGAGTCCAACAGTAGACAATCGTGTCCGAAGGTGATTCGAAGCCAATCGCTTGAGGCTAAAGATAATTCTTATTGTTCCATTATAATAGCACAGCTTAGCATGAAGTTAAATCTGTATAAATTATTTGCAAGACTCCTTTACTGGTCAGATACCAGATGTTCTTGGGAATCGACACCATGTTCCCCTCTTTATCACCTTGGTATTCTTAAAGGATTAGATGGGCTTAAATATACTTAAATCAAGGGAAGACATACAATTGATGCAACCTCTTTAGTTGTATAGGGTCCGATAGGTAAAACGGCCCACTGCCACCTTACAAAGAAGGCCCTCTTCCACCTCAAAACCAGAAAATAGCTACTATAATTGGATGTAATTGAGCTAATTTCGGTTAGCAAAACATAAAGGGTGTTACGGGTGCCCACGCGACCTACATATCAGGTCGCAGGCGCACCTGTAACCCTGAGGCCCCCAGTGCATTCTGCATAGGTGGAACCACAACCCGCATGTTGGATCATGGGCGCACCTGCAGTTCTAGTCCCAGCTGCAGATACTCACCTTACCTCACCCCCTGCTCTGTCTCTGCCAACTGACGTGCGCATCCCAGCTCCCTAGGACATGTGCTCGCCGGCTCTGTGAAATTTAAAGGGCCAACGCGACGGTAATTGCCGGTCGCTGGTCCTATATTACCTAGCTTTTCCATGACTTCCCCGCCTGATCCATAGTGTGTTTAGCCTATATTGAAAACGTTATGTAGTTGTTCCTGCTTCTACCATTTTACAGTCCTCTTCTGCTTACGTCCCTTGATCACAAACCTTGTTGCCTGCCCTGACCTTTCTGCCTGTCCCTGACTATGAGCCTGCCTAATGATTTTGTACCGCGTGCACCTCAGCCGCCGCCTCAGGCAAGTCACGCCATTGAACAATATATCGTTCTTCCACTGGAATCCTCTTCTGTCTGTGTCAATATCTCAATGACATCTTTGTGTTAGCTGAAACATTTCTACTTCGCATAGATTTCTAAGAATCATCGAGTTAACAATATTTATAATATTTTCAGACCTTTAGAAGAATTTTTTTTGTAATTAGTACATACTATTTTATACTATGTCTGTATCCCCTAACTGTATAAAGCACCACTTCTGACATCATTAACGGCAAGTTAAACCTCAACATTCTACTCATCATACTGTGTATTACCCTGAGGTCACTTACTACAACTTATAATTACATTCCCCTATCTGTAAAAAAATTCCAAAACTATAACCTTAATATCATTCTCAAGTATTTTTTGGCCTTCAGACTTTTGGATTCAGGAGCTTTGAATGTATGGTTAAGAAATAATATTATAGGACCATAGAGCCCCACTTACATTGTCTTCGGGCAATGTATCAGAAGTATCTGTTAGGATACCTTCGAAAAAGTTATTATGAAATATAAAGTGGCAGAGCTATAGGACAAATGTAGTCTTTTTTAGACTGCATTTGCTTTATTTCACCTTGTTAAATACTTTATTTGCCATAAGGGCATTTACATCAAGTTTGTATCAAAAGTCAGTACCGGATCTACATCTTGGGCATCTGTAGGAACATATTGTTTATTGTCTTAGACTCTGCCCATCAATTAGGCCAAGTTATATATGCTCTCAATTGATTATATAATATTACAAAAAAAAGTTAAAAAGTGTGGTACTCTTAACACAACATCTAGCACCCTTTGTAACCTTCCACTTGTTTCTCCCTGGGTGTAATTCAATGACTCTCACTGCAATAGGACCACATAGTTATCATATTAATACACATAATTTACATATAAATACAACATATTTAGTGAATTGATATGTAAATTTTCCCTTCAGTAGGCTGTTTCTTAAGGGCCCCCTTATGGTGCAGACCCAGTCAAATGTAGAGTTATACTGTCTGTAGAAGAATAGAGTATCATTGGAATTTTTGAGTCATATAATTAACTACATTGATTTTCCACATTGATTTTTCACTCACCATCTTTGGCGCTGTTGGGTCTGTCTCCCACTAGATGTATAGCGACTACTCCGTCTGCAATAAATAACACATTAATAACATTAAAATTCAGCACGGTAAAACATGTTTCAGCTGTATAGATCGAAGATTGCTATTGGATGTAAACTCAACAAGGCAAAATTGCTTAAACCAACCAATAATTGATCAATTAACCAAGGACATCTATGTCTTAGTGAAGAGGAGGAAGGGATAGAATTTCTATTTGTATATTAGGATCTGCAGTTGAGTATCATTAGAAGTTGACTGCTAAGGACATTTTCATAGAAACCAATAAACAGCTGTTGAAAAGGGCCCTCATATACTGTAGTTAAATATAGTGCCATAATGTAGATAATTACATAACAATTTTCTTTAATTATCTAGAAGGGACCAATAGTGCTAATTACCCACAGTTAATATACCACAAATATAATACCAGATCTACGTGACTGCCCAATAGAGCAAATTAATGTGCATAAAAATAAATTACAGAATCTGAAATACATCATACACTCAAGAATCTCTAGTAGTTATTGCTCTTTTATAGGATTCCTTTCCTTAAAATCAAAGGACTTAAAGGGGTTCTCCACTATATATTATTTTTATTGATTACACATAGGAAATCATACAATTATACAATGTACATGTATTAAAAATTTGGGTCATCTACCTCTTTTAGAACAATGCGGAGGGTTTCTGTCAAGAAATACAAAAAAATGATGTAGCCAACATTCCTGTCCATAGTAATGGCTACCATGGATTAACTGTATGGACTAAACATGGAGTCAGTCAGCAGCTCCTGGCAGTCACCAGCACATTTACATGATTCTTATGGGGTAACCAAATAGAAATAATGGTGGAAAAATTATTGTTAAAATGGTTATTTAAGCAACTTCTTCACCCCAAAAAAAAGTGAGGCAAGAGAAGAGTGTGAAGAATGTCTTCTCCACAGACACTGACAGACATGATAAGACGCTGCTGGAGAAAGAAATACTAGAGAAGTCCTGCTCCTCAATAATCTGCTGTTACCTGGATACTAGAGGCACATGACCTGTGTGGAAGTCACATAATAAGACGCTGCTGGAAGTAGTAGAACTGGAGAAGTTCTGCTCCTCATACACTACTGTTACCTGGATACCAGGGGTCACTTGAGCTGTATAGTGGTCACATGATATGAAATTGCTGGAGGTAGTAATACTGGAGAAATTCTGCTCCTCAAAAATTTACTGTTACCTGGATACCAGAGGTCACATGACCTGTGTGGTGGTCACATGATAAGACACTGCTGGAGGTAGTAATACTGGAGAAGTTCTGCTCCTCCATACACTACTGTTACCTGGATAGCAGGGATCACATGACCTGTGTGGTGGTCACATAAGAGGCTGCTGGAGGTAGTAATACTGGAGAAGTTCTGCTCCTCCACACACTACTGTTACCTGGATAGCAGGGGTCACATGACCTGTGTGGTGATCACATGGTAAGACGCTGCTGGAGGTAGTAATACAGGAGAAGTTCTGTTACTCCACACACTACATTTACCCAGATACAAGGGTCACATGACCTGTGTGGTGGTCACATGTCAAGAACTGCTCGAGGTAGTAATACTGGAGAAGTTCTGCTCCTCCACACACTACTGTTACCTGGATATCAGGGGTCCCATGACCTGTGTGGTTATCACAGGATAATACGCTGCTGGAGGTAGTAATACTGGAGAAATTGTGCTCCTCCATACACTACTATTACCTGGATACCAGGGTCACATGACCTGTGTGATGGTCACATGATAAGACACTGCTGGAGGTAGTAATACTGGAGAAGTGCTGCTCTTCCATACAATACTGTTACCTGGATACCAGGGGTCACATGACCTGTTTGATGGTCACATGATAAGATGCTGCTGGAGGTAGTAAAACTGGAGAAGTTATACTCTGCAATAATCTACTGTTACCTGAATACCAGGGATCACATGACATGTGTATGGTGGTCACATGACTGTTCTGTCCATACAGGTATTCCAAGGGAGCCATTACTGTGGACAGGAATGTGGCTTGTACCATTTTATTTTTTGAGGTAAGGGCCTACTTCACTGCTATAAAAAAGTACAGCAGCAGAAGTTTTAATACATGTATGCTAGAAAATTGTATGATGTTCTATTATATACATAATAAGTAAAGACATTATAAAGTGGATAACCCCTTTAAATATAGAGGCATAAAACCAATAAAAAGTACTCACTTTTATAATTCAGTACCATTTATCTCTTTCAGTCATTACTGGTGGCCAGTGTTTCCTGTTTATCATCTCAGGAATGAGAGCACCGAACGAACGGCTTGTAGAGTTTTTGTTTTGCCTTTTCGCTCTCTACTTAGCATCTGCATATCACAAGGCATTATGGGAAAGGGGCTGAGAAGCCCACAGCGCCCTCTGTTGGTTGTAACAAATCCTCAATTTGCTTTTGACCCACCGAGTCTTGAGAAAGCAAAAAGGATTTTTTAGCCAAGCCAGTATCTCTCATCTACAGACAACGCTGTTTCGGGATTTTTTTTTCCCTCTTCAGTGCAGAGTAGAGAAGATACTGGCTGGCTGTGTGGGAGGCATCGGGTAGCTCAGGAAGGGAAGATCTCTCCTTAAGGAGAGCACCGAACGAACGGCTTGTAGAGTTTTTGTTTTGCCTTTTCGCCCTCTACTTAGCATCTGCATATCACAAGGCATTATGTGTTAAGGGGCTGAGAAGCCCACAGCGCCCTCTGTTGGTTGTAACAAATCCTCAATTTGCTTTTGACCCACCGAGTCTTGAGAAAGCAAAAAGGATTTTTTAGCCAAGCCAGTATCTCTCATCTACAGACAACGCTGTTTCGGGATTTTTTGTCCCTCTTCAGTGCAGAGTAGAGAAGATACTGGCTGGCTGTGTGGGAGGCATTGGGTAGCTCAGGAAGGGAAGATCTCTCCTTAAGGAGAGCACCGAACGAACGGCTTGTAGAGTTTTTGTTTTGCCTTTTCGCCCTCTACTTAGCATCTGCATATCACAAGGCATTATGGGAAAGGCGCTGAGAAGCCCACAGCACCCTCTTTTGGTTGTAACAAATCCTCAATTTGCTTTTGACCAACCGAGTCTTGAGAAAGCAAAAAGGATTTTTTAGCCAAGCCAGTATCTCTCATCTACAGACAACGCTGTTTCGGGATTTTTGTCCCTCTTCAGTGCAGAGTAGAGAAGATACTGGCTGGCTGGGTACCCGATACCTCCCACACAGCCAGCCAGTATCTTCTCTACTCTGCACTGAAGAGGGACAAAAATCCCGAAACAGCGTTGTCTGTAGATGAGAGATACTGGCTTGGCTAAAAAATCCTTTTTGCTTTCTCAAGACTCGGTGGGTCAAAAGCAAATTGAGGATTTGTTACAACCAACAGAGGGCGCTGTGGGCTTCTCAGCCCCTTTCCCATAATGCCTGTTTATCATCTGTAAGTAATGACTTGACATCCACGATAATTCATGTCATTTAAGCGTAACAACCAATGCTCTATGGAGTTCTGTCCATGCTGACATCACGTCATATGCTGATGATCCCCACATCTTTTACATCACATTATGGCTTACAAATGATAAACAGGATCAGAATTGAGGAACATTTTACAGAATGTTTAAGGCAAGACCATTACATTTTTCTTTAAGTTTCTGTGTCTTTAAATAGCAATGTTAAAGTAATAATTACGTAAAAACCACAACCCATTCAAATGTATAATTAGAGAATGTTAAGACTTTCCATTTGTATTTTGGTTGAAACGATTTGCTAACAGGATGTTTAGTTATTATGAAACAGTGCTACTTTTGCATAAAATATAGTTGAATATTATGAACTAAATACTCGTTTGCATATTTGCGTAGAACTAAACTTCCAGTTAACAATGCTCTATAGCTATGTATATATAAATATCATACAAATCAAGTTGTTGAAAGAATACAGAGAAGTTCTCCAGACTGAGTCAACTACATTGAGAATAGAATAGAAAATGTAGGGTTACACAGCTTGAGGAAAAATGATCACCACCAAGAGTTAAGGGGCCCCTGGGCCAATATAAATGCCCAAACTCGAGGACATCATTACATATGCATCACTGCATGATGTCCTACAAGATACAACAGCTTTGTTGCTGTTGGTGGTTGTAGGAGTCTCTGTACATTTTTCGAGCTTGTAACCCTAGAACTATTTTTGGCTTGTGAACAAGATCCAGCAGCTTAACATAGGATTTACTTATAATGATGCTATAATACTCAATGAGGAACCTGCACCTGGTAGTCAAAACTGGAAACAGACTTCCAGGTCTCTAGAGTAGCCAAAATTACAGATATAATAATATAGTACGTACCTGAGCTAGTTTATTAATGACAGCATGAAATAGCCCTCCAATATAATGCCTTTCATCCCAGAGTAAGAGAGTATTTGTGGTACTGTATGTGCATTTTTTGTGGTCCTTGTTTAGCTATAGGTTAGTATTCATGGCATCAATGAAATTGGACAGGAGTTACAGTTCCAGTCATTGGTGACCTGTATACTTTTCAATAACAAGCAAGAAACTACTAAAGCAAACCCAACACCTAAAGAGGTTTTCCCAAAATAGACATTAATGGCATATTGATAGGACAAGACACTAACGCCTGATAGGTGTCAGTCCCATCTCTGGGAACCTCACCTATCGCAAGAATGATCCCCGAAACCTCTCTGTTTGGAAAGGAGACGTTTTCGTGCTCTCACATTGAAATTTCACCACTCTGTTCAAAACAGAGGTTCTGAGGCTCGTTCTTAAGATAGATGCAGGTCCCAGTGGTGGGACACACACCTTTCAGACATTAATGGCATGTCCTATCTATTTGCCATCAATGTCTATGGTGAGATAACCCAAGGTTTCATAAGTGTTGTAGTTACACTCTTGCTAATCCTTCAAAAGAAATGTTTGATATACATTAACTTTAGCCTAGTACCAAACCAGCAATCCGTTCAACCATGAATACGAATGTTCTATATTCCAGACAATAACTCACAGTACAGGGCTGTAGGAATAGTATTGCATGATGCAGAAGCTACCATGGGCTAATAGTACAGGCACTGAAATTAAGTGAATCTTCTCTGCTTCTAAGTTAGTAATAACATTATGAATATACTGACTGAATTTACAGATTATTCTATGTGATACAACCCCTTGAGAAATGCCAACACCCCCTTCGTCTACCACCATTACCCCAGGTCACCCCGTGGATCACTTTATACAATATTGAAATCCTGGGGATTCACAAAACTCAATTTCAAAATCATTCTACCATGTTGTTAATACAAATTTATTGTAAGATATTCTGTGTTGGTCCAGCAAGTGTAGTATACATTTATAATTCTGTTAGCATCTTGTATTCCAAATCCTCCCCCTGAAAAAACTAAACATGTATAACTTGATGAAAGGTCCTTTAGCAAAGATAAAACCTAGAGGATCTTTTCATGCTACCGGCATGGATTTCATTTTTAATTATGCCACAGTTAGTATAATGGCTCTGTTCTCTGATACAAATTTATCATGATAGATGCTATTATCTTGTAATATGGTTCATGGCACAATGTGTTATTCTAGTCAAAAAACTGGAAACCTGACAAACAGAACCCAGACCAGTGTGAGTAGAAGGTATGTTTGCTGAGTTTTGACAACTTTAATGTTATTCCATGGACACAGAATGGATCCAAGTAACACACAGAAGGTCCCAGCAGCACGAACCAAATTCTCCATGCAAAGTTTACAGTCTCCTTAAACCAAGGACCCGAATAATGTATGCAAAATATAAAAAACAGGAAACAGTATCCAATGGATTACAGGACGGTACTCCAGCCGCCCTAGGCACTGACTGAATGTACGTGTGTGTATATATATATATATATATATATATATATATTATATGTATATATATATATATACTATATATAATAAAATGAATATATATATATATATATATATATATATAATATATATATATATATAAAATATATATATATAATATATATATATTATATATATAATATATATATTAGGCGTCCCCCGGGGTTACATAAAGGGTTAGGGACTGTAGGTTCGTTCTTAAAGGGGTTGTCTCGCTATAATGATTGGGTTTTTAAATTTAAAAAATCTTTAAAAAAAACAAAACAGCTTTGCAATAAAATGTTTTATTACAAATGTCCTACTGATTTTGAGTAATCCCTGTTAGTAGTAGTGCATCAGCTCCTGAAATCACTATAGCAGCTGACCTGTTGATTGTTCTCACTGGCTGCCAGTCCTGGTGGTGACTCATCTGTTTCTGAATACAGGTCAGAGCACAGAGCCCCTCCTGCACAGTATGCTTCTGTAGTGGAGGGAGGGGGAGGGCTCTGGCTTCTGTGTCTGTGTGGATTAACCCTCTGTGTGCCTGCTCGTTACTGCTCTCTACACAGATTGAGGAGAGCAGAGGTGAGGCTGATCTGTGGTCAGTACGATGTGACAGCAGTGAAGTGGGTTACTATAATCATAATGTGTCTGTGGAGCTTTGACTATACTAATAGAACAGATCAGGGGGGCATGTGAACGGTTCATATCCCCCCTGCTCTGCGTATTAGTGACACATCGTGATTATAGTAACACCTTCACAGCTGCCTGTGTCTGTTCTGACAGGATTTGTTTGTTGTTGTTTGAGATGTGGAGATTTGTATGCTAAGCAGGGGGTATAGAAACCTTTACATCCCCCCTGCTCTGCTATTAGCATACACAGCTTCACAGACCTCTCCACACTCATAGCTCAGCCCTCTCCCTGTTGTCTCCTGACTCTGTGCAGCTGATTCAGCAGTAAGCAGCAGATCTAGGCAGGCACACACAGGGTTAACTCTGGCAGCAAACCCCCTCGCCCTTCCCCTGCTGTATTGAAGTTACTGCAGTTGGAGGAGGAGAGCTGTCTGTGTGTTGAGGGGAGGGGGGAAGGAGGAGGAGAAGAGGCAGACAAGAAGCACGCCCCTGAATTCAAAAATCCTTTGCTGCCAGACACATTGAAGTAGGCTGAAAGCCTGTAGTGAGACAACTCCTTTAAGTTGAATTTGTATGTAAGTCGGAACCAATGTATTTTGTACATGTATGGTGTATATATATGGTGTATATAGTGTGTAATTATAGGCAAGTATATGTCCCCATAGCAGGTATAGGCAGGTATATGTCCCCTCTTAGGCAGGTATATGTCCATAGCCCATAGCAGGTATAGGCAGGTATATCCCCCATAGGCAGGTATATGTCCCGCATAGCAGGTATTTGCAGGTATATGTCTCCTCATAGGTAGGTATATGTCCCCTATGGCAGGTATAGGCAGGTATATGTCCCCCATAGGCAGGTATAGGCAGGTATATGTCCCCTTATAGGCAGGTATATGTCCCCCATAGCAGGTATAGGCAGGTATATGTCCCCTTATAGGCAGGTATAGTTCCCACATAGCAGGTATAGGCAGGTGTGTCCCCCATAGGCAGGTATATGTCCCCTCATAGATATGCATAGGCCCCCATAGCAGGTATAGGTGCCCTCATAGGCAGGTATAGATAGGGCGTACTGTGATGACATCGCACGCTGCCTGTGCCGGTGACTCCGGTATGTAGCATTTCTGCTTGCGGCATTCTGGAGTTCTATTGCGGAGCAGGGAGTGCTCGCTCTCTGCTCCGCAATAGAGTCTTCTGCTGTATGCACTCCGGGAGGAGTCGCATACAGCCGAAGCGATCCCCGCCGGTGCCTGGGCCATGGCAGTGCCCGGGCGCGGACCGGAGAGTCAGCTGTATGCGTTCCCAGTAGTCACATACAGCTGCGAAGATCGCTGACAGCGCCACCGGGCCACGTAAGTCGGGGACTGCCTGTATGTATGTGTGTGTATATATACAGTCATATGAAAAAGTTTGGGCACCCCTATTAATCTTAATCATTTTTAGTTCTAAATATTTGGGTGTTTGCAACAGCCATTTCAATTTGATATAGCTAATAAAATGATGGACACAGTAATATTTCCCGGGTTGAAATGAGGTTTATTGTACTTACAAAAAATGTGCAATTTGGATTAAACCAAATTTTGTCCGGTTCAAAAATTTGGGTACCCTTTTCATTTTATTGATTTGAAAACTCCTAACTACTTTTTACGACTTTCTGAAGCACAACATTGGTTGTTGTATCCTCACTGAAACTTTGAACTTCATAGCCAGGTGTATCCAAAATTTATGAGAAAAAGGGATTTAAGGGGGCCAATTGCAAGTTGTTCTCCTATTTGAATCTCCTGTGAAGAGTGGCATCATGGGCTCCTCAAAACAAACTCTCAAATGATCTGAAAAAAAAGATTGTTCAACATAGTTGTTCGGGGGAAAAGGATAAAAAAATTGTCTCAGAGTTTTAACCCTGTCAGTGCCCACTTTTGGGAAATAGTAAGGAAATAAAAACCCACAGGGACATTTTCTTTTTAAAACCCGGGAAGTGGTCGGGCCCAAAGGGAAAAAAAAATCAGAAAGGAAGAGGGGAAAAGAATGGTGAAACAGTCGGGGACAATCCACGGGACCACCCCCAAAAAGAGCTCCCAAGCTTCATCTTGTTTGCAGATGGTGTCCTGTGCATGGGTTCAACAATAACGCACACTTTGCAAAAGGGAGAAGCGTATGGGGAGTGATGCGAAAGAACCCGTTTCTAAAAAGCACGCCACAAACAGGGGTTGCCTGAGGTATGAAAAAGCACGTTTGGACAAGCCACTTCATTTTGGAAAAAAGGTCCTGGGGACTGTTTGAAACAAAGATTGAGTTGTTTGGTATAAAAAAAGGGCCTTTAAATGCTGGCCTCCCCAAAAAACAACAGCACCAAGAAAAACAATGCTCCCCACCTGTAAAATTTGGTGGGGGTTTCCCATAATGTTTTTGGGGCGGGTTTTGGCCCCAAGGCCGGCACCGGGAAAATCTTTTTAAAGTTGAGGGTCGCATGGATTAAAATTTCCAGTACCCAGCAGTTTTCTTCAGAAAAAAGGTACAAGAATCTGTGATAAATTTGAATTACCCGGGGAAGGAAATTTCAGAAAGGGACAATGATCCCAAACCAGCTCCAAATCTACTAAGGGCCCTTTCTTGCAGAGGAAAAATTAAAATGTTCCCTGGAAAATGGCCATCCCAGTCCCCAACCCTTTGAATATCATTGAACATCTTTTGGGTACTTTGAAGCGGGCTGTCCAGCTCGGCAAACCATCAAACTCAACTGAATTGAATTTTTTTGTAAAGCGGAATGGGTCCCAAAAAAACCTTCATCCCCGGATCCAGGAAAAGATTAAAAGCAAAAAGGGAAAACGACTAGAGGTGTTTTTTTTTTGCAAAAAGGGGGATCTATAAATATTAAAAGTCCCCTATTCTTTGGGGTGGGCCCCTACTTTTTTCACCCGGGCAAAATTTTTGGGGTTTTAAAGCATATTGCACATTTTTGTGTTAGTACAATAAACCTCATTTCAATCCGGAAATATTACTGTGTCCATCAGTTATTAGATATATCAAATTGAAATGGCTGTTGCAAACACCCAAATATTTAGAACTAAAAATGATTAAGATTAATAGGGGTGCCAAAACTTTTTCATATGACTGTATATATATATATATATATATATAATATATAATATATATAATATATATATATATATAATATTATATATATATATATAATTGACACCAGAAATTTACATACACTATATAAAAAGACACATATACATGTTTTTCTCATTATCTGACATGAATTCAGAATAAGCCTTACCCGTTTTAGGTCAATTAGGATTACCAAAATTATTTATTTTTGCCAAATTTCTTAAAGCATTTTTATTACTTTCTGCAAAGTCAAACATTTACATACATTTCATTGGTATTTGGTAGCATTACCCTTAAACTGTATGACTTGGGTGAAAGGTTTTGGATATCTTTCCACAAGCTTCTCACAATAGTTGGAAGGAATGTTGGCCCATTCCTCCTGACAGAACTGGTGTAACTGAGTAATGTTTGTAGCTCGTCTTGCTCACACCTGCATTTTCAGTTTTGCCCATAAATTTTCAATAGGATTGAGATCAGGGATTGGTGATGGCTACTCCAAAGCATTTTAAGCCACTTTGTAACCAGTTTGGCAGTATGCTTCAGGTCATTGTCCATTTGGAAGACCCATTTCCGCCCAAGCATTAACTTCTTAGCTGATGTCTTGAGATGTTGCTTCAGAATTGCCCCATAGTCCTCTTTCTTCATGATGCCATCTATTTTTTGAAGTGCATCAGTCCCTCCTGCAGCAAAACAACATGATGCTGTCACCCTGGTGTTTCACAGTTGGGATGGCGTTCTTAGGCTTCCAAGCTTCTTCCTTTTTCCTCGAAATGTAACGATGGTCATTATGGCCAAACAGTTAAATTTTAGTTTCGGCAGACCACAGGACATGTGTCCAAAAATGTAGGTCTTTGTTCCTGTGTGCATTTGCAAACATTAATCTGGCTTTTAGATTTTTTTTTTTTGAGTAATGACTTCTTCCTGGTAGAATGGCCTTTCAGCCATGTTGATACAGTACTCGTTTCTCTGTGGATAATGACACAATCTTACCAGCTTATGTCAGCATCTTCACAAGGCCTTTTGCTTTTGTTCTTGGGTTGATATGCACATGTTAGACCAAAGCACGGTCATCTCTGAGATACAGAACTGATCTTCTGAGCCGAATCATGGCTGGATATTCCTATGTTGTGTGTACGTGCATATAGTTGTTTGTACAGTACAGATGAACGAGGCATCTTCAGGTATCTGGAAATTGCAGCCAAGGATGAATCAGACTTGTGCAAGTCCACAATTCTCTTCCTGATATCTTGACTGATTTCTTTATACTTTCCCAGAAGCAGTGTGTTTCTGGTGTGCAATTAAAATACATCCACAGCTGTGTCTCTAATTAACTCCTATGTTGCCAATAAACCAATCAGTAGCTTCCAAAGACATTACATCAGATGGGTTGTCCCAAATTGTTTAAAGGCATAATAATCCTAGTGCATGTACAATTTTGACTTTGCACAAATAATAAAAATGGCTTAAAAAATTCTATCTCTCATTATTCTGGCATTTGACAAATATAAATTTTTCTGGAAATCCTAATTGACCTAAAACAGGTGAGGTTTATTCTGATTTCATGTCAGATAGTGAGAAAAAAACATGCATATGTGTCTTTTTATATAGTGTATGTAAATTTATGGTTTCAACTGTATATGTACATGAGCACATTGATGGAGATTGTCATTTGGATCTGAACATTGATATTGTTTTACCTTTAACTTCATAGGAAATACTTCAAGAATTGTTGTAATGAGGAGGCCTATTTCAACAATAAAGATGTAAGGCTATGACCACACGACGAGTATTTCAAGTCAGAATCCATGAGGGATGCAACTTGAAATGCTCGACTAAACCTGAAAATAAATTATTCCCATTGAACTCAGTAGAAAATACACTTTATAATTCATACAAAGCACATTTTCAGCAGTCGGGTTTTCGCAGTCAAAAAACTTACTACATATTCATTCTTTAATCGTATTCCATGCGGAAAACACATGGAAATTTACCAGTGATGTCAATTGGGATGGCTAAAAACCTTGTATACAATGCATCTCAAACATTTGTATGTGGTTACTAAAGCGAATCTGCATCCAAAACCACATAAAAATGGGACTTGTCTCTGACTTTAAACCCCAAGCAAAGAAAAACAACTCCAAATCCACATGCGATGCTATGTGAAATACTCATTAAATACTGCGTTGTCGGGGGTGCGTTTCTGGGGCAGAATCTGATGAGTAAATTTTACTTGTCATGTGGACATACCCTAAGACTTAAAAAAAATATATATTTTTTTTAATAATGGACTTTTAAATATTTTTCTCTTGTGTCTCCTTTAATGTTCTCTTTAATTTAAATGGTGTGAACTTGACGATCACAAGTAGTACACAGGAAAAGCAGCACTCATATCGTGGTTAAAATCAAAGCAGACATTTTAATCCAGTGATGGGACATTTTAGCTGCACAGATTTCGTCACTTCCGTACTTTAATTACAGGTAAAATATAAGCTTTGCTTCTCTCTCCTCCTTGCTGATTTGGCTTATATGGATACAGCCCTAATGTGTGCACCACTTTCTCCAATTGTCATATTTACACAGTTTATAAAATATAATATCATCCAAAAACAGGGATTAAATGCAGTTTAAAATTCTCATTACCTTTCTTTAATGTAAGATCTTTGTCCCCTACATTAGGCACAGGGCTCGATATTTCTTTTGTGTCTAAAATTAAAAACACAAGTCAACAGTTACGGTAATATAGTCCTTAGATGGAAAGTTATTTATTTCATAGTGGATTGTAATAGTATACACATGTTGTTCTAGTTTTTAATGTGACCATTGATCCTTTGTTTTGCATTCAAATTAATGGTTGCCTATCACCATAGTAATAATAACCAATTTGACAGCTAAAGGAAACCTTCTGACTTGTTCCAAATTATCCGGCTCTTAATTTGGTAAGATTTAATAGCACACAGAGGAGTCGATAAGAATGTGCTATTTTATTGTGATATTTATGGTATTGGATATGAAATTGCAATCATTAAGTGATGTCAGTGTTTATGAGAAAAATGGACTATGAAAGCCCACTGAAAGGATCGAAGGTGAGATTAATAAATATTCTTTCATTTTACGAGTCTCCAGGACAAGAATCTTTTTTTAAGTTAATTATTTTACCCAAAGCATTACCTAATGGCAAATCATGAGCTAGAAATTATTTGCTTCATGATTAAGTATCCTGCTGATACATATTGGTTTAAAGGAAGGTCTGAGACCATAAAAAGGGTCTGTGTCTTTTTTAGAAGCAGTACCTCTCTTGTCCACTGGACATGTAGGGTATTACAGCCCCATACTATTTAAGCAAATGGCAATTTGCTGAAATACCAGATACAGCCTATGCATGGGCAAAATACCAGATACGGCGTATGTATGGGCAAAACTATAGCCATAGCAGCCATAGCAGCGGGCCCAGAGGTTGAGGGGTCCACTCAGATGCAAGAACATTGTACTTTTTTTTTGTAGGGAACAAGTAGTTGGTGGCTTTCTGCTATCTAACACTATATTATGTGGGTTCTCTGATATATGTCAAGATTATTTATACCTTTGATTATTGCTACTTATGCTGCTGTTTTAGTTTATTGTCATTAGGTAATGGAGCCCCATTTTATTTTGATATAGGTCCCTATGAATTCTAGTTATGCTCCTGTGTCTATGAATATGAGTGGTGATGTTTCTGGAATAAAAGCAGAAACTACTTTCAACAGTGATATTCCTCTTTTTGCAGATGGCACCATCTCTCATTTATACTCCATTTACTATCTGTCTCACACTGTTCATATATCCACAGTAGTTACTGTTTTAGAGAGGATGTGTAAAGGAAAGCTTTGGTTTTAACTATGTCTGAAATTTATCTGGTGATTGGTTGCGATCCTACTGATACCACTTTTTAATATATCTCATTATATGCTCTGAAAGAGAGTTAGTGCATAAAGAAATATGTATGTGAATTTTTGGGAGCTGACAATTCTACCTTGCAGGACAATATCCTTTTCTCCCTATGTACCAGGTGTTAGTCACATATTGTCACCATTGTACTTGTTTGACCTATGTTATGTATATAACCCCCTCGAATGTACAGTGCCCTGGAACTAAAATAAACAATAATTAGTTGCTTGTCAGAGGAGAGACTGCGACTTTAATATTGGTATATTTTAACCGTTATACTTGTATGTATTAATATATTATGTTGTGCTGCACTATAAATGTATTCTGCTTCAGTAAAGGTACTGCACGGTGTTGAATCATAGTACCTGGCAGTGCCACCACTTTGTGTTGCAGTGGTTGTCAACAGGTATGAAGGCCTCCTTCACTGCCAATCGCCAAATGATATACTGCTGTGGGCATAGGCCCTGAAGGGGCATAGCTCTGTAAGGGAAATGTTTGTGGACTACTAAACTAGGGTAGAGGAGACTGGTAAAGTGATAACAAGAGCTCTTGGTACCATGAGTGAACATGAAAAACAGCCTTCTGAGAGGCAGTGAGAAAAGTTGTTGGTCTATGTGCAAGAAGTCAGGGCCTAAATATTGGGGCACTTGTCTGTACCTCTGCAGGACAGGCAGGAGGATTAGGAACTAAGGGGATGCAGCATTCACTTGTTAAGTACCATTAAGAGTGGTCACTCGACTACTACTTCACCACAGAGCAACCCACTGAGACAGTAAAGAATTCACAGGGGCACACAGTAAAACATTCTACTATTTTAGTTTGACCGCTTTCAATTTGTAAAATATTTCTTATGATGGACGTACACATACGATATCTGTATTAGATGGTGCTATTTCACATGGAATATGTCTATAACCATAAGGTGAGGGCACTGACAAACATCCTCATTTTCCCCTTGGTAGATATTCTGCTGAAATAAATCTTAAAAAAACAAGCATGTCAACATTTACCTGTTAACTTTTCATGTGTTCCTTCAGTTGGTTCTGACTGCTTGAGCTACAGGAAGAAAATATGTATTAATACAAAATCTATATGATTCTGTTTGGTAAGTAACAAAAAAGTCTTCAAATCCATCTGTGTTTCAAACCAATCATATTCAAGCAAAAAAAGTCATTTGGCATAGGCAGCAGAGCTGGTGTTGTCAGTGTACCCATTGCCTGTTGTTTCTTTCTGGGATTCTCCTCTTGTTTGTCCAGCTTATAATAGTTGCCAAAAATACAGTTTACTGGCTCCCAGCGGGAAGGAGAAAGTACCTGACGTCAATGTGAACTGATGCAAATCCTGACTCTGATGTCTGAGTGTTATGTTGTTCAATAGAGTGCAATAGTGCTAGACTGGAGGCAAAAGGATATTTATTTGAAAGAAATGCACCAAAGAGTGTGCATGGAAGTGACTAAGGAACTTACACTGTGTTGTGTGAGTAGTTGGCCCAATGTATAGCAACAGGAGACAGACAGAATTCCTTTCAGGACTGTGCCATTTGCCCTGTCCTCTGTGGACTTCCATTTTCAACCCAAGTGTGCTAGTGGAGCAGCTTGGACTTTATCTTCCATATTTCTGCTGCTAATTTTGGAAAACAAGTAGCCAGTGATTGTAGTGAACATTACACAGAATATACTGCTCTTGGTTCCGTTATTCGCCGGTGACATGCCTTTTATATTGAGACTAAATTTAATCTCTTAGTGGTCCACGAGAGATTGTACTCTGTTATTGGAATTTCAACTAAAACGGTATCTGCCAATGTTTCGGCTAGGACCATTCTGTTCATTCTGTTCATACAGTATGTGGCATGAATCAGGTGAAAGGAATTAAACTTCCTTCTAGGATCACTTTAGCAAAGAATAGCTGTTAAACATTAAAATTGAGTTGACGAGTTGGTTGTTAATTGGTTCCCTTGTTAATTGTTTTAGCCAAGTTACACATTTGAGCTTCCATGACTGCTTCATTCAAATGTGAGACAAGTAGAGACACTATGTAGTATATATTACTTTCAATTTGCTGCCAAAATAAAACCCATGATATAAATGATGACTGCCAAAGCTAATCCTTTTTCACACGTTGGTATATTGTTGTGTATTCAATAAATGCATCATCATATGTTAATGACTCAACCAAACATCGACTCAATATCCATTGTTAAGAAACCCACCCCTTCTAAATTACCAAAACTCCCATATCTATCTCCTTCTGTTTACACCTCTTCCCACCTGTTCACACCTCTTTCACTATATTTCCTTTTGGGACCATTAAATTATTACAAAGTTTACAGAAAGGAAATTTTTTTATCAACATTAATTGTTCCATGAAATCATACATTTAATTTGTAACTATTTTCTATGGAAGATATTACATATGATTGAGCAAATATTTTGCAAATGGAAGTTCCGTTCTGGATAAAAGTGCTGTCATTAGAGCTGTTGTTAGGACACTTTTCAAGCTTATAATTTCCTTTTCTGACAGGTGTCAGAAAAATGACTTGCAGAATTATCAACCTGTTCAAGCAGATTTCAAATAGAAATGACTCATATGTTTCCTCCTTGCAAAATGTGTGTTAAATAAAATTCCACTTTTTAATGGAAAGAGCTGAAAATGTTCAACCACCTCTCTATTGATAGATAACAGGCTTTGTAACTTATAACCAAATTTTTGTTCTCAAAGTTGACATTGACTCCCTTCTTCTTTACCAACAGAGAGATTGTCAACACCCATGAAGCTTCTTTCCATTGAAAAAATTTTCAATTATAGATGGGCATCTCATTGCCGCTTCACTTAAGAAACTAGGTGAAAAGATAACCATTACATTTATTAACGCTTTTAGATATTTCCATTGAAAACATTTTCAATTATAGATGTACATTTCATTGCCTCTTCGCTTAAGAAACTAGGTGAAAAGATAACCATTACATTTATTAACGCTTTTACATATTTTCAACAGTTTTGGAAAAGTTTCAAGAAAAAGGAGACCACTGTATTTACTATTTTGCCATAGGCAAACTTAAACTCTATCAGTTCTCTATCTATAAAACACTAAAACGTAACTTTTATTATGTATAACACTTAACCTCTATACACACGATTTAAAAACCTGATTTCAAACCTCTCAATTTATCCCTTTCTACTTCTGAAGGAATAGCTCCTTTTCTATTATCAAGTCTGGTGGAACACCACCTATTAACAGGAAAACCTTATATATACAGTAATTTACTAACTCCAGTAAGAGATCCCAAGCATCCTACTTGGGCAGTGATCCCTAATCTAATGGGCATAAAACATATAAGGTTTCCTTGTGATACCCTCTGCAGCGGGTGACACTTATAGACAGAGGTGAGAAATCACAATTTAAAACGTCATGCCTGACCTCCCCAACATGTTTCCCCAACATGTTTTTTTTGGAGACTATTTGACAAGAAAAAGGAGAGTCATAAAAGGTGCCACGTTCCATGATTTTGCTGGAGGAAGCCATAGCCAGCCAGACATATTGTATTATAACCTTATAGGGCTTATCATGATGAGGCAATGAGAAAACCCTCTTAATCAATGTTTCCAAATATTTACATTTTGTAAAAAAAAATCATTAATCAAAGCAAAACAAAACCCACACCGAAGTATTTTTCCCTTTGGGGGATTGTCAGGTGGCCACCATATATATGAGACACACATTAACTGATTCTGGCACATTCAGTAGGTCTAACTCAGCCAGTTTATACTGGGTTTCTAAGTAGCAATTGCTGAGGTTTTTGGGTGATCAAGAACTTTATATTCAAAACTATTTTCTATGGGTATGCATGCTTTATTGAGAAGCTATTTGGCTTCTTTTCTTTAGGCTTCGTATGATAGATGTCAGTATATAAATATAGTTTGTTTAATTTATCTGCCTGGAGTCTGAACGAGTAATCATTTCTTTGACCAATTTGCATGTTTAAGCACTGAGAATAGGAAATTTACAATTTACTGAAGGCTTATGTTAATTTGAGTTAACCTGCCCAACCTACTGAATGTATGCATCATACCCATAGACAAAGGGAATTACAATGAAAGCTGCAGCCCACACTTTTAAAGCAGGTTATTGAGCTTTCATTTCTCTTTTCAGTTATCAGTATCAATAGTGCTATGAACTAGATGCAAGATGGGAAAGGTATCAAAGCTGAAGCAAAAGTGGAGCAATTGCCCAGAATTGGTTGTTGCCTTCAGTTGTCAGTGTGAAACCTTGAGCAAGGTAAATCTAGGTTTAGCTAGCTAGGAAAATATTCAGCTTGCTGCCCTGTGTATCTAAATACCCTACGCAAAGCAGAATGGCCTATAGCTGCCCCCTCCCCTCAACACAACATCTGTCACCATCTCTTGTAAGTTGCTACACCCTTAATTCTAGTGATGTCTCTGTTGCTCATAATGTGTGTCACTGAAAGATTTTTTTTTTATCTGTGCTTCTCCTGACAGGGCAGGCTGCTTGATACAAGAATCGGTGTGTGCTTTAGCGATTGGTGGAGAAATGAGGGAGGGAATACAACTACTTTGTGGTTACTTTACATTTTTCTGCATAGTCATGTAGTAATACATTAAAAAATACACACAAAATGAAAATATATAGCTTTCAGATACCAAATATTTAAATATATTCCAAAGAAATAGTGTATAGCCCATCAGTGCTTTAATCGGGGCAGCTTACTAGGAGCTGCTAATGAACTCAGACTAATGAGTCCAAGATAGGGTCTGTCCTCACCTGTGAATTCTCACAAGTCATCCAGTAGTTATCTCATACACTAGCATAAGGGATCTTTTATTGTTAGAGCTCCATTATTGATGTAGGCACCCATTTCTTTTATGTAATTTCATTTCAAAAACACCAATTAGTCATCGCTTTCTCCATTCTAAAGGGACCCAGCAAATTTTGGATATGGGACCCACATATTTGTGGGCAACTATGTAAGCAATAGAGGTTAACATAGTCTTTAATCTGACAATTAGTTATATCACACTTCTAAGTATTTGCCAAAGCTAAACAATGGAATCCAACATGAGAGGTCAAAGATGTAGAATGGTGCCTATGGGGCCATAAGCGTTTGTTTATAGCTTGCCCCAGGATTCTGAATGGAAATTCTACTGTCGACAATTTTGTTTTCTGAGACTAAACAGAGACTTCACTTTTACCATAGCTTCACAAATAGACTGCACTTTAATCATGTATTTTTGACCACAGAATAAGTGAAGATGTTAATTTGCATAGTCATAATGTATTACTGCAAAGTAAATGTGAAAACCGACAGTTGTCTGCTAGTGTTGAAGCTGTGGCTTTCGTTGTTGCTTAGAAAATGGCTTACAGATGCATTTTTAGGGTTGTAGGAGTCATTTTTGTGGATCTCACATTTAGCACTAAGGGCGACATGTATGAAACCTGGTGCTGACACGGCAGTTTTAGAGGAGTGTAGAAGGTGACAGTGTGTATGAAAGTGTCTGACAGCACTTTGTCCCATTCTACATCAAAATTTGTCTCGGCCACTTTGAAATTGGTATGGATTCGTATGACAGTTATGCCCCAAACTTTGGCACATTTGTATGTTTCGCACTAAACTTTGGCACATTTGTATAACTCTGGCACGATATACCCCTGAAAACTTGATGCATTCAAAACTTTGGGTGTACGACTGTTCAAACATCTATAGAACAAGATTATGACAGATTTTTAGCCGCAATGCAAACCAGAAAATTGGCGCAGCTCTGTTCATACATGTCGCTCTTAGAACATATACCACTTTTAAACATACTTTGCTGGAAATGTAAAATGGATTGTTGGGTTGAATAGAACCATTTTAACCCCTTAAGGACCCGGCGTTTTTTTTTGCTGACACGTTCGTTTTTCCCTCCTTGCCTTTCCAGGGCCATAACTTTTTTATTTTTCCACCTACATAGACACATGAGGGCTTTTATTTTGCGGAACAAGATGTACTTTCTAATGGTGTTATTCACTATACTATAGAATATACTGGGAAACCGCAAAAAAAATTCCAAGTGGGACAAATTGTAAAAAAAAAAGTATTTTCGCCATGTTTGCGGGAGTTTTGCTTTTACGGCGTTCAATCTTCGGTAAATATAATGTGTTATCTGTATTCTACAGGGTGTTACACATCCAGCAATACCAAACATTTATGGTTTCCGTTATGTTTTGGTACCGTAAAAAAATTCCAAACATTTTCTATTTTTGAAATTTGCGAAACGGTGCCATTTTGTGCGACCAATAACCTTTTTGTACTAACACCTACAGACGTCAGTGAGGAGGCATTTTTTGCAGGCTGAAGTGTATTTTTTATTGTTAGCATGCGTCTTTTTTGATCATTTTTATTCCATTTTTTGAGTGACGTAAAATGACCAAAAAACGCAATTTTGGCGTTTGGAATTTTTTTTCTTCTACGGTGTTCAGCGTACGGATAAATGATGTGTGTTGTTTTAGAGATCGGACTTTTTCGGATGCGGCGATAGCAAATATGTGTAACTTTTTTATTATTTTAATGATTTTATTTGTAAAATGGGGAAAGGGGGGTGATTTGAACTTTTAATACTTTTTTTTTTGTACTTTAAAACTTTTTTTTTTTTTACTGTAACATTTAGTCCCCCTATGGTGCTTGACCACTAGGGGGCGTGATTGTTAATACAACCTAATGCATTGCATAGGCAATACATTAGGGTGTACAAAGATGGCAGTTTCCCCACTTCCTGTCTGCGGACGGAAGTGGGGCAAACCGGCCAGTGTAAGTGACGGGAGCCTTCACAGGGCTCCCCACGACCGTGTCCGGTAGTCGGATCGGCGCAGCATAGCTGCGCTGATGCCGATAACCATAATGATCGGTGCGCGGCACCGATCGGCGTTCATTCAGACGCCGCGGCCATCTTTGCCGCGGTGTCTGATGGGTTAAACAGCGCCAGCGGGCGGAACCACCCGCCGGCGCTGTTACTGCCGGGTGTTAGCGGCGATTAGCGATCCCCCTGCAAAGCCCCTTAGCGGCCCTGGGACGTACTCATACGCGCAGAGTCGTTAAGGGGTTAAAATACTCTACCAGGAAATTCTGAGTTATTAGAAGTGGGTATCTAGTTTAAAAAATTCATTCAAATCAACAGCACTCTTGTCAGTCAATAACGGTGCAGATAAAAGCCTTTTACTGTAGCATCCAAAAGAGCTCCACATAAATTATATAGCGCTCCCCATCCGCCACGGCTACGCCCATTTATCTTTCATTTCTATACCTCAGTGACTTATATGAATAAGTTTACATAGACGAACAATATGCACTAAGAACTAGAGCGGTGCCATTCAGAGCATACAAGCAGGACCCCACCTGCACAATTAAGCCTCCAAATACAAACGAATGAAAATGTTAGAAAAACTTGGCGCGACAGGGGACTTCGATGGGGTCTCCTGTCGCGCCAAGTTTTTCTAACATTTTCATGGAGTCTTTTGAGAATGGACACGTCGTCCACGGGAGATGGAGCCACTGCATTAAACGGTGGCTGCGCTACGTGGACGACGTGTTCATGTTATGGACAGGAACTGAGGCTGAGTTGGATCATTTTCTCATTGATTTGAATACCAAACACCCCCTTATTAAATTTTCACTTACTAAAAATGTCCAAGAGATTAGTTTCTTGGACGTATTGGTTAGACGGGAGGGTCATACACTGGCTACTACCCTTTATTCAAAGGACATCGATAGGAATAATATCTTGCATATGAAAAGTCAACATGCCCCAACAGTTTTTAAAGCCATCCCAAAGGGACAATTTTTGCGTGCCAGACGCATATGTTCATCTGATACAGAATACCATAGGAACAAAGAGAAGCTTATCAATAAGTTTGTCAAACGTGGATACCCTAGAGAGGAGGTTGTGAATATAGGAGAGGAAGTAGGTAAATTATCACGTGAGTCTGTTAGAACTCCAAAAATTACACAGAAGTTTGACCAAAGAGTAGGGTTCCAATCTGTATATGATGGCCATGCAGAATTGATACGTAAGACCATCAGAAAACATTGGCACCCTAAGTTTGGACCCCTTTTTAGGGAGTTTCCAAAATTTATATATCAAAAAGGTAAATCGATAGGTAATTATATTGTCCACTCTGATTTAAAGCAAAAAATTTTGAGACAAAAATTTTTGGACACACAGAAAAAGGGTACTTATCCCTGTCTGTCGTGCCAAAATTGCCATGGTATTATCAAGGGTGAGTGTATCACCCATCCCACTCGTGGATATAATATACCTATAAGAGGTTACTTCACTTGCTGTACCACCAATGCAATTTACCTTCTGAAGTGCCCCTGTGGCATGTGCTACGTGGGGCAGACCACTAGGATGGTCCGCATTAGGATTAACGAACATAAGTCTCAGATACGACTTTTCAAATCTAAAAAATGTGGAGAAAAGGAAAAAGGTGAGCAAAGCAGTGACACCAGCTTAGCTAAAAAGAAAAAACCATATTCAGAATCTACAGTGGCTAGGCACTTTTTTGAGAGAGGGCATAATGTGGCCGAGCTCCGTTGGTGTATACTTGAGGAGGTGGAGGGCAATGATGCTGAACATACCAATATAAAACTTCTTCAACGCGAGGTCTATTGGATCAATAGATTAGATGCACTTTCTCCTAAGGGGCTTAATGAAAACTGCCAATGGAATGTATTCTTATAGATCTGTTAGGTATCTGGCCCCATATCTATTTGCCTGTTTTTAGTTTTTAGGATTCTCTTACCCCTTATTATCGTTAGTAGTTAGATATACTTCATAGCGAATGTTACTAGGAGTAAGTGTTTGTGTCTTGTTTTTTAATTGTTTGTTATTGTTATAGCTACTTGTGAGCATAATAATATACTAAGTAATCTTGTGCTTTGAACTACATATTGGAGGGTATAAGAATGGACATCCTGGAAGCTACGTCACGCTTGAGGAAGGGGGCGTGTCCCCCGAAACGTTGCGTGTTCCGGGCAACTTGGAGTAATCGCTTGGCTCTTCTCTGGCTCGTTCCTCGTGGCATGCAAAATACTTATATTTATCCTATACCCAGGATTTGAAGGACTGAGATAAGTGTGCTATGATTGCTGCTATATATTATATAGATGCTATTATATGTCGATAAGTTTAATCCATTAAATTAGAAGATAAAACATTTCCTGTTTGGGACTCGCAGTAACTCACACGGCATTCGTTTGTATTTGGAGGCTTATATGAATAAGTTCACAGTGACCAAAATGTCACAACATATTACAGCATCACAATAAATCCTATCTTTTGATGTTAGAATAGAAGACTTTAATCTGATTCACTATTGTCTGATAGGAGAGCTGTTGATTTGAATATATACTTTAAGTAGATTGCAATATCCCTCAACAAGCACCCAAGAACTACCTCATTCCAGAATGTTCCCCATGGAGACTGTTGTTCAAGACTTTCTTCAGCCAGCACACATAGCAGCTATAAGGAGATTCTCTTAATTTGGAGGACTCAATACATTGAAGCATTACATAGATTTAAGTAGAAATTATGGAATGCTTTATTTCTTCATGTGAAGGTGCTGCAGGGGAATTGAACACTGCCTTGTATTGTCTAGCCCCTACGGGTTCTTAGTCATAGAGCTTAGTCATGCCATGACTAAGAGCCAGTAGCGGCTTGAAACGCATCAGCATTCTTTTACCTGTGCAATAACCACATTGTGTATTATCTTTTGGCACCATTAAAGGACTATTTGTTTATGGATATCGAGTGCTGCTGGCGTTTTTTTGCCTTGATTTGCTTCATTACACCTCCACAGTGTTGCCGTACAGCTTTGGACTACTGATACGGTGAGCTGGTTTTTTCCTAAGAAGTGGGAGAACCTGTGGTCGGTTTCTTATTGGAGAACCCTTCTTAAAGGGAATTTCTCGCCAATTTTTTTTTTACAAATTAAAACAAAATACTGATGCATATTCTTTTCTTCTTAGCTGTTTTTATTTTCTGATTGCAGATTTTGTAAATTCTGTGGTCTGTATATGGTTATGGGGGCAACCATCTTGCCTGAACTGCTTTTAAAGGCATTTAGAGAGCTGCTTTACAGCAGCTTCATGAGCATAGGAGTCTGTGAACAGCAGCAGACCCACTGACTATAGGAAAGTTTTCTAGACTTGCTCTGTGACCTGGGAAGAATTCAGTGTGCAGGGAGAGAGATAGGCAACTATCTCCTATTGTGACTGGTGGATCCTGTGCTATCTATACATATTGGTGTTACCTTTCAGTTTAATCCTGCCTCTGCTAATAATGAGGAGACTGCTTAAAAGTTTTCTCCACTGAAAAGGAATGTCATGCTATTATTAGGCCTAGTGGCCAAAGTGAAAACTGCAGGACTAACGAATTGAAAAAAAAATATTGATAGTAATAATGAAAATTAAAAAAAAAAAAACACAACCAAACATGTTTAAAAAAATGCATTTAACATAAAAACATGAGTAAACCAATAGGTCATTTTCTGATGACACAATCCCTTTGAGGGATTGTCCAATGCAGATATCACCTTTAAGTACTTTGAAATATAGCTAATTGACAACATAAGTATTGAATTGATAATATCAGAGTAGGTTCACATTTAATGATATCATGTTGCAAAATTTAAAGATTATTGCGAATCCTCCAGTCACGAAAGCTGTTATTTTGTTTTAACATAGAACTACCTTTTTGACATTATAAAAAAATGTAGAGATGTCAGCATCCATGTAAGTGAAGAAATCTTTGTGTTTGTTCACACCACCAGCACATTACAGCTATGCTTCTAGAAATCTGTGTGGGTCTATATGTAGATCAATGTGTTGGTGATGTGAGTACAATACAGATTTCTTCACCTGCATAAATGCTGTCCTCTTCATTCTTCTTTTATGTTGTCCTGTGAGATTTTTGAACTGTATGATTTTTGCATCTGCCTTGAGAATATAGACAGCTACAAGGAAAGTGTTACCAACATTTGCTGTTTTTGTGTACCTCCTTGAATAAATATTTTATAGATGGGCTATATCTACAAAGAGCTGATCCTGTCTTTAAGAATATGGTCACACTGCTCTACAAGAATAGGGCACACCCATTTAGATAATCTCCTATATCTACAACCTGTGACAGGAGTGGGTTCCCCCTTTGTGATAAGCATCTTTTTGAAAAACAGCTAAAATAACAATTGGTTTAACTAATTGTTTTGCCTTTTTTTTCTTGTCCTTCCTCTAGATATTATAGGAATCTGTATTTGTTCTATGCCTTTGCATTAGTTAAACCTTACAGCAATAAATGGATTTTAAATAATTTCAAAATAGAACAGTAATTCCTGACTATCAGATCATTGAATGCTGTATATTCTTTCTGATTTTCTTCAGATACAAGAATTTTGAACAAAGATGGTAATATAACAAGAAACTTGAGAAAAAACTGTAGCTTAAATAACAAATCATTGGATATGTTCTCAATTCCTTATGTACAATTTGTTTCAATTTAATCTCAAGTGCTGATTTAATTACATTGCACATTCATAGAAAAGTAATTAATAAACTTTCATCTCCTAAGAATTCAGCTCAAGGAAAATGTTAGGAAACCTGGAAAGGGATTTTATTAGGTTGAGTGTTCTTTGCAGATTCATTTCAAAAAATATATTGAACTTCTTTTCTCTGATACAGAGCTCCGAATCCACTGCTAGATATAGAATTTAATAATAACATTTTGGTTGTTGTTAGCCACCACTAAACGCAACTTAACCCCTTAAGCCCTAGGCCTGAAAAGGCCTTAATGAACAGCTCAATTTTTTAGTTTCTGCCTATTTTCAACAGTCGTAACTTTTTTTTATTTTTTTTAGTGATGCAGTTGTATGAGGACTTGTTTTATGCAGGAGAGGTGGTATTTTTGGGGGTGTAGCTTAAGTTATTTTTTATTATTTTTTGACACCACTCACAATTCACACTAAATAACCTGTTAGATTAATCAGGTATCGTGTAGATACCTGCTATGTTATTTTGGGGTAATATATGCAAAAAATTTTTTTATTAAATGTTTATTTTTATTTTATTATTTATTTTCTTTATTTTTTTTCTACACTTTTTATGTTTTCTTTTTACTTTTTTTTAAACCCATTAAGGGACAACTATTTAAAGGAGTTTTTGCCAGGAAATGATTTCCTCACCTAACAGGCTGATACGCCCCTCTTGAGCCTTGAAAAAGGGGGCGTTTTTGTTTCTGTGTTTAAAAAAACAAGTAACTCCTCTGTGATGTCATAGCACCACCTCCCATGCACGTTCCCGAGGCTGATAGTCAGTCTCTGTCTCTTTAGTTGAGCAAACATGTTTGGCTAAATCACAGAGGATAACTGTATTATGCACAAGCTATACGGATTTTGTTTTCTCCCTCTTATCTGCTCAGGAGTAAACATAAGCTCCAAGCAGGCAGCATTCACTGACTACAGACAGGGGGGGGGCTGAGCAGGGAGGGTCTGCATGTTTACTCAGATAATTACATTGCAACCAGCAGATTCTCTATACAGCAGATGCGGTAGTGGTTGACTGTGACACAGAAGCAGAGCTAATGCAAATGCTAAGTAACACTGCTTTTTTTTTCTCCCACTCCCTTCCATGCTCGTTCCTGTGTCCTGCCATCAGATAAGAAGTGCAAACAACGCAAGCACGGCCAGGAACTTGCCAGATCAGCTCCTGGTCATAGCTAATGTAAACAGTCAGAAAACTAAGGACATCTAAATCAGGCTACAGCTCTCAGAGGCTTCACTTTTTAATCACATATATTTAGAAAAGTGATTAAATATTGATTTTGGAGGATACCATGTTAACATTAGATCGTGGCAAAACCCCTTTAACACTTTTTTTTTTACACTTAGTCATACTGAAACAGGCAGCAGTCAGGGCAGCATACAGTGCGCCCTGACTACAGACTTACTATACAGAAAGCCCTACAGCCACACTAGGTCCCTAGGGCTGAGATTACAGATGTTAACCAGGCTCCATTGGGTCACTGGGAGTTCCGATCACCCATTGGAACAGGGGAATGCCCTTTGATTATGCCGCGGTCACGGAACACAGCAATCAAGTGATTAAGCATGGGGGATTGGAACTTTCCTCCGCTTCCTAGCACTTCCAGAGACTGCTCCAGGAACAGAGCTGTTAAGTACAGCTCTGTTCCTAGTGCAGCTCTAACGCATATAGCCGTAAAACCACTCTTTCTGCAGCGATGTCTAGACATGACGACTATAATCGGTGGGCAGTCCTTGAGAGGTTAAAAGAAGCCAGCCACCAAGAAAATGCTATTTATTCCTCTGACATCATGTTGTAGCACAGGATGATTTTAGCAGTTTACTATAAAGCTTTGTGAGAAAAGATTCAATATAACTTGTTGATGTTCTTTCTGTGTTAAGGAGTCAGTTATTGAATCTACATGTTTCTACATGATTATGTGCATATGTCAGTGGTTAATCACGTATTAGGGCCTCCTACTGTAGTTCTAAATGAGCAGAAATTAAAATAAATAACTTAAAGTTATACTGAATCTTTTCCCACAGAGCTATCTATAAACTACCTGAGCTCCTCTTGCTCTATAACATAATTCTTGCAGATTGGACTGTTTGTTCAACATGACAGATTCCGTTTAAGAGCTGTTGCATATTGTTTTATTATTGAGTTTAATGCATAAATAGTATGCAGTAAACTCTTAATCCCCCTCTAGTGGTGGCTTAACTCAGGCAGTATTTTATTATTTAACTCTCTATATCTGTACCTGGGATTTAGTAACTTAGCATTAGAAAAGAAGAGACCTGACTACTACAAAGATATAAAAAGTAGTAACGGAGTGGACATTTCAAAATAATAATGACTAGTCGAATATTAATTTAAAAATTGTGCTCTTTAGTCTTGGTCATCACCAAATAAAAATGTCTTAACTGTCTGATAAGTTTTTGCAACAAATATTCTACTTTGCTTCATAGTGTAATACTTAATGGTTGTATTGGGGAAACCATTATATGTTTATTGGTGTTAATGGGAAAACAGTTTCTGTGCCACATTTTGACCCCTCAAAAAAATTAACTGCAATATTTAAATCAAGGTCATAACATATCTATAGCTAATTTAATCTCTTAAGGACTTTGCTTTTTTTTTTTTTGGTTGAAACATTTGTTTTTTCCTCCTCGCCTTACAAGATCCAAAAATTTTTTCATTTTCCACCGAAAAAGTCAAATGTGGAAGTTTATTTTGCAGGATAAGATGTACTTTCTAATGTTGTCATTCGCCGTACCATAGAATGCATTGGAAAACCGCAAAAACAAGTGATGAATGTGAAAAAAAGTACTTGCGTACTTGCAGCAATTTTTTTAGGGTGTTCACTCTCTGGTATAAATGCTGTATTCTGCAGGTTGATACGATTCCAGCAACACCAATCATGAAGGTTTTTCGTTATGGTATAGTACCATAAAAAATCCAAATATTTTCTTTTTTAAATTTGTGCCATGGAGCCATTTTCTATGGCAATAACATTTTTGTACTAACACCTACAAACTTGAGTGATGGTGTATTTTTTGCTGGCTGAAGTGTACTTTTCATTGGTACCAGTTTGGAATACATGCAATTTTTTTATCACTTTTATTCTAATTTTTAGGGAAGTGAAATGACCAAAAAAATGCAATTTTGGCATTTGGAATTTCTATTTTCTATGCTGTTCAGCGTACGGGATAAGTGATGTTATATTTTAATAGATCGGACTTTTCGGACACGACGATACCAAATATTTGTAACTTTTATTATTATTTTATTTATATTTATTTGGAAAATGGCAAAAGGGGGATAATTTGAACTTTTAATATATATATTTATTTACACTTTTAGACTTATTTTTTTTCTTTTGACTTTAACATTAAGTACCCCTAGGGTGCTTCACTTCTGGGGGCACGATCATTTATAGAGCCTAATGCATTGTATAGACAATTTATTAGAGTGTACCAATGTGGCGGTTGCCCTACTTCCTTCCTGGGGAAGGAAGTTGTGAAATAAAAGACATGGCGGCAATGTAAGCCTACACAAGGCTTCCAGCTGCCATGTTAAGTGATAAGGACACAGCGATCTCACCGCTGATGTCCTGATCGGAGTGAGAAATGGTGCGCAAACAATTTCTCATTCATTTAGATGCTGCAGCCATGTTTGCCATGGTGTTAAAAGGGTTAAACAGCGTGGGATAGCGGTGACTCCATCGCACGCTGTAACCCTGTCTGCTAGCTGCTGATCCCGCTACAAAGCCCCTTACCAGCACTGGGATGTAAGTTTACGTCCAGTGCCGTTAAAGTACAGTGACTTGTCTTTACCATTATGAGACACCACTATTAATAAATGTAAATTATTTATGTCTATAATCTGTATTGAATAGATATATAGATGATATTTCCAAACACACATTTTACCAATTCGTAAAGACATAAAAAGTCTACCTCATATTCAAATAAAATAACTTTTTCAGCAAGGACCTAAGCCTAGCTTTTATTCCATTCACAAGAGACAAACATGAAAACAGAGGCAGATCACACAACCCAGATGCATTCACACCAGCACCGCATACCTGTGAGATCAGGCTCTGAAATCTATTTAAAACTTCTTTGCAGCTCAGTAAAGAAGAATCTACTTTTCCATCTTTTAGACATTTCTGTATTCTTCGTAGGAATAAGTAATCTTCGTTGAAGCTCATTTCATCTTCAATCTTTTAGACATGATAAAAAAAATTATTATTGTTATATTATTACTACTGCTGCCATACATAGATCAAAATAGAAAATATAACCCTAGAAAAAGATGGTATGATAAATGCTATACTGTGTAATGCACACACACACACACATATATATACACATATAAAATAAATAAAAAAAGAATATATATATATACGATACTGAGGGCTCTAATACTTGCTGATAGGGTGTCTTCCATATACTAAACTAAATGTCATAGTCAAACAAAAGCTTATAACAGGCCAACATATGGATAGTTGATCCCACCTCAAACATTTACAACCATAGTTAAAGTTTTGACTATTGATCAGCTGATTCAAACCATTAATGATCATTATTGAATACCATCCAGAATTCTAAAAATCTTGAAAAATTGATAAAAATCAGTTATTTTGATAAAAGGAAGTGAAAAAAATCAAAAGCCGAGAATCAAGGGAAACACACAAAATGTGGACATTACCTACTTCAGGTGTTTAGCCAGCTTGACATTAATGAAATGCTGTTACTTGCATCTATAAAAACAGATCCCAGCATAACTATACATTTGTAACATGGCTTCACAGCCCTCTCAACTGGATGTAGCACACTTTAAAGTTTAGATTATAGACTTAGAACAAGAAAAAAAGAACATTTCAAACTCAGTATGTTAATTCTACTGGAGCATATCATGGCTCATTGATTAGTAAGGGGCTTAAGAGCTTTGTTGCCCAGTAACCTTCCATTGTTTGGAGCCGAGGTGAGTTGGTATTCTGTGCTATCATATCTTTCTGCATTTTTGCTCAGCCTCATGATATTATGGAGTATTATCTTTATTTTTCTTAGGTTATCCTATTGCATTATCTTAAGTTAAAGCATTATCCTGGTTTTAAATTATCTATCTATCTATCTATCTATCACCTGTCACTTGCTCAAAAGATTTAATGGATATATATATATCTATCTGTGTCTCTAGTTTTTATTACTTACACATGTTTTGTACGGAATTACATTACTAAATACATTCCTAAATTGTCCTTAATATGTTTGTCATTGAAGTAGATTCCGGAGAACTAGAAATCACATAAATTAATTGGATTCCTCTTATACTGCTAATAAGGTTTTTCCTAAAGCAGAAGATGAGATTAAGCAGTCTTGTTTATCACTATTCTATGTCCTTTAACTGTCCTCTATGGCAAAAGACACAAGCTGTAATACGCCTTTCTTAATTGGTATACATTCTATAAAAGCATTCGGTACAGCCATGTTCACATAGGTTTAATGCAATGTAATACTTTTAATTGTTACTACAGTTAACGTATAACTCTGCTGAACACTGGAAATTCATTTTAGGTTCCATTTTACAGTCCTAAAAGCCCAGAAGGCTTAAATATAGGGTATTTTCAGTAAATTCTTTACACTGAAGAACTGTTAATCACCAATGACTAAGAAAATTAAGACTCTACGAGGAAGAAGTGGTATATTGTGATTCAAAATAACTGATGACTACAAGTGGGAAGAATCCATATAAATCTTCTCATACCTCCGCTTTCTGGACATCTGTGATAATGAAACAGATTGGAAGTAGAATATTTGGGTGCCTGCAGTTTTGCTCTAATTTTAAGATTTTGAGAGGATTTGGGCTTTGTTACTCATAATTAGTTCATACTATACATCAGCATTTTCAGTCAGAATGATCTGTTTTTAAGGATAAATAGCTTATAGCTATACAAATAATTTACTTTTAATTTTATTATTGGTAAAACGTATCTATTATCACCTATGAAACACACATTATATTTAATATTTTAGTTTTACTCGCCCACAAATTTCAAAACCAAATAGTTACTAAAATAAATTAAACTTATTTTATGTTCTCTGCAGGTTTGTGTTATTTTATTCATTAATATATTTTAACTAAGTCAATAAAATGGTCAACAATTTTACATTTCTAAGCTTACCTTATCTACTTTCTTGTGGAAGTATACACCAAAAATACAGGTCCCAACAATCTGTGCAAACACGGAAAGAGTAAAAATCCATAGAGACATTTTTATTATAGATGAGGGCGTCTTTAACCGAGAAGGGTCTGCTGGGGGGCTTTGATTGTAAGAGTTGATCATTGTGCAGCATATGAATGATGTCTTCTTCAGGCAGCTGGAGAAATCATATGGCATTAAAGTTTCTGCACGTTCAAGACAATAGGTAACACTTAGTTGTGAGACCTACACACTTCCTGGACTATTTATTTAGCAGCTTGCAGTATGATGTGTAGTGTACGTATTACACATTACAACATTTTACTTAGATTCCACAGTTTAACTAAGAGAATGTTCCATTGACATTTTTTTTCCCATGGAAAATGGGGCTTGAATTAATATTTAAAATAATCCACTTAAGTGAATTTCCAATAAACAATCTAAAAACAACTTGATTAAATCATATCATAAAGTATCTGCCTTTTGAAAAATTATATGTATATTGATGGATTGAGCTCATCAGCAAATTTCACCTTGAAAGCTGATTATAGAAAATGCATCATTAGAAAATGACATATTAAGAATGTTTAAAACTTAGATAAGCACTTTTAATTTGTGTCTTATTATTTTTTATATTTCTTTACAACAAAAATTTTACTATTACAGTTTTTACAGTTTAATGCAGCTCACTTATCAGCTTTACTATATACATTAGGAGAATATAATCAGTCATTAATTTAATTACCATTAAAGGTGGGCAAATAAAGCTGGAGGAAAATGCAAGATTAGTATGTCCCAGAATGCAGCCCCTTGGATCATTCATGCGTATGATCTGACCATCAACATGCCATACTAAACTGGTGGATCAGATGAAAAGTTTAGAAACAATATAAACCAATACAGTGGGCTTGTACAAAGTGGCAAATGATTGGCCATATTTATTTGATCATGCCACAACTGTAGTTTCAGCCAACAACAGCTGTAAAAAAAATCCAACCTGGCATTTAACATTTTTGGTCAGCCATAAAGAACTATTGTTCATATATAGTATTTTAGTGATGAGGCTGAAAAGTTCTAAATCATTTCCTTTTTCCAACAGCTATTCCTCCGGACATCCCCTCCTCCATACACATGAACAATAGGTTTGGTCAGCTTATCTCTCACAAGAACAAAAGATTAGGCATGTTAAAATCTGGTATGCCTGATCATCCTGTCCACTGGCATCTGCAGTTGGAGAAACTTGGGACACCTACATCAGGTGTTCAGCCAGTCCCGCAAAGATTATCAGGTTCTAATGTGTATGGTCAACTTAAACCCAAGGAGGTTGAATTATCAATCAATGTTCCTTAAAATAGGCATCAAAGATTCAAAAAAGATATCTATTGTAGTGAGATTGGATTATAGTAGCGCCATTTCCTGTACTAGATGTGCTCAGAATAAAAGATGCAAAATGATATGAATTCCATAGATCTTTTTTTACAACTGCCCTCAGTATACTTTATTTAGAATGGCCTTAATACATTAGCAACAAAATAACAAAACAATAACCTTAACCATCCTGTCACCAACTGGACAAAAGTGAATGCCTTCTTGCTTACACCATATACAATGTCTACACTTGGATGAGCAAATCACCAGGCTCTCACTGGCTGGTAGCAATTGCTTCTTCCTTTCAGCTAAGATCCCCTTAACACACCTAGTGCCAAACTGCATATTTCCACAACCCCTCGATAGTTGTGATGAAGTGAGGGTTTGCCCTTCTTTCCCCAATTTACCCAGTTTTGTAAATATTGTATTATATCTTTTCATAGGACAACACTGAAGTTATGACACATTGATAGAATGTAATGTAGTCAG
Organism: Phyllomedusa bahiana; assembly: GCA_025379985.1. Taxonomy (NCBI): domain Eukaryota; kingdom Metazoa; phylum Chordata; class Amphibia; order Anura; family Hylidae; genus Phyllomedusa; species Phyllomedusa bahiana. The sequence goes on along the minus strand of JAODAL010002239.1, from coordinate 10,899 downwards.
TGTACAGCTTTCATAAAAGTGCAAATTTGGTGTGCCCTCAAAATAACTCAACACACAGCCATCAATATCTAAACAGCTGGCAACAAGAGTGAGCATGCACCTAAATGAAAACTAGCAGATTGTGCTCAATTATTTTCCAGCACTGCCTTAACTCTCTTGGGCATGGAGTTCACTAGAGCTTCACAGGTTGTAGCGACTGGAATCCTCTTACACTCCTCCATGATGAACTCACTTTGATGGTGGATGTTAGAGACCTTGCGCTCCTCCACCTTCCGTTTGAAGATGCCCCACAGATGTTCAATATGGATTAGGTCTGGAGACATGCTTGGCCAGTCCAGCACCTTTACTCTCATTTTCTTTAGCAAGGCAGTGGTCCTCTTTGAGGTGTGTTTGGGGTCATTATTATGTTGGAATACCACCTTGTGGTCCAGTTTCTGTAGGGAGGAGATCATGTTCTGCTTCAGTACATAACAGTACATGTTGGCATTCATGGTTCCCTCAATGAACTGTAACTCTCTTGCAGCCCCAAACCATGACACTCCCACCACCATGCTTGACTGTAGGACACACTTGTCTTTGTACTCCACACCCGATTGCTGCCACACATATCTGACTCCATCTGAACTAAATAAGTTTATCTTGGTCTCATTAAACCATATGCCATGGTTCTAATAATATATGTCCTTAGTCTGCTTGTCTTCAGAAAACTGTTTGCAAGCTTTTTTGTGAATAAGTAGTAATCACACTCAGGCCCTGGTCAATATTATAAATGTCTCATGGTAGGTGGGGGACCCCATTACAGATTTTTCTATGGGGCCCAGAAGCTTCAAGTTACACCTTTGAAGGGTATGTTAACAATGTAAAAACTTTAGTCAGTATTTAATAAAAATAAATGTTCACCTCCTACTGGAGATTCCATATTTCTGGAATCAAAATCCCAGTAATCACAATTACCCTCGGAGCAGAGTTATAGGAGACGCGAGTATATTGTCCAGCTTGTATATGAAATCCTGTAAAGGCTGGTAGTATGGTTCCTGGCAAGGAACTTGTTGGGAGGTTAAAAGGTCCCACCTCAAGCTAAAACGAAAATTTTGGATGTAGACATTTTTTAATGCGCAATGCGAGATAAAAGTCGATGTAAAAACATTAATAAATGAGTGTCTAAAATAGCACAGGCCACTTCAAAAAATATCTACTGTAACAGATGTGACTATTCTTCTTGCATTCTTATTGTGATCTGCTGATGCACTGAGATTTTTTTCTTATCTAAGTATTATGTATATTTTTTTGAATATGTTCATCTATTACTCATGTCTTTGTACAGGGCCTAAAGTGCAGTTTCCCACAAATAGTATTTATGACATACAGTGGGTGCGGAAAGTATTCAGACCCCTTTAAATTTATTTATTAATTCAATTTTTGCTCATTAATGTACACTCTGCACCCCATCTTGAAAGAAAAAAAACAGAAATGTAGATATTTTTGCTAATTTATTAAACAGGAAAAACTGAAATATCTCATGGTCTTAGGTATTCAGACCCTTTGCTGTGACACTCATATTTAACTCCCATGCTGTCCAGTTCCTTCTGATCCTCCTTGAGATGGTTCTACTCCTTCATTGGAGTCCAGTTGTGTTTAATTAATCTGATTTGACTTTATTAGGAAAGGCACACCTGTTTATATAAGACCTCACAGTTCACAGTGCATGTCAGAGCACATGAGAATCATGAGGTCTAAGGAACTGCCCAAGGAGCCTAGGGACAGAATTGTGGCAAGGCACAGATTTGGCCAAGGTTACAAAAGAATTTCTGCAGCAGTCAAGGTTCCTAAGAGCACAGTGGCCTCCATAATTCTTAAATTGAAGAAGTTTGGGAAGACCACAACTCTTCCTCGACCTGGCCGTCCCGCAAAACTAAGCAATCATAGGAGAAGAGCCTTGGTGAGAGAGGTAAAGAAGGAGCCCAAGATCACTGTGGCTGAGCTCCACAGATGCAGTAGAGAGATGGGAGAAAGTTCCACAAAGTAAACTATCACTGCAGCCCTCCATCAGTCGGGGGTTTATGGCAGAGTGTGCTGACGGAAGCCTCTCCTCAGTGCAAGACATATGAAAGCCGCATATAGTTTGCCAAAAAACACAGGAAGGACTCCCTGACTATGAGAACTAAGATTCTCTGGTCTGATGAGCCGAAGAATGAATTTTTTGGTGTTAATTGTAAGGTATGTGTGGAGAAAACTAGGCACTGCTCATCACCTGTCCAATACAATCCCAATGTCAAGTCGGTAATTTAAGGAAAAAACATCAAAAGTCTGTTTCATCATTATATTCTTATTAAGCTCATCAATAGTTTGTTAAACTGCTTTTAAACTGCTTATACATCCTTATCGAACTATCAGATATTTTCTCACACAGCTTTCCTTGAGACAGATGCGGTGTCTGCTAGAACCAAGAAAGTCAAGGCCTTCCTACCCCCCCCAGATGATACAGAGCGTTTGGGAATGTGTCATATCAGCTAATGCTTCATACGTACATGCAAAATTATAACTTGTCTCTTAGCAACCACCAAATTAACCAATCATGTAGTGATAAAAATGTCATGTGATTAAAAAAGTTCTATTGGAATGTAATTTACGGTGATTAAACTTCAGATTTCATGTCCCAGCCAAGTGTATGGGTCATACTTCTCGAGCTCCGGCTGCCGGCAGCAATAATAATAATATAATTCGGAGGAGGTATTTAATTGGATAAGGAGTGGAACAAAGAGAATTTCCACACCTGACTTAATCATCTTGACAGTGGTGCCGTGACTTGGATTCGAAACGAGGTTGCTGCGGAGGGGGGGGCTGACGCCTTTAAACCATCGACGCAGGGGTCCTGGAGTGCCCGAGTTACTTGGGGCCTGATCAACCCCCCAGAATCAGGTAAGTTCACTGATTTTTTTAAAATCCATGACTTATCTGTTTTTCGGACATTCTAGTGAAAGTCTTTTGGTGGTTGTCGCCTCCCTTGGGAGACCTGTGTAAGCGTTCAGGTTTGCCTCCAGGGTGTGCTCTGGTACATGTATCGTATCATATGCGAATCCCTTTTAAAACGCTACCAATTAATGCCTCTGCTTGTTGCTCTGTAAAGTATACATGACTGGATAGTGTATTTTCCTTTCGGTAACATATTTCAGTGTAGGTCAGGAGCTGGGCTCCTGATGGAAAAAAAAATTAGATATCAGGGATAAGCGACCCTTTAGCGAGAACCGTCGCCTGTATTAAGTTATTTACAGATATAGTTATAGCCAGACGATCGCCATTCCTGAAGAGAACTGGCCAATTGCCAAAGCCTTTATAGTCATAGACAACAATTTGAAGAGAAATGGTTAAAAGAGTAGCCATAAGCCTGTTATAGACAGAACATCTTGGTTTCTGATAGCCTGTTATAAAGATGGTATAATCAGATGATATTTGAGATTAGCTGCTGACGAGCAGAAGACATTGATTAGTGGTTAGGTATGTTTGGGACCTAATCTCAACATACACATGTGTTAATTTGTTCAGGGTTAATTTTATGTTCAAGCTACATCACTTGTTATCTTTCACACTGAAATTCTGGCAGAGTGTATAACCTTGGCTTCGATTCAAAGCATCTGTTATGGGGGGTCATAGCTGGTAGCTGCTGCACATTTTCTCCCCTCAGCTGTTGGCGTACTGAAAAATTATAACGCTCAGTCAAAAGGTGCAGACGAATAGTTTGATCGAAGAGAAAAATAGAAAAATATATATATGAGACTTGAGAGAAAAAGTTAATACGCTCTGTGTAACGAGCATAAATCACGGAGATAAGCTAGCATGTAGGAGACAACACTGAAGAAAATAAAAGATGTCTTGGCAAAGCATAATATACATGGAAACTGAATGTATAAAATAGAAGGATTTGAGGAATGCATATGTATTTAAAAAGTGAGCTGGCCGCCATTCCAAGATGGGGACATTCAATGTTGGTGGACTGACGTCATCAAATTCCATTAAACCCCTGAAAGTTGCGTAATTGTGGGAGGGAACGTACAACACTGATCACACCTTGTATTACCTTTAACTCCTGCCCCCCCCGTAATTCTTCCCTCAGCTCCCGTGCCAGAACTTCCCATTATTTTCTGTAGCCATTTTTATGAAGTACAAACATTCTCTGTATCCGGAAAGGCAAAACCAAACCCCACCCTTTGCATTTCCTTTGGCCATATTTGTAGTCCTAAGCAATCCAAAGAACCCGAAGTTCCGGTTGAAGTTGAACAGCGCATCTTGATACAAACCTAACATTCCGACTCCCACCTCTCCTCCGTGCAATTCACTTGTTACTTACAATGTAAACATTGATATGCAACTGTTGTGTGATAACGTCTTTGCCACACACCTGCCCAAAATCACAACAAACCACCCCCACCCAGCCCCGCAACCACTCTACCCTTTGTTCACGGCTTGTAAGACACCCTCCTCCTCTGTAGCCGCTATTTTGACTTTCAGTGATAACGGAGAGGAAAGAGGGGGAGGAGAACAAGTTGCCATTAGCCACAGGATGCCAGGAACCACATCTGCAATCCAAATTAAAGGGCTCCAGTATTTTTCCTATTGCTCACAGCACTCACACTGCTGCTCTAGGAGAGGACAAAAATTACTCAGAACACCCATTACTTCCTTGGGGGTACTGCCCACAGGTCCTATCATCAAACTCCACGACAACACGCACTGTTGGGCAAACTACTTGTATCCCTAAGGGTGAATATCTGGACCCTAAAAGTGATTACAAATCACCTGACGTTTGTACGTTCATTAAACCCCAATTTGGACACAAACACCACTCTTACCTTCATTATAGGGACATTGTATTTCAGGATACTACGGCAGTTGTCAATCCTGCAAATGGCAATCTCCGGCATCGTGGGGGGGGCATAGCGGCACAAATTGTTCAATACGGGGGTAAGAGATACAGCAAGCCTGTGATGACTTCAGTTCACATTCTTTTGGGGGTGTGCATTTTCCTGTGTCCACTGTACTCGTCACTCGGAGGAAAATTAAACAGTGATTACATTATCCATTCTTTGGACCCGTATATAATAAAAGTACCCATAACAATTGTGTTCAGCTGCTTAAACAAACATATACATAACGTAATTGAAGTGGCCCCCAAGCGAAAAATTCCAATTTCTTCTGGCATCTCTGCGTTCCCACCAACGACATGTGTACAGGCCATACTCACCGCATTACTTGAGCACAAGCCAATTCCTCCAGTACGTAAAATACATACCGCAATACCTTCAAGCATATAAACAATTTCAACCTCAGTATCAAGTTTTTAAATATCAACCGCCAAGATTCAACCAACAAACACAAAAGTAGACCTCAGTACTTCAACAATAATCCATTCTTTGGACCTCGATTTACCAATCTTAACCATATTCAGTTCCAACAAGCATATCCTCAAGATGCGTCTTATCCGCCTTTCCAACCTCAAGACACCTCCTATCGTCCTCATCCATAGGATTCCGGCAAACCTATGTCTACCGTTTTTCTCAATGCTTCAGAGAACACCACTGTTAGTCATTCTGAACCAGTGTTGACCGTCAATCTTCAAATTAATGGCCACCAACTTCCTTTCCTTGTAGATACAGGTGCAGCCAGATCGGTTCTGAAAACTTCTGACACTCCACCGGACGTCATACTTTCTCCTGACTACATTTCATGCGTTGAAGTGGATGGACGACCAACCCAGACTCGCTTAACCTACCCTGTGCCAATTGGACATCATGGACTCCTGTATAAACTACTTATCTCTCCTACTTACCCAACTAATCTGCTTGAAGCTAATCTTCTACAAACGATGAATGCTACTATCAGATATAATTCTTCTGGAATGTATTTGGACTACAATACTCCAATTTCACATGAAGCTCTACAAGCTGTTCCTGCGCTTCACATGTTTTATCCACATCAAGCAATACCTCCTGAACTTTTGACACAAGTACCTCCTGAAGTTTGGTCTAAAGGTCCTGATGATGTCGGCATCCTTCCAGTCTCACCTGTACATGTCTTCTTGAAAGAGGGTGCTACCCCGCCTCGCTTGCCTCAATATCCCTTTAAGCATGATCAAGAACAATCTCTGGAGTCACAAATCAGAACATTCCTGGATAATGGGGTGCTCATCCACTGCATTTCTCCTGCAAATACACCTCGGTTCCCTGTTCACAAGAAAAGTTATCCCTGGTGAACCTCCAAAAATACCGTTTGGTTCAGGACTCAGGAGCAGTCATTGCTGTAACGGATTATGAGAACCCTATGGTCCCCAAAGCTCATGTTCTTCTCAGCCAAGTACCTTCTTCAGCTGCCTACTTCACAGTCTATGGTTTCTGCAATGTCTTCTTCAGTGTCCCACTACACAAGGACTGTCAATACCCTTCTGCTTTCACTTATCATGCCCACCTGAACGAGGATGCTTCAAAGGGGCACAAAACTCACCCAACCAGTTGACTCAAGCCTTGCAGGACATGTATAATATTCTCTTGTGTGCACCTGATTTTCCAACTTGTCAATCAAGCTCTTTGAGTCTTCTTCAACATTTGGCATCAATCAACTGCAAAGTCTCACAGTCCAAGCTCCAATGGTGTTCTAAGAAAGTTGTATTCCTCGGACATTGCATATCACAAGGTACCAAACACCTTACCGATGATCGGGAAAAAGCTGTGATGCTCATTTCTTCACCGAACAATCTAAAACAACTACAAGGATTTCTAGGCCTCGTCACTTACTGTCGTCAATGGATATACAATGCCTCCAGTCTTATGCAAGTTTTATATGATTCTTTCAAGGACATTAGTTACACCAATGAACTCTCATTCTCTCATCCTGGTGACTTTGTGTGGGTGCAGAAACACGTCAGAGACTCTCTGGAGCCCAGATTTGACCATACCAAGTACTCCTGATGTCCCCAACCTCAATGAAACTTGAAGGAAGACCCACCTGGGTGCATGCTTCACACTGCAAGAAAGTGACTGCGACCAATAAGTCATCATGAACTTTTCCCTTATCCTTTCATATGTTGTCTAGTCTGGATGTGTGTAAAAATGCAAGAGGGCCAACCAAGGAGGGTGCCTGATGAATTCAAAGCTAGGGATCAGGTCAAAGCAGGGTTTGAATCACTTACGCCCCAGATAACAATCAACAAAAGTATGGACTGGGTAAATTACATCTATTGTAATCAACAGAGGTTTGATAATTACACCCGAGATGCCTTACAAGGTATAGCTGAACAATTAAGCGCCACCTCCATCATGACTCTCCAGAATCATTGAGGGTTATGAGATTATAAACAATCCATTGGTGCCTCTGCCGGGGACTGCTCTGAGGTGGCACCTGGCGGTCGTTGGTCAACGGTCATCCTTACCATCAAAGGCTCTGCGAGGAGGCCGGCGGTTGCTTGGTTACGCCCCTTGGAGCAAGCCTGGCAGTGGTTCAGTGGGTTCAACACCCGCTCCACCCGTTCACCCTGCTGTCTAAGGAGAGTGACCTTTACCCATTCTTGTTCAGTTTAGGGAAGAGCATCAATCACCATTCCCGCTCTAGGGGGGAGTGTTAGAACAGATTTTGATATTTTTAGGGGGGACTGTCAAGTCGGTAATTTAAGGAAAAAAACATCAAAAGTCTGTTTCATCATCTTATTAAGCTCATCAGATAGTTTGCTAAACTGCTTTTACTGCTATACATCCTTATTGAACTATCAGATATCTCTCACACAGCTTTCCTTGAGACAGATGCGGTGTCTGCTAGAACCAAAAAAGTCAAGGCCTTCCTCCTCCCCCCAGATGATACAGAGCATTTGGGAATGTGTCATATCAGCAAATTCTGCATACGTACATGCAACTTATAACTTGTCTTTTAGCAACCACCAATTAACCAATCATGTAGTGATAAAATAGTCATGTGATTAAAAAGTTCTATTGGAATGTAAATTACGGTGATTAAACTTCAGATTTCATGTCCCAGACAAGCGTATGGGTCATACTTCTCGAGTTCCGGCAGCAATAATAATATAATTCAGAGGAGGTAATTTAATTGGATAAGGAGTGGAACAAAGAGAATTTCCACACCTGATTTAATCATCTTGACACCAACAGTGAAACATGGTGGTGGCAGCATCATGCTATGGGGGTGTTTTTCAGCTGCAGGGACAGGATGACTGGTTGCAATTGAAGGAAAGATGAATGTGGCCAAGTACAGAGATACCCTGGATGAAAACCTCTTCCAGAGTGCTCTGGACCTCAAACTGGGCCAGAGGTTCTTCTTCCAACAAGACAATGAGAGACTTGAAAATGGCTGTCGACCAATGTTCACCATCCAACCTGAAGGAACTGGAGAGGATCTACAAGGAAGAATGGCAGGGGATCCCCAAATCCAGGTTGCATCATTCCAAAGAAGACTCATGGCTGTACTAGCTCAAAAGGGTGTTTCTACTCAATTCTGAGCAAAGGGTCTGAATACTTAAGACCATGTGATATTTCAGTTGTTCGTGTTTAATAAATTTGCAAAAATATCTACATTTCTGTTTTTTTTTTCTTTCCAGATGCTGTGCAGAGGGTACATTAATCAGAAAAATATAGAAACGTTTTTCATCTTACCAAATGGCTGCAATGAAACAAAGAGTGAAAAATGTAAAGGGATCTGAATACTTTCCATACCCACTGTAGATTTTTCATTCATTAGCTATTACACCCTGCCTATGACGGGGTGTAATAGGTGTACCAACATGGCAGCTACAGAAGCCTTCATGAGGCAACTGATCATCACCCGGTGATTACCTCATTCATTTAGATGCCATGTTCATGATTGCTGCTGTAATTAACAGCCACCGCCTGGTACATATAGAGTGGGCTTAGTGCAAACAGGTATGTCCAAATGCCTGAAGGGGTGAAAGAGGTTAACTTGTTACCCATCACCCATTGCACAGACATTCTGGAAATAATTGTGCAGCTGTGTGAGTGGAGAGCCAGTTATGAACATTAGCTGGGCTCTCCACTAAGAAAATAGGGATGAGTTATTACTGTTCCTGCCTTCCTGATTGCTGTATATACAGCTCTCAATGAGCGCTGTATATACAGACTAGCAGGAAGCCTCCCATAAAGAAATATTCTCAAGGATGGGAATGTGATACGTATTGACATTGTGACAACAACAGAAATACAGTACAATAATTTTAATGAGGCCTATGGTGTCTTAACCTATCAAACAGTAGTATACCAAAAATTGCCCAGTCTAAGGTGATGGGCCGAAAAAATAATAAAGATTCTGAATTGAAATTAGGGAATTTTGCCCAAGAAGATCTGATTTCTGTTCATGACCATAAACAGTTTAATCAGCATGAATTACACTTTAAATAGGAATGATTCATAGACTTTCCCACAAAGAATCCTAGGGGGGGATAAACATAAGCTCAGTGTATTATTTTACATCTTATTTTCCAGTTGCATAAGGGAGATACTGCAGTTGACTGCATTGGTTAATGGAGACAAAAATGTCATCTGCAGATATATTTTCCAAATGGTCAACCCAATAAGCTGGCATAGGAAATTGTAAAATTTGTCTGCTTGTCTTCAACAAACTGCAGACTTTCTTGTGCATCATCTTTAGAAGTGGCTTTCTTGTGGGACAACAGCCATGCAGACCAATTTAATGCATAATATGGCCCATGGTTTGAGCACTGACAGGTTATCCCTCCACCTCTTTAACCTTGTACAAATGCTGGCAGCACTCATACGTCTATTTTGAAAAGACAATCTCTGGATGCGACACTGAGCATAAGCACTCAACTTCTTTGATCGACCATGGCGAGACCTGTTCTGAATGGAACCTGTCTTGTGAAACCCCTGTATGGTCTTGGACAACGTGCTGCAGCTCAGTTTTAGGGTGTTGGCACTCTTCTTACAGCTTAGGCCATCATTATGTAGAGCAACAATTCTTTTTTTCAGATCCTCAGACAGTTCTTTGCCATGAGGTGCCGTGTTGAATTTCTAGTAACCAGTATCAGTATAACACCAAATTTAACACACCAGCTCCCTTTTTACAAAAATTGTATATTGAGCACAATGGGTAACATGTATAAAGATCGGCACGTCGAAGCGCCTGTTTACACGTTTTTTTTTCGTGCAAACTGCGCCTAATGTATGTCGCCGCCGAAGTGCGCTCATAAATGTGGAGTAAAGTTCCCTACGCCTCGCTTGTGTGTGAGGCGCATTGCGGAACTTAGGCGCATAAGGAATGCTTCTAACATGTATTAAGTTTAGAGACAGGCTGGAAATCAGAGAGCCACGAGGTGTATTTTGCATTGGAATCAATTCTAAGCTAATTGTTCATTATTTAAGGCGTATTTGGGGATGTATTTGCGGGCGTAAATATGTCCATAAATATGACCCGAAATAAGCCACGTGAACATAGAAATCCTGCTTGGAGGACCACAGGTCCCAGCAAGACCTGTGCTGTGTTGGCTCTTTCTGTATATACTAAATAGAATAAGAGGTGAAAGAAGCAAAAATACATCTTAAATTTTTGGTATTAAAAAAGACAAAAATTAACATCAGTACAACATCATCATTGGCTTATTTAAAGGGAACCTGTCACATAGCTTATACCCCCCTTGCTGAGGGCAGCACAAGCTAGTGTCAGACCTGCTGTTTCCAGCGCTGTGCCCCTTATTCTGTAACATGCAGCAGTTTTAGAGCTCAAATCTTATTCATGATTGTGTTACCCCGCCCACCAAAGGCTAGTTCCACCCACTGACAGTTATTCACATGTTTCTATCTATTCAAAGTAATAGGTTTATCAGTTGAGGTGGGCGATGCTACCCAATAGCGGGGTTTTAAAAAAAAAAAA